>OY754490.1:5126266-5671266 GCA_963575735.1 Amblyjoppa fuscipennis
ACCTATATCTCTTCTCTCTGTAATATAGAAAAGTCTCGCCGCCGTGTCAAGAACCTAGGGGAGAACTTTTTACGAGAGTTACCCTTTCCCCCCCCCCCTAATCGTAAGGAAAAAAGGCTAGCTTCATTATAAATGGAACCGCTTCCCGTTTGGTGAAGCTGCCTTCCGCCTGAGACTGAAATATTCCGAGTCCCCCTTAGTTGGCCCTTCAGCCCGAAATATTCCATGTCCCCTTGTAGGGGCGCGGGTGAAGGAGGCTGTTTATTCTAACACCCCTTGGGCCCCTGCCTACGTCCTGATTATTCGGAGTCCCATTGAACTCCTGCTCACACTTTGATTATTTTAAATCCTCCTGGTCTCCAGGCCAGACTTTGATTATTTTAAGTCCCATTGGACTCCTGCTCAGGCTTTGATTATTTTGAATCTTTTCACTCATCATGCAAGCGAGACTCATCATGCAAGCGCGAATGGCGCGCGAGCCACCGGAAACACTAGTAGACGATATATACAATAGACGACCATACAAGTTGCGTGCTCGGGAAGCAAGTTAATTAGACACGACCTAATGAGTTGGATCTCCCACTACCTGCTTTAGTACGTGCCCACTCTCCCTTCCCCAAAAACTTGGAGCAGGACCGATTTGATAGTCAGGTAACAAAACGGCGGGGGTATTTCGTCTTCCCACCATCCAGGTAGACGAGCTCTCAGAAAAGGCCGATCGTTGTTACCCGGTCGTGCTTTGTCCAACTTATCCTGTCGGTAAAACTTATCTGGATGCAACTTATGCGGTTATCTACTCTATATTAATTAAAATATATTTTAATCAAATAAATGTCTTTTCCTGGTGCGCAGTTAATGAAATTGGATTTTCTACAGCTCTTCTAGATGCCGTAGCAAAGTCCCTTCTATCTTCGATCGGGAACGCCGTGGGTACGAGAGTCGTCGTCTTCAATGCGTCAACCGAGACAGTGATCGCTGCGACTTGGCTAACACGAACACCCGAAAGTATGGGAGAGCCAACGAAAATCGACAGCGATGCACTGCGACCCGACGCCCGTCCCGATCCCGGCCTCCCATGGTTCGAGAATACCGGTGGCTCTAGCAATCAATTGAGGTCCGTCGCTGTTTTACTTGATTCGTAATTCCGTCTGAAATGTTTCCCTCGGTCGGCCGTTGCTCGGCTGTCTGTTACCAGACGAGTTAACGATAGCGTATTCATATTTGATTAGTAGGTCACCGAAGTTCGTTCAATCGGCACCGATCGAGTCGTACATGGGCTGGTGGACGCTTCCCTACCTGTCCTGCAAAAATCTTGAGTGGCTAATATCATACAGCGTCTACGTAAGACCGTCGGACACTCGTCACGGGCAAGTTATTTTTTCCCTCGCGTTCGGCCGACGCGATTAAAATACGATCGCATCGAGTCGTTTCTATAAACGCATTCGGGTCAATTACTTAACCGGCGGTTCGACTTTATTTTAATCCCCGCAGGATGCGAGAGTTTCTCAGCGTCGATATCGACATCAGCGGATTGGAAGTGAACCAGTGCGATGAACTTCCGAGCGCGACGATTGATTCTGGCACCGAGGATATCGGAAAATTGACGGATAATCAGATACCATCGTTCAGGGGTTCACACAAGTGCCACGACGACACCACGCAAGTAAACGCTAATTTTATATAAAAGCTAATATAATATTTCAATCATCAACTTCCATGGCTAATTGATAGAAGAAAAAAACATCAAAATATGGACTTTTAAATCTCGACACAAGCCTTCAAGGGATTGCAAATTTCAGTGCGAGTACAGAGGACCGAACAGTCGTAGACTAAACGAGAATACACTCGTCAGCGTAGCTCCGGGATGGACAAAAGGCGCGTACGTTTGCAGATGTCGCGAAGGCTTTTACAGTTTGAGTAGCGCAAACTCGGCGTCCGGTGACGAAGCACCGGCCTTTGATGGAATTCTCGTCGAAGGTGAGTCACGGGAACGATATCCGTTGCACGGGCGCAACTGCATAATTAATTTGACATACATTATGCGCGCTCGACTTTGGCAACGACGGATGGAACGTGCTTCGAATTGTTAAAATTATCATTTTACGATCGGCGAATTGTTATTTACAGCCGCTTGGAAAGAAATGCAGACCAACAAGAGCAGGAGGTACGACGAGATGTTTCGATGCTTGAAGTGCGCGCCCGGATGCGTGCGATGTAAAGGACCGGAACTCTGTCTAGCTACCTACAACTGGCCATTCAGGTACAAAGAAACTACGGTGGATTGAATTACAAAAAATTTTAACGTCCACTTTTATAATTATGGCGACAGGGTTACGCTACTCTCTGTGTCCGTATTCTGCGCTTGCGGCACCGTTCTCCTCGTAGCCTACGTTTATCAGCACCGAAAGCTTAAGGTCTTCAAAGTCGCATCACCCATATTTCTTTCCATTACTCTACTTGGCTGCGCCATAATGTATCTGGAGGTAAATAAATCTCTTCGTCTCTTCGACTATGATAAATCTATTGCGAAACTGAAAACACATTAATTTATTTACAGATGGCAGCGATATTTCCGGTTCTGGATTTATATTCTTGCGTGGCGACGAAATGGACAAGACACTTTGGCTTCTGTATATCATATACAGCTCTTCTCATGAAAACTTGGCGGTAATATAGGCGTCTCTCAAGAAACATGATACATTTATTGAAGCATAGTAGAAGGGATATTGAATTTTTACAGCGTTTCACTGACCTACCGCGTCAAGAGTGCTCACAAAGTAAAATTAACGGACAAGCAGTTGCTACAGTGGATGGTACCGATATTATTAGTGATGCTGATTTATCTTGGCACCTGGACCCTCAGCGCACCGCCACACGCCAAAGTCATTGCCGACAGTGACGGTCTCGAATTTTATCAGTGCTCGTACAATTGGTGGGATCACAGTCTAGCGATCGGTAAAAATCTCCATGACTCTTTTATTCTGGAATGCTCGCAAATAAAAAAGGTACAATGTTATATGCACGTGGCTTGCTCATTTATTATAATTTTGCACATAGCTTTCTCTGTGAGAATATCCGTTGATCGTTTTTGGTTTCTTCCTGCAGGAAGCTATACGTAAAATTATAATAAGTAGGAAGCCATGAGAAAATTACTTTGCACCTGTTTTGAAGCAATTTTCAATATATTCTACACCGCTGATTACAAAACTTTAACTCACTTTACTCTTAGCGTGATATTTGATTCAGAAACTCGTGTCACGTGTCAAAAAACAAATCGTCCGAAAATTTTATAAAAATTTAACGATTAATCTATTGTTTTCTAAATTTAATAGCAAATGTTGTGCAGTGTTAAACCATCCATCATCCAAATTTGAGTTGAATACCTCAATGTTTACTGAATTTAGACTGTTTTCAATAATTAAAAAAAAAAAATCCCATAAAATCTGGCCGTTTGGATAGATTTTTACCAAATGCACCACCAGAATACCACAGAGCATTTTTACCAGAATATTACAGGGCATTTCTCGACGTTTGACCAATTTCCATTACGCTGACACGAATATTCTGGAACATTTTTTTTTTTTAACGAAAACCTTGCTTCCTCTACGAGGGAGCAAAACAACTCTTTTTTCATCATCTCGTATAATATGATTTTTAGGAGAGATTCTTTTCCTCGCTTGGGGTATCAGAGTGTGCTACAATGTAAGAAATGCCGAGAGTCTCTTCAACGAGGCTCGTCTGATAAGCTACGCCATATACAACATCGCCGCTACTAATACTACTATGATCGCTATTCAGTAAGTCTCTTGTTCGTCACAATCTGTCTTAAATAGAGACGACTGATCAATGACGTTAAAACAATTCTGTCCACAGTCTTTTCATATTTCCACATGCCGGACCGGACATGAAATATACGCTCGGTTTTCTGCGCACTCAGCTATCGACTTCGGTCACCGTACTTCTTGTTTTCGGTCCCAAGGTAACATGTTGACTATGGATTACCATCGTACGATTCGCAGCACTCGAGCTTCATGTATGTTTTACGTTTAGGTGCTTCGAGTATTGCGAGGTCATGGTGACCAGTGGGACAGTCGAGCGCGAGCTCGCGGTATCACCGCGAGTTTCTCCCTGAACGGTATCCGTGGTCTTGTAGCCGAGGAAACGACGGACCTCTATCAAGAGAACGAAGAGCTCAAGGTAATTTGGTAATTAATTCCGTACTTTTGTATCGGATATACTTTAACGATTCTCTCTCTTCTCCCTGTCGCAGGAAGAAATTCAAAAGCTCGCTGCGCAGATAGAGTTCATGAAAATCGTTCATATGGAGATGCACAACAGGCACATAAAACCAAAGCTCGGCGGTTACTTCAGCACACCGGGCAGCAGTTGGTCGTCTCAGAGTCCAAACGCCAAAACATCGACAGCCAGCTTCATTCTAAAAGTATCTTACTGATAATGACGCAAAGAGACCTTAGAGAGTATACAATACATATTCGAATATTTCGTCTCTATCGTAATATTTTTCTTTGTCGTGAATTGATCCGGCAGAGTGCGGTCGAGCGTGGTGCTACGGCCGCCGCGGCGAGGGCGGTCGAGGATTCGACCTTTCCATCCGGAAGTTTGCATCGTGCACGCCGAATGGAACTTCTGAGGGAGAGGAAAGCCGCAAGGGAGAAAGAACGCGAGAAGGAGAGAGCCGAGAGTCAAGAACAAAATGCAGCCAATACGAGCAAAGCCGCAGAGAGTAGCAGCCCTGCTGCGGTTACCGCGGCGGAAAGTGCTGCGGAAAAAGTCTGACTAGTCATCAATAGCTAAGAGGTATCAGCCGTGACGTGATTCTTCATTCTAAGTGTGCTACTTCGATTGGGCACTCGAATTAATTCACCAAAGATGTGGTTGTGACGAGAAGCGCCCAATTCGCATCTCCGCGAAAGCGACTATATCCCTAAAACAGCAACGAGATTAAAAAGCGATCTACCTGTTTGGAAAATAAACGGATCGCACTTTTCATATCGAAGATTCAGGAAGTTATACACCGTTAAAAAAAAAAATTAAAAATTAAACGACGATGACACACAAAGGGTGACACAGCGCGTGATAAAAACTAGAAAGGCGTATTTTATATGCTTATACGTTAAAAATAAATCCTTCTAATTTTAGTCCCGCGATTTATGCCTGGTCAACTAACTTAAGCAAAATAATTTCTACACGGTGTTGCTTTTATCTCGATGCTGCTAACTGTACAAAGTCGAATTTTCTCGATCGGGTCAAAGTTGGATCTCGATTATAGTGTTCGACAAAACTCATTATTATCGTTACGTGTGTCGCCCTTCGTATCCACAATATCAAGGTCGCGTGGCAAGTTCGATAAAGCGTGTAGGGAAAAGAAAGTAAGATATAAAAAAAAGTAAAATAGAAGGTGGAAGATGAAAACAGAGTTAGAGGAAGAGAACAATTAATAGAATCTCGATTTGTTGAACCCTTTTGGGGGTGTTGTATTGACGTTTGCATGCCACAGAGAGAGTTATATATGTTGTATACAAAGTATACTATTGTTATTAACTAAATAATGCCTTATCGGAAAGTGGTGCTGATTACCACGAGGGCTTGTACTATATACATTACCAAAAAAAACTATAATATACATCTCGGCTTTCAGGATCCGAGCCGTGGTTTGTATTCACGATAAAAACAAAAAGAAGTAAAAAATATATATTCGGTATATCGGTATTGCATTGATAAAAAAACAACAGCAACATAAAAGCAAAAAACCAAAAATGTACAAGCTACGTGTTCGCGATGTGGTTGTCAATTTTTTCACGAGTACTGTGTGTGTACGTACGTATAAATTTCAAGTACAATCGAGGAACGGACGACGTTGTACGATCATCACGCGTGAGACGTTATTTTACGAGAGAGATATAACAAACAAACAAACAAACAAACAAACAAAAGAAGATGTAATGTGTTTGTCATCCCCATGCTTGTCGTGACACAGTATTCAAAAGATATTATATATCTAGTCATAATGTATTCATTAAAACAAATGAAGAAAAAAAAACTGTTAGTGTCTATCGTGTGTATAGCCGTTAGAAGTATATATATTATCAATTTGTGGCAATCGATCGATATTGTGTACTGTAAAACTCGACGCGTAAATACCATGTGTAAATCAAAACTTGCGTTATTGCACAAGGCAAATACGCAACATATATGATGAACGAATGAAAGACACTTAAGACAAATTGAAATAACTCGGATAATCCTTGCTGTAAAGGCTGTAAAGGGAAATACTAAACGCGCAGTATTTAGCTGCTGCTTAGTTGTTAAGGGTTCGTTGTGATAATTGGATATTCACTTGCATACTTTAATGACAATAAAACTCACGCTGGGAAGAAGAAACGATTGGTGAGGGCCTCAGGCCGAAGGATACCGAACAAAAAACGGAGGCTGAGTCGATGATGCGATAGGCAACTTTTATCGTTAACAATTCAGAGCTCGGCGTGCGACAATCCCCAATGTCAACTGGAACAGTTTGTATCTTCGAAATAAACTATAGATTGGAACGCGAAGGTAAAATTTACGCCAGCTGGGTATTTCCTGAGAAAAAAACGATCATACATAATTGGTATAATAATTCATAATTTATAATAATAATTAGTATAATAAAACATGATCATTTTTTCTCTAAGTTGCAATTAATGCTTTTTTTTTAAACATATATATTTCTTCATTTCAGATTAGATTCCCAGTGCGAACGGACGGACAAGTGGAGGCCAAGCTGTTGTAGCATTGAACGATGGATTGCTGGGTCTTGATGGCTTCTAGACTGGGCACAGCGAGAATCTTGTCGACCAGAGCCGCGTGCTCGAGAAGAATAGGCAGAGCTTCGGTATAATTTCCCTCGAACATCCGGCTGATCGCGTGGACCCGTTTCTTCACCGACTTTGCGAGATGAGCTTCCAGCTTCTTCGCTTCGACGACTCTGCTGCATTTTGGACACCGAGGCTCGTCCCTCGCTACGGAAGTTCCGCAGGAAGTGCACCGGTAAGCCGTCTGCGTATCGTCCAGAAATTGCCAATCGTTCGAGCAGGCCTCGCATACGCAAGGAAAATGATACTTGTCCGATAAATATCGTCTTCTCGACGAGCAAGACTCGCTCACGAAGTGAGGACCGTAACAGTCGAGAACTTCGGTGCCTTTCGCGATGAAACGCAGAGCTCTAACCACTACTTTGCCTGAAAAAAATAAAATAAATTGACGTTCGAACAATTGGATAATCGACCATGGAAAACCGGGAAAACCGGGAGGTGAGGGAAAAAAATCTTGTTCAGGGAAAAGGTAAATTGTCGCTAAACCTTCCATAAATAAATAAGAACTACATAAAAAGGAGCCTTCAAAAAGAAAAATGGGAACATTTTGAAAAAAAAAAATACAATTAAACATTAATACAATAATTAAGCATTTTCATTTGCATCATTAATTTTTTTAAATAGAAGTCGTTAGAAGTTTGGTCAGGGAAAATGTTTAATTGGTCAGTGTAAGGTCAGGGCATTTTTTTCCGGGGAGAAAACGGCCACCATGTATGACTGACGTGGAAAACAGTTCTCGCGTATGAATAATGCATCAACGAAGTTACCTCTGGGATAGGAATGCCGAACTACGTTGGGGTAGCATCCGTGATTGACCAGACTGACCGTGGTGTAAATCGCCCCGCCGACATTCCGTGGTTCCCAAATCTTGGTCCCTTCGTCCCTCGAATTCTCGACGATCTCGTACGCGTTGCAATCCACAGCTTGCATGTGACGGAGCATAGCAACGGCGACGAGAATCAGGTCATTCTCCGTTACTGTCGCGTTCCCGCGGCCGTGAATTTTCGACAGTACCAAATCCAGGCATTTAGCGAGAAACACGGCGCGCAGAGATCTCGTCAAAGTAACGAAATTCGGTGAATCGGAGCAATGAGTTTCCAGAGCGAGAACTGTTCGATAATCGAGTGGATCGTAAGGCTCCGCAGTTCCGCAGATCTCTCGATCGCCGCATTTATCTCCGATCGCTGTTTCCTGAAGACGCAAAAATTCTTCGCTCAATCGATTCGTCGATCCATCGATCGCTCCGGCCAAGGTGGTTCTCCACGCGAGCAACAGATGCGATCTGTGCTCCTCAGCGAGATCGATGTCTCGCACGCTCGTCTCGTAGAAGTAATCGAATATCGTGCACTCGTACTTGTGATATTTTTCCCACGAGTCATCCCTGCAGGCCGTCGAACAGTAACCGACGCTTTGACAATTGTTGCAGGGTATCCTGACGTTTTCATCGATGTCCAGGGACACGTGGCAGTGCAAGCAATTCGTCGCGAGAGCGTGAGCGTCGGTGCTGAAGGCGAACGGCTCGTCGACGATGAGGACACTTCCGCTCTTTATGTTTCTCGTCGCCACGAGATGCCTTCCTCTGGTCTTATCGTGGGACAACGTCACCGCGTCGCTGCAGGTCCTCAGCTTCGAGTTTGACCGTCCGTCGACCTGCGGCAGTCTCGAAGAAGCCACGCTGTTCCTTCCCGATTGCCTGTTCGACGCTTTGCTCGACCGCTTTGAGCCCTCCGCGCATCTGGCCTTGAGCGCGAAACACTCGGATCTACGCTCGTCGCTTCGAGAGGCTTCATCATCGGCGGATCTGGCACTTCCGCTTCCGAGGTCGATAAGATAATCGCAGTCCTTGACGCACCGCGACAACGCTCCGATGCGGTACCAGCATCGAGCGCGCTCCAGAAGCAGTTGCGCGAAAAGCGAACCTTTCGCATCAGCGGCGAACAGAGCTCTCGTCAGAAAGCTGATTTTCAATTGTGCACCACGCTCACCGGCCTCGTCGTTTATCGAACGAGAGGCGTTGTAGATCTTTACGGCCTCGGCGTTGTTCTTCGCGTGATACGACTCCTCGATCCTTAGCTTCTTAACTTGCTCCAGGTCCACGAGCAAGCTTATCATTCCATGCCTGTCGGCGTTTTTGCATAGCTTCTGAAAATTTTCGACGAACGATTTCGTCGTAGTTGCTTGGTGAACGGACCGATGAAATTCGCTCAGAGCGGCTCTGTAAAAAAAAAAAAATGTTTACTGCGGAGATTGAAGGTACCTTACTTTTTTTTTAACGATACATAGCGGGTGAGGAAATTATCGAAAGTCAACTGTCGATTTGATAATCTCGAGCGGAAGTCTTTGGTGTTTAATTTCTCTTACCCCTTTCGCGACGGCATTTTGCTAGACGCTCTTGTATAGGCTCAGATTCCAACCATTGTTCCCGACGCAACTTAATCACTGTGCTCGTACCGTTTGCTTCGGGAGAGACGCGGCTGCCTAAAATTAGACTTCGAGACTCCCACCCCGTTTATTTTTAAGTATTCAACTCCCACATCCGTGTGGCAGAGCGTAAGAGAAAATACGTTGAGGATACATGATAATAGACAGAAGAAAAAAAAACCGAGGCAAAAACACTGACACAACGGTTTTTCCGTGACAGTTTTAATTTTTTTCTTTTTTCCGTAAGTTTACATCGTACGTTTGGTCCGATAGTTTTTGTGCTTCGGAGCGTCGCCTCAGCGAATCTGTAAATAAACATCGATACATATGTTCTTCCGAGGACAACGCTCGAATCGAATTGCCGACGTTCCGCGCTGCCAGGCGGTCATTCGTCAATGATTGCGACGACTCGAAAAGTGGTGGAACATAGTCGGTGCACCGAGTGCATCGTATCGTCGATGCACTATCGCCACCTGCAGCAGCTCCTCGCGCAAATGCATCGACTAACGCGAGAACGGGAAGTTAACGGGCGTTACAGTCGACCAATAGAAGTTCACCGGCGATATTTAAACTGAGTCGCTTCTCGCATTGGGAATAAGCCACTTCGAGACTCGAAACGATGCGTTTCTGTTCAAACTTACTCTTCGGTAAAATTCATCATCACTTTTAATATTCGCAGACGTTATTGCGTCGGTACAAATTTACTTTCACAAACGTTAAATAGACCGAAGCTTTCGCTCGATTCTTTTAATGCCTCAATCAACATTTTAAAAGATAACGTCACATTCCCGAGGTCGCAATTCTACTAACCTTCACTGACTATATATTCATCAAATAGTGAATAAAAAGACCTCGGCATTGTGCTTAGCAAAAAAAAAAACTCACTTGTATCGTAATTTTAAAACATATGCCATCATCCCAGGAAGCACAAAAAAATTAGTTATCGAAAAGTGATCTCAATGGATTTCATATGTCCGTCTGGACAGTATCCGAAAGTCAAGACCCATCCAAAAAGTAAACTTTTGGACGTAAGATAGCTTAAAGTTACCATCCGGACGGACATACCCATACATAGCACGGAAATATTTTTGAGAGGCATCAACAATATTTTTTTTGAAATATTGAAAATATTGTATGAATATTAAAAGATATTTATGAAATGTTTTACAAGAATTATAAAAATATTTTGGTGTTCACTCATAAATCTTACATTGAAATGTTTCAGAAATGTTCGACTGATACGTTTTTCTCGAACATTTCAGCGAAACGCGAATGATTGCATCACCAATCCAGATTGCATATAAAAACTCGCAAAAATACGGAACATTAGTACAAGTATTTCAGTGAAACGTGAAATTAAACATATTTCAATATATTTGATCACTTTTTTTTACAACAGATGTTTTTGTGCAACTTGTGAACGAATCATTTTTAACTGCAGTTATAGTTACTAGTAACATAACAACTGTACCGTACCATAGTGTAGTTGTATAGTACAGTAAGTTAGTAGTGATAATTATAGTTATATAATTACAGTAATTGGTAGTTATAGTATCTACATGTTTATAGCGAGTGTATGTACTCATAGTAACGATGAAACAAATTGTCACAATAGGCGGTGCCATCAGTGGAAACGAGGGAACGATTACGACGATGGGAATATCAATAATCAACCGAGTGGTCGAGGAGTGTGTTTGGCATGCGGTACGCACCAGGGAGTCCTGGTTAAGTCCGGTGTCGCGTGGGCGTACCGAAGCATTGGTGAATGAACGGCTCCGGTGTGACGTCACCTGCGTCACGATCCACTCGTTTGTGATGCGCGTTCGTATAAAAGCTCCTCCGATCTATGAGGGAGCGCTTGCGCTCTACCCCTTGACCCCCCGACAAACGTCCCTGACTGTTTTTTTTTGTTTTTTCTTTCCTCCCCTTCACAGTAGAGATTCCGCGTGAGCGGCTCTTTCACTGCCCGGACCCTTACTCTGTCGCCGAGAACGTTATGCGACAGTAGTCGGTAGTGTTCACGAAAAACAACAACAAAAAATTCACTTATACACACATAGAATTTCGGAAGTAAATAGGAATAATTAGCTTTACGATATACAAAATATTTGAAAGAAAGAAAAAAAAAATTAATAATAATAAATAAATTAACGAAAGTTCAGTAATACGTTTTAACTGCTGTTGAAACGAGTGTGTGATATCCTGCGTATCAGAAGGGCGGACTATAAAACCCGTCGATTCTCAGCGTTAACGTGCGCGAGATACACCCAAAGTTCGTAAATCTGTATGGACCCTTTTCGAAGGGGTTTTCACGAAAATTTTTTTCTAAGACAATATCGTACGAAATTTAAATCCTCGAGATATATCAGCAACGAGGTCTCTGCCAAGAAGTTACTACGCGACGAATATAATTTTTTTATTTTTTTCTTTTTCTTTATTTTTTCTTTAAAGTAACAATTAATCGATAGCTAAATGGGGCATTAGGTCGCTCGTACGGCATATCTGACGAGGTGTATCATACTGTGGAAGAGGGGAATATATATATATATATATATCGCGCGTGCAACGTTCTAACGTCACGCGAGATATTAATTCGAGGAGTCGAGAGATCGGCATAACTCTAAAGCAATTATTTTTCACGCCCTCGGCCTCGTCGACGTATATGATGAAATTACAGTTGCTCGTTATCGAGACGGATTACTGCAGGAGGAAGGCATTGCTAAGGTGAGAATTTATGTTAAAAAAGCATATATATATATATAAATGTATATATATATGTATATACATATATATATATATATATATATATATATATATATATATATATATATATATATATATATATATATATATATATATATATATATATATATATATATATATACATTTATATATATATATATATATATATATATATATATATATATATATATAAATGTATATCAATAATTTTAACGATATATTTTAGCGATCTTATATGTAGTTCATCATCGAATCTGTAAATCCGTTGTCGATAGTTAGTATACGTTTTGCTTTCTACTACCTAATTACTATTGTTTATCTCATTGTTTATTTGTAAATATCCGCATGTAATATTTTTCAATAATAAAAAGGAAAAAAAAAAATCAAACGAAACTCAAATTACTGCCATATATCTGTGGAGGTTTACATGGTTAGTTTTGTTGCGTGTCAAAACATCACTGTTCCATTTAGAATTTAGGTCAACTGCTTAATCGTGCGCTTGCGAGGCTTTGCCAATCCTTTTTTTTGTTTTTTTTCATTAATTCCCCCCGGTTCGCGAAGTGTCTCGTACGCCTTCCGGTATGCGCTTTTTCGTCCTCTCGAGGTTTCGACAAAAATGCTCAAGACGATTGTGCCTTTATTCAAATACGAATGAAACTTCCCGTTGTCCCGTCCGGGCTCACTCTCTCGTCTCTGGCAACAATGGCTGCCGTCGTGCTGGCAAGTTCCCCAAGATGTCTGGGAAGCTTGGTGTCCGAGTATCCGGAGGTTGGCAACAATGCCCGCTATCGAACGCTAACACTTCCACAGTCGAGACCGACTGACTTCGGTGCGGTTATATCGTGCGAGGTTGTTTCTTCGTCCCCTCCGCGCTGCCCCTTTACTCGTCAGTTACCGAAAGTGTGTTAGTGAGCGCTCCCGCGACAGGACAGCAGATGGATATAACATTCCGAAGCGTGTAAATCGCCAGAGGCTGTGTGTGTACCAGTGTGCGGGGGTCGGCCGCGCGTACGATCTGTTGAACTGTCCTACTGTGGCTCTATATCGATGAATAATGTCGTCGCGGTGAGCCGTGTGCTATTGAGTTTGCGTCATAGATCGAATAGCAGTAGTAACCAAAGAATCAGCGATCGGGAAGCGTGCGAAGTCACCGCGGCCACCGGAGAGGCCGAGAGAGAGAGAGAGAGATAATAACTCACTTATCGTCCGTCGAGTGTCCATGTAAAATAATGCCTTAGCTCATCTAGTTGGTTAGTTTTCTCTGTGCTGTTTTGATAACGCAAACGTTGAAAAAGAAAGAAAGAAAGAAAGAAAAAGTGCTTCTATCTATCGGGGTAACGCGACGTCGCTATAACACAAGCACGCCGAACGTCGTCGTCGTCGTCGTCGTTGTGTCGTGAGGAATGTGCACGCACGTACTCGGTGCCATCGGTCATGTCGTTGCCAATAGTTATTTATCTGTCGTTATAATAATATTGCGAATTACAATGTCGTATACTACGTTTTAACGCTCACCCCGTCGCTAGTACACGCACGCTTTCGCAGCACGTCGTTTATATCAGTATCGTTATTTAGCGTATCTTCTCTCGGGTATATTACTTTTTTTTTTTTTTTTGGCGTATACACACTTACGATCCATGAAATCATTCGTAGCGAGACAAAACGTACTTTAGTGAAACTTTGTAAATCAAATATAGCTACAGACCACAACGTACATGGCAGTAGTAGTGCGCGTACGTATATGAGTAAAGAAAAGAAAAACAAAAAAAATGCATAAATTAAGGCTACCTGTCAAGGTCGAATTGCCCACCGCGTTAACAAGGTATGGGGAAGCCTAAGAAACAGGTATTGATACAAATGTAAATTTTTATTTTTACTTATTCTACGTAACGTCGTTGGCTTTTGGTTTTTGTTAAATTGTTGTTTTTCTTACCCTAGCCTCATTGGTTCGTACGCTTCGCTGAGAGAGACGAGCTCTGCGCGATGGGACAGCTGCTCGGATGAATGCATGAGTACTAACAAAACTGATCGAACAATATTCTCGAATTACTTACTTATTTATTTACCTATTTACTTATCTATCGGAGAAAACCCTTTTACAAAGAAATATAATTATAGCTTATATGATTTAATGTGATATCATGCGTAAAGTATAAAGTACCAAGTATTTGAGAATTAAGTAACTTCATTTCGCATCTCGTGAAATAAAATTTTGTACGATGCTCGTATAAGAAACTTTTTCTTAACTTGTGCGTTTGCGACAGCTGCAAACTCACAGTTGTCAGAAAAAGTTTTATCGCACCAGTATCGCAAGGTATTATTTTGGTGTCATTCGTGTCCTGTACAGTTTGTACAGAATATCACATGAATCACAGTGGTAGCGTGCATTTAATTGTAATTTGGATGACGCTGAAGATATTTGCACGACATCAAATTTCATCGTTGGCAAGTCTCTATCAATGGACTGCTTCGGGAAAAAAACAATTGTTTGCTTGTAGAATTTTATCCTCCGAGTGAACTTCCCTGAGCAAAGTTTGTGCGATGCAGAACGCAGCCGTTACAACATGATGAAAAATTTAGTCTCGTGCAGATATCTTCAGGGTCATTAATCTAGCACTCTTTGACTTGTCGCCCTTTCAAACTCTCCGAGAGAAAGTCCAAAGTTCAAATAATAGTTATTTCAACCATTTTTCATTGTTAACTGCGGTAGGAGTTGTATCGCAACCTGCAGTTGCGATACAGTTCAGCAGTCGGGTCTATCGCTTTGTAAATAACATGGCAGCGAGCGGAGATGGGTGTCTTGTGTTTTCAGGGTAAACTTTTGCGCCGCTGCAGTTACCATGCACCTTACCCAAGCGGTATCTAACAAACGAAGGAACGCAGATGTAGTTTCCTTCCGAGAATGATCTGTGACTCATAAAAAAAAAAACTTGTAGACTGGTTACGCACTCTGCGTAAGAGAATTAACACAACAGATGTTTGAATTATCCTCTCAATATTTGTCTCTCCACCGTAATTCTTCTAAACCGTATCATACGATTGTCTGTGCGTGTTGTTTCGACTGTCTCGGTACTTATCTTCTCTTGGCGCTCGATTTTTTTTTTTTTTAATCCTTCGGAAACGGTGCATGAAACAACGGATAGAAATAGATCAGAAGTGAATTTGAACAGTCGTTCTTCATTTGCATCTCTTGTGTTCTCGCCAGTGTGCCGCGTTCGTGAAACCAACGTTCGAACGTGTAGCGTAAACAAACGGCGACGCCCGGTATTTTTTTTACCTCTTATTCGCGGAATTAAGGTTGAATCATGAAAGCGTTCGACTATCGCAGTCGCATTCGTCGCGGTGACTCAGACCGAATGACGCTCATTATTTAGCGTCGGACAAAGCTTCCATTTAAATATTGTACGAACAATCGAGAAAGTTCCTCGGGCCGTCAAGTTGAAAATTGCACGGCGATTGACAACGGGTCTTGGAGTTTTGCACGTTCGGCCTGTAACTACGGACGGATCTTCGTCAATCTCGCTGTCCATCGATACCGATACGATTCGGCTCCGTCGGCGTCTGACGACGACACTTGCTTGTGTGTCACTGGCAGTCGCGCGTCGCGCTTGGGAAATCTCCGGGACGCCCACGCGTAAACATTAATTAACTCGGAGGTACGGGCAGCTCATTCGACAGCCTAACTTCCGCGGATACTTCACATTACCGTGGAATAGAAAACATGTTTTATAACACAATAGCTCAGTTGAGCTAAGTTTTCAAGGTCTCAGCCAAGCCGTGCAGTTCTTTCTATATATATATATATATATATATATATATATATATATATATATATATATATATATATATATAGCGCGCTGGTTCCATAACAGCTTATCGACGAAAAATCTTATCGTTTCGTATCGCACAAAACAAAATGCCCATTTGCCCCGGAGCCGACGATGTTTTTCCGTGAAAACAAAAAAAAATCGTATTTTTCGAAGAAACTGTTGGAAATATAAACGCGGCTTCGGATTAAGATTGATCGGTTATCGATACGAAAAAAAATGTGCAGCTCGACAATTAAGAAGATTGTGCAATCTCGAGGCTGAATTAACGACGAAAAAAATTGGATACATCAACGGCTCGGGTGTCCTCCGTAAAGCGTGTAATTAAATGTCCATTAAGTAGCACAATAAAATCCGGGCTTTGCCTCGGGGGATAAAATTGACCGTATAGAATCGTCAGTCTTCTACTAATCGCATGTTTTGTCGGTTCAAGTGGAGTGTCCTGGGTCAATGACTGGTGCAACCCTCCCGATCGGCGAGCCGAAAGAGGGGAGAAGAGAGAACGCCGAGCGGATCGATCGAGAATGGGGCTTCGTCGAGGAAAGGCGTCACGTGGCCTGTTGATCGGCCAGTCCAAATCGGGTCGACGCGCGGTTAACCGTACTTCTCTCGACGATGGCGTAAGAAAGAGATAAGAAGCCAGGCCACTCGCGCGCTCTGCGGTCTGCGAGACCGGTGACCGTGAGCTCCCGAGAGACTCGTGCTAGCCCGCAGTTTCTCAGGTGGCCGCATCGCTCTCGGTTCGCACGAAACGCTCCCGGCGAAATTCACCAAAACATAAGACAGGAATCCCCCATTATTTTCTCTTGCTTCGAACTCGCGATCTGCGTCGACCCCTCCACCGGACGTTTCTCTGTCGTCACGTTTGCACTTCTCACCGGCAGCGAGCGCGCTCCGTCGACTTGATAATGTAACCGCCTCCGCGTTATTTTCGGGCGTCTCGCGTATCGGGCGCGCACAGTGCCGGGTCGACGGAGGAGGCCTCGCGCGCACCGGCCAATTCGGCCTTTCACTTGATCTTGACAAATGGAATCCAGCGCATTTTTGCCAGTGCCGCGGACGCGCCTCGGTGCCGCAGATCGCGCGCGGCGCGCTCAGTCGTTGCGAACCAGCGTGACAACAACAACAACAACGCTCTTTCGATGAACGAACGGAAACTAACTGTCGCCAGTTTTATTTCGAGTGTTTTATTTTTCTTCGACGTACCCGCCTTGCGTCTGCCGGTACGCGAATCCCCCTCGAGTTCACCGAAGATGCAACGCGTGCAAACGATCTTCGTGCCCGATGCGTAAGTAGACCGTTATCGACACTCGTGTACACATATACTCGCCGTTTCGGGTACGTGTAGCGGATCTATCATAGTGAGTGTGAACCGGTTTTTTTTCTTTCTTTCGCAAACTATACTTCATCTATTTTATCCCTTACGCTAGGCCAATTCGCTCGCAGGTGTTGGACCAGCGGGCACGGCTCGATCATTGGCAGCCTCGCGCGCCCTCCCGCTTTTCGACGCGATTGGAAATTTCATTGTTTTCGTACACTCCTGGATAGGTGTAATCAATTCTCGGGTCAAATGCCTCGTGTCTATATGTGCTTGTGTGTGTGTGTGTTTTTTTTCTGTATCGTCACGCTCCTCTATTCCGAGAGGAAAATAGCTCATCAGTGACGCACAGGATGGACGATAGTTTCTTCTATTCGTACTCGCAAGCTTAAGGCTTAGTGACTGTCTTTCCACGTACGACATCGACGCTATTCTCCGTCGTAAAGGTGTATCTGTTTTTTTTTTTTTATTGACTCCGCGAGACGATGTTGTTCGACCGTGCTAATTCGCTGGTATTGCGCTTCGGGCACACCCCTACTACGATACATTATTTTTCGCCTTCTTCTTCTTCGTATTCTCGAGTTGTTGCAAACGTTATTAAACTCAGCGATCTCGGACAGTCGGCGAGAAGGGAGGGGCGAACGGGAGAGAGGAGATATGATTAAGCCGATGACGTTGGTCGTTCGGAATACCAGGCCAGTGGTTCGCGTTTCTTTTTTTTTTTTTTTTTTTTTTTTTTTTTCAAAACAATTTTTTCAAAACAATTTCTTTTTTTTTTTAACCAATAAATTGGTTCTCGAAAACTGAAATGTTAAATAAAAATAAATACAAAAGCAATCATTGCGGTCGACGTGTCGTGGCAGTTTTTTTTTTTTTTTCTCACTCGTTGCCATGCACTTGCTCTATTTCGACTTGGCGTTGCATTATAATTGTCGATTAAAATTTCTAAGTCTCGGCGCTTGCAGTCGCGCAGTTTCTGCAAGAGTCTTCCTCCTGTCTGGAGTTTCGCAAATATCGAGTTTCACCAACGGCCGTTGGCTAAGCCCGTATAAAACACCTATCTCGGCAAACGAACGTCGCTCAAATAAGCGAGTAAGGTGGGAAAAAAAAAACACAAAAAAACGTACAATGAAAAAAAAAAAAAAAAAAAAATCGCCAACGCACAATAGTCGAACTGTTTGCCGTCGCTTCTCGCGTGCGCCTCCCGGCGAGTAATTATCGACACTGTTAATTGTCCCGCTGTGGATTTAAGTCCCCATTCGTCTCGTAAAGACAAAAAGTCGAAGCCGACTTTTCGCTACATTCGTCCGAGGCGCTGCAGAGAATCGAAAGTTAAATGAAAAATATCGCCGTCTTAAAGAAAAAAAAAAATTCTTTTATTTCCTCCTTCAACACAAGGGAATACAAATATCTTCGCAGCTGTTATGTTTTGTTATAGTTATCCGAGCCGCTCTCCTCAGCCTTCCGCTATCGCTGCATTCAAAACGGGCGAGCAAAAAAAAAAAAAAAAAAAAGGAAAATAAAAGAAAAAGAACAATTTTGCTCGGTCATTGAGAATCGCGGTAATTAGATACGTGCTATGCGCGGCGGTGAAGCCTTTATGCTCGGTCCAGTATCGCGCGAGTGCAACGGGCACAAGCATCGCCTCGCATAGGTGTATTACATGTGTTCTGTTGCGCGGTGCTTCTCGGGACGAGCGGTGAGCCTCTCTGCCGGTCACTGCAGCGAGTGGGTCGCTCACGTGAAATAATTATGTAAGGCAATTAGCCGGCCGGAAAATTTTGTGCGATGCACGACGTTTCATAAAAATTGTGTACGACCATTCGGCGAACCATTGAAGGGGTTATCGACGAGGGGTTCCGCTCGCATGTTCGTCGCGATGGTGCAATAAAAAAAAAATATATATATATATATATATATATATATATATATATATATATATATATATATATATATATAATAAAAAAAAATCGTGTCGTTCAATAACACTTTCTTAAAAGGGCAATGTAAGGTAAACGCTACTGTTAGTGGCACCTTAAGAAAATGACGCCGCAGAACAAAGAAAATATTCACACAAGTATACGTATCTGGTAATTGAAATGGGATATATCGGGGAGAGGAAACTTTTAGCTAACCAAAAACCTCCCAATGTAACTAATTACCTATTTTCCTATCAAAGATATGATTAAAATAATAAATTAATGCCATTGCTCCTATTAGTGGCACGCCAACACTGACTTGCACCTATCAGTGACCGCTCGTTGTACCTATTAGTGGCACCACAAACACTGACTTGCACCCACTAGTGGCTGCTCGTTGTACCTATTAGTGGCCACCGCGTGTCGAGTCAAGAGATTTCTTGAGTTACAGACAATTTTCTATAACTCAAGCTTGTCTCAGTTGTATCGTGATTATAAATATAAATGGATGATAAATAAATGTTTTAACTGCATTCGATCTTCTTTAAATATTCTTTTCCAATTTTTTTAAAAATATTTTTAAACCTATACTCACAATGGCGCTCAGTTGGCCATTAATAGGAGCTGCATACATTTCTTCTGTTCCCAATCCGGGCCACCAGATATTTCGGATAAATAATAATCCCAAAATATTTTTCAATCGTCAATATCGTATTCGAGGTTTATGTGAACATAATACTAACATTTTCATTCGGCTAATAAATTATTACGTTTAATACGACCATTTAGAAAATACCTGAGCCCTTAATCAACCTATTAATGGTTTTACTTCTTCTCACAGTGAAGGCCTCACGTCGATGATTTAGAATTTTTAGACTGTTCTGTTAAACAAAAGAAATACCAACTAATACCAACTACTTGTGAAAAACTAATTTATATTCCTCACGCCGATGATTTAGAATTTTTAGACTGTTCTGTCAAACGAAAGAAATACCAAGGATAATTTTTTTTTTTTTTTTTTTTTTTTTAGGATTGCTGGGGTGTCTACATACGTTGTCATAAGGCATAACGTGGTAAACCTGCCACTAATAGGCGCACTGCCACGAATAGGAGCATTTACCTTACGGTTTTTTCTCCCTCTTTTCCGCTCTCGCCTCAGGTGCGATACGTAAATTTTAATCACTCTT
Source organism: Amblyjoppa fuscipennis (assembly GCA_963575735.1). Taxonomy (NCBI): domain Eukaryota; kingdom Metazoa; phylum Arthropoda; class Insecta; order Hymenoptera; family Ichneumonidae; genus Amblyjoppa; species Amblyjoppa fuscipennis. Next base: position 5,146,553 of record OY754490.1, read on the forward strand.
CGTTAGACGCTTAATTGCCATTTCGCATTTAATTGGGAGGCTGAACACGTATAAGTGCGTGAGACAGAGAGAATTAAAATTATGAATTCATTTTTTTTACGAAACGATTCTATAAAATGAAAAACCTTTTCGGTGGAAAATGGTTTCTGAATGTGTTGAGTTTATGTTGATCTTTGGTCTCTCCTTAAGGTAGCTATGTCGCTTCGCGCTCATTTCGCATAAGTTATCGAAAAAAAAGTGAATATTGCAAGTACTTCTCGATGGTATAAAAATCTGAAAAAATTCATGCACATTAAAGGCACTAAAAAGATTCATTTTGCATAATAATAATTCCAAAATGTTATTAACAAATTTATGAAAAAAATTAATTGTTTAACAAATTACTCGGCAAAACAACTTTTTTTAAAAATTGAAAACGATTAATTTATTTTTCTGAATACGTATGAATTTTTTCAGATTTTTCAATTAGTTTTGATTTTTGTGTTTTTTCAGACATTTTTTCCATGTAAAAAAATTAAAAATTCAAAGCTGATTGAAAAATCTGAAAAAATTCATACGTATTCAGAAAAATAAACGAATCATTTTCATTAAAAAAAAAAAAGTTATGTTGCCGGATAATTTGTTAAACAATTAATTTTTTGATTCATTCGTTAATAACATTTTGGAATTATTATTATTATGCACAATTAATCTTTTCAGTACCTTTAGTATGCATAATTTTTTTTCAGAATTTTATACCATCGACAGGTACATGCAATTTTCTCTTATTTTTCTCGAACTTATGCGAAATGAGAGCGAAGCGACATAGCTACCTTAAGGGCATGCGAAATGCCGCGGTCGGTGATAAAAACTGTGATGCTCGTTTTTTTGTCAAGAGTGCTGAAACTTTAGCATTCAAAGAAAATAAGATCCCACTATAGAATTGATAGGCAAAAAAGTTTCAGCAATGTAGAAAAAAAATAAAATTGCAGTTTTTATTACCAACCGGGTGCGGGACGAATGGGAGGGTGTATCACATCACCTTATTACCATGTATCAAGAGAGTTACGATAGGTTTGTTCGCTTCCAGAGTAAGCTGGAGCAGAGCCCTCGATTTTACGTTGAATGCTATATCTATATATCCAATAAATATAGATATACTTTCCACGTAAAATAGAGCGTTCTGCTTCAGCTTTCTCTGAAAACGAACAGACCTCATGTATTTTTCTCCACTTTTCTTCTTCGGTCGTGCGCGGTTTATTTTTAGTCTGTTCGTTTATCTCGTTATTATTTTTGTTATTTTTGCTCTTTTGCTTATTTTTTTTTATATTTTATTTTATTTTATTATTCTGTTTATTTTATGATTATTTCGCGTTTTTCTGCTGCTATTTTGGATTATTTTCCCCCCTTTTCATTTCATTTTTATGCGGTTTATGTTCAGTGTGTTACTTATAGTGTGTGAATTTTTGTATTCATTCGGTTTGTTGTCGGTTGGTCGACGCGCTTGGAGGACTTCGGATCCTAATGTACAATAAATGCCATATCTATATATCCTCAAATTAAATCAAATTAAATTAGCCTCAAGTTAAACTACACAAAAAATCGCGTAGTTTAACTTTTTTAAAAGGGCAATATAAGGTTTTTCCTCTTTTTCCGTTCTTGCCGTCTGACGCGATAAGTAAAGTTTAATCACTTTTTCGTTACACTCGCAATTGTCACCTCGGCGCCTAAGGGCATGCGAAATGCCGCGGTCGATAATGAGAAATGTACAGCTATTTTTTTTTCTCAAGGGCGCCGAAACTTTAATGTCCGAGTGAAACATAACGAAACAACTGAAAGGTCTTGGAAAGCCAAACGTCCAAAACAACAACAATAGCAGTGAGATAAAAAATAATTAAAAGAAAAAATAAATAAAAGATAAAAAATAAATAAAAGATAAAAAATAAATAAAAGATAAAAAATAAATATGTTTTTAATTAATTTTTTCTTTTTTTTTTCCAATGTATCTTTCGGTAAGCAGTAGCGCAAAAGCCACTCGAAGGTCTTCCGGCGCGGCGTAAGAGTGAAAGAAGCGTTAGAACCGAGGCTCGCGACACGACCGGTATTCCCAAGGTGAAACGATCGTAAAAATCATCGAGTCTCGAGTTGTTTTTCGTGCCAATTATTTTTCCTTCGATACCAGGGTCACCCTCGAACAATTAATTCCTCGAGACGATACGTCGAACCGACCGTCTCTATAGTTACAGAATTTCCGGTTTTTCATTGCATCTTCCACGCTTTTAAATATTCATTTTCTTGTTCTCATTCACACCGATCGAACAAGTGTTCGTCGACTGTTTTCGGGGGTTCCTTATCTAACCGATCGAGTTGTAGAAAAAGAAAAAAAAAAAAAACCAACAGCCTTTCACCGGTCACGCGATTGCATTTCATTATAAAACTCGCTACAGTGTTCGATAAGAGCAACCGGTTTTGCGCTGTTCCGAGCGTTTCGCAGTGGCGAACTGTTACGCAATTGCCGACTAGAATCCGAGAGTTCGTCCATTCTGTCCGCGTGCATGCCCAGTCGGGCGTCATGGCCCTTCGCGAATGGCATCGTCTTCGTTTCTCGGCACCTGTTGCCGTTCATCGGCGTCGATCCCGTCGGCCCGAAGATTATCCCGATCGGCCAATAGCGATGAACGCCTTTTCGTGTCCGCTCTGCCGGCAGGCCATATGTTGTTCCTGTTCGCGTATCTGGTAGGCCTGTAAAAAAAAAGTCTCCTTCTCCCCCGACTCACGGTCAGAACGCGCGAACGGACGATGTTGTTTTCTTTTCCTTCCTCATCATCTGGATCGTCTTGCCCGACTTCCGGGAACTCCAGATGGGCGCGAATCGATTAAACAAAAGTGTCGGTACGGATACGAACGCGTGTATACAAACTTTTAAAGATAAACACTCACGAATTTAGTTTTCGTACTAAATGTGACTTGCAACGCTTCACACTAGTCGAATGAGTGTTGCACTTTAAAAGTCGGTTACACAAAATACGTATCTATTGATTTTAGTGGATGATCATTTGTATTACAACGGATGTCCTTAACACATAAGAACGCTTATTGCAATCGATTTGCAAAGATATTAACAGGTTTTCGCTAAATTTCTAAAATGTAGACATTCGTTCAGTTTTTTCAAAGAATAATGCACAATCTTTAATCGATTTTGATGTATTACGGTTCATTCTCTTCCTCCAAAGATGCCCTACGAATTCTCCGCCTAGATATTCGATAATATTTTCCGTTTAAGAATGAGAACTGTTTGTTTATAAATTAATTTCGTCGATGGACAAACAAAAGGCTCTCCTTTTTAAACGGCAAATACTATCGAATATTCGGACGGAGAATTCGTAGAGCATCTTTCAAAGAAGAGAACAAATATCGCGGATTATTCATTGAAAGAACTGAACGACTTTGTACCCTTTCGAAAATTAGTAAACACGAGTTAATATTTTGACATTTGCTGTAATACGAATAACGATCCATTATAATCAATAGAGGCGTAAAAGTTTGTATAAACAGCTCTACTAATTTAGCCCACATTACACTGCAATAAAATTTAGTTTGAAAATTAACGAACGGTGTTGGAAACTTTTCTGCGCAACCGATTTTTAAATTCCAAACATATGTGCGTTGCAAATTACAGTAAAATATTTATTTTTAATGTCAATTCTTAAAAATTTCAGGCAGAAAATTTTCAATTCTAATATCTCGTATTTTTAATTTAAATAATTACATTAATGTTCAATTAATGTAAGTGACGTGAGGAATTTTTGAATTCCAGTACATAAAAATTACAATTTACTTTTACAGTGCAGTGTGAACAGCTGCAACCTCCTCAAATACTCGAAGCGTAAACAAAACAAACATCCACAATTATTCAACGCTTGAAAATTTGGAAATCGTTCGTTATTGCGTCCTTGAAAGTCCTCGAATTTAATTTGGAGCTTACATCAGACACCATGACAACGATTCATGCGGTCGTGGTTCTCGCACGCAAGGTCACGTGGGTAGAGTCGAGGCAGCCGGACCATTGGGACCAATCAAATTCACGTTTCAATGATTCCCTCCACTGAATACAAATCGGCGTGGTTTATCCGTGAATTCGTATTCACGATCCTTTTTTTTTGTTTTTTTTTTTTTTTTTTTTTTTTTTTTCATCATCAGTATACCATGAACTTCCGGAGATGTTTGTAGTGAGTTTCATTGACTCGACCTTTCGCCTCGCCGCCATCGGCCTCGGGCCCGCTTCGGTGTTCCCTCGATTTCCCGGTAGCCGTGACTCTGACGGTCTGAGCTAAGGGCATTTATCGCCTCCGCGGAACAGAGACCCAATTGTGTAGAGGACGTAGGCGTGGCAGACCAGGGCGTCCGATAGTTCGAATTAGACTTCTCCGGAGGCGGGCCTTGAATTGGTATTTATGCGGGTCGTAACAGCGGGCATCTATATAATTCCTGGAATTTATTTCACTGTCGAACGAACCCTCTTGCACATCCACAAGTCGCATCGAACGTTCCGAAAATTTGTGAAATTACTCCCGAGCGAATTTATAGTCTCCAGTTAGAATTCAAGCTCGAATCGTATTATTTGTTTGTCTCGGATTCAAACTGAAGTTCCATCTAAAACCAAAAAGTAAAGTTTTCATCTATGTTCGACTTCGAGTTTTCTATGTATAAAAAAAATATCGTCAATTTTGATACTTATTATCACCTTGTCAAAGATTTCTTACAGATCAATTTTTTTTTTTCATCATCCTCAAAAGCATAGACCCAAAATATGCTGCATTAAAGAGCTGTCTGATAACTTCTTCAATTTCCAATATTATTCCAAAATGGTTCTTATATTTTTACAATATACGTATAGACGACTTTCAACTTGACTTGGAAGTTGGGACTGCAAATTCGACCCTTGGTCCTATATCAATCGACATGTAAAATCCAGTTTTCCAAGCACTCGATCATTTTCTTTATTGCAAACTATCCGAGGGATTATTATCTTATTCGCTGTAAGCCTGCCGGTATCCAGCTGTTGGATTATTTTCGCAAGCTCCCCAATGCCTCCCCAGAGACTCGAAAGTTGGTCCGTGGTATTTTATGTCAAGTTTTCGTTGGTCAGCCCGCACTGCTTTAGTCCATTTGGTACCGCGGGAGCGGGGAGGGGTGGGGGGTGGGGGAATGCATTGATTCACAACCACATGCGATATACTTGTATCGTCGAGAAGGCGAGGCAGCAGCAGGCCGCATCATGCGTGGACCACCTTATAGTCTCTAAGCTCTTCTCGTGCCCTATTAATGGAAGTCGATGACGTAACAGCCCACCTTACACACGAATTTTGTTATGTTTGCAGGATGGTATTGGACCCCAAGGCCACGAGTCTGCACAGTGATTACGGAAGCTTCGATCGACCATTGGCTGGGGGCGAGGGACAGGAGCGGGACGTAGAGGCTGCGGTTGATGGAAGTAGTACTGGAATGGCACAGTCCAGCGACGTTTATCAGAGGCAACCGTTGCTTCCCGGTGTACCAGTCAAAGGCAAGGACAGATGGGGCGGCGTCGGCTCGAGTTCGGACTACTACGAGGACGACGAGCACGACAAAATCGACGAGATCGGTCATGCGAGACACAGCGGCGTGCAGAACGGCTCCGGAAGCGGCATCGTCAAGCTCGACATACCTGCACCGCTCAGAGAGGAACCCCGCTTTCCGAAAGAAAAATGGAAAACCCTACTCGGTAATGCCTCCGAGGGGAATTTTTAAGACTCGATACGTTCGATTTCGTGGGAAAAATTCTAAACTTGCGACCCTAGAAAATTGCGAGTCAATGCCGAGTTAATGAAATATATATATAGGGTTAACCGACCAATTAATGGACAGTTAAGCAGACGAAAAAGCCAATGAATAGACTTTTTTTATGTACGTGCTCTTATGGAAAGTGTCCATTCATTGGCCCTGTTCGTTCATTGGCTAGTTCACTCTATGTATATTGGAAAAATATAAGAAACGTTTTGGAATAATATTGGAAACTGGAGAAGTTATCCGACCGTAGAGTTGCAACGACCTCGTAGCAGCAAGGACGAGGATAGATTTCGAATTTCTCTACTTTCCGTTTTCGTGATATTATTGGAGAGTCAATTTACGAGAAGCGCCGTTCTCTAATTTAATGCAATAATCGAATATTCATGTTGCAGCATTCCTGTTCATGGTTGTAAATTTTATATTGACAACCACGTCGCTCGCAATGCTCCACGAACGGGTGCCAGATCGTAATACGTACGGTCCACTTCCCGACATAGTTCTCGACAACGTTGAGGCGCAGGACTGGGCGCTCGATGTCTCGGAGGTTTTGATAATGATCGTCTCCAATTCGGCAATGATATTCGTCATTTTTCACAAGCACAGGTGAGCCACGAATAAAGTTTTATTAACGCCGAGGGAACTTTCGATAAAGAGAACATGAGGTCGGCCTTTACGACGGTTCTAATCGAATTTTGGCGTGCGGGTGAGATATTTGCATATCGAACCGCGTGACTCATCGTTCACTTTATCCTTAGTCTCATGGCCTCGATACACTACTTTTACACATAGTTACATCTCGACATTGTGAACTACACGCGTGGCCGGCTTACACGTGGCTCCGTTTGTACACAACGTACGACGATAGAACAATTTTCTTTCCTTTAACTTTTTTTTTTCTTTTTTGGCACTGTTTCAAATAATCATTGCGGCAATCTCTTTTGTTCGAAGGTTCATTGTGGTGAGAAGAATATTTATGCTGATGGGCATGCTCTACATGATGAGGAGCATCACCTTCTACGTGACAGTCTTGCCGGTAGCCAGCAAAACTTATTACTGCAGTCCGAAGCTTAATCACACGACACCTCTAATTATCGCCAAGAGGGTCCTACAGATAATGTCAGGCTTCGGTTTGTCGATTAACGGCAAGCACACTTACTGCGGCGATTTTATTTTCAGCGGTCACACGACCGTTCTCGTACTTTGTTACCTGATTATCAAAGAATGTGAGTATGACCCTTCGTTCCCCATACATTTTTTTAGCGCCGAAAACGAATCCGTTAACGATCTTGGCCGAAAGTCAAGTGGGACGCTGCTGGTAATCGCTGTCATTTTTTTTTCGCTTCTGGCACGGATATCCTCCTAAAGGATTGAGATGAGAGTAAAATAACCGGTGGATTGGTGGTCAGCAAAAAAAAAGTACCTCGGGCGGCGTACTCTTGATTATTTCGATACATTTTGGATAATAGACTTTTTTCTTAAACATAAGGAGGCAAGAATGCATGGTATTCGTGCCTCCTTTCATGGATGTTACCCACTACGCTTCAGTTCTAAAAATGAATATTCATCGATGTTGAAAATGGGGTCGAGTGTAATCGTAGTGGAGCGCTGACGTTATCGAGCATGGGAAATAATGGTTGTAAAAAGGTGTCGAGTTATCGCGGAACATGGTGTGCGACTCGCGCTTAACGTTAAATCCTGATATCGCTGCCTTTATATCCAGTAGAAAAATCACATTCACCAAGCGGTGTCCTATCTGTGAGATAAAGATCCTAGTTTATACGAGCCAAAGTGCTCCAGGGGGGGAGCGAGAGGGAGAGATTTAGAGATCCTCTCGCCAACGTCCTCGACTCTGTTAGCTGAATCATTTCTATATCCGCCGGCAATCTTAAAACGTTTAGGCTTCAACGAGGTACCGACTAACCACTGACATGTACGCGTTTCAGACTCCCCGAGGAGATGCCAGCCCATTCACTGGCTCGCTGGGCTCACCGCGCTTGTCGGGGTCGTTATGATCTTGATCTCTCACGCCCATTACACCGTGGATGTTCTCTTAGCGTACTGGATTACCACCCGGTTATGGTACATTTATCACACACTGGCCAACAACTCGCATCTGAAGGTGAGCCATTAAATATTCGCACAATCTTCGCTACACCGAAAAAAAAGGTTTGGTAAAGACAAACTAAGCTGCGGTTGCGGGTGGCGAAGGAAATATTTGGTCGATCGAAAGAAATATTTAGTTGATTGAACGCATGTTTAGTTGTTTGAGCTAATATTTAGTTGGTTCAACGAATAGTTACTTGAATTGAACAAACATTTTGTTCAATCGACCAAACATTTCCTTCGCCGCCGGCAACCGCAGCTTAGTTGATATTTTTTTCGGTGCATGTACTCTCACTTTTGAAGTGACTGTCGATAACAGATAATTGTAATCTAATAGCACGTTGATCATGTCGGCAGATACGGATATCTCGGCGAGTAAACCCATCGAAGAGAGTTTATTTGCAGTTTGATTGCGTTTATCGTCGCAGGCAGACGAATAATTTGTTACGTTTCGATTGTCATATCACAGTTCGACAAGGTTATTACGGGAATAAACCTCGCGTGTCGCACAGTCGTTGATCGTATCGCACCGGGTCGATACGTAAGGTAAACGTCCCAATGACCGGGCTGCTCCCTTAGGTGTCCGGCCAATGATACATCTACCTTACGACCGGAGCAACAGAATCGTGGCACCTACCTGAACCAACAATACTTGTGCATAGTCAATTACGTCGCAATTAAACCCTTTGCGTTACGGGCTGTCCTACCTTCTTTCGTCAACTTAAACATTTTTTTATAACTAATTTCTTGACATGTAATAAAAGGGGTTTTGTTTTTATAGCGTTGAAATTAATGACTCAATGGGTTAACGCATGAAAAAAATTTCTGTTCACAGCAATACGGACCAAACAATTTTTTGGCACGGCTCTGGTGGTTTCCACTATTCAAGTATTTCGAGAAGAACGTGGGTGGTACAGTACCTCGACAATACGACTGGCCTCTTCCGTGGCCTCGAAGATTTCTTGCCAAGCACCCCAACCGGGACAGTTAATACTTGTCCCAGCTTCGCGACGGAGCCTACGTTTACGGGGTTATATTTGAATGTATATACTATACTTAGGCTTACGATATAAAGAGTGTTCTCGTTGTCGAAATGAATTGAAGATACGAGAGAAAATAAGGGGAAAGATTTACGAGAGTACGAACGTGAGGGCGTGCGGTTATTGACTAGCCTGTCTATTTAAGGGTCGAAAAATGAAATTAATTCGCAGGTCGTATGCTTGAACGTACTCTCGTGAAAATTTTAATTGAAAGGTCGAAAGAAGAAAAGAAAGAAACGCTGCTTAGCCCGTTGCGCCCGTCGTTAATTAACGTCGACAAAGCTTTCCAACTCTATTTTCGGTTGACTTTGATACTACGTCAATATACACGATCATAATGAGGGTAGACGAATAATAATCGTAGTCGAAATTTTATAAAAGTTGGTAGTACGGATATATTCGGCAACGGCGAGAAACAAATGGGAAAGAAAAATGAAACGAAACTTCGCGGGACAGTGATAATATACAAGTCAATGTAGTCTGTTTATTTGGTAAAAATGTCTTCGTTATTATGTGTGGTATGTTGTGCGAGAGAGTGTGAGATAATGGGGTCGACGCATAATAATGAAAACCCGCCGCGAGAAAAGTTCTCGATAAGGCTGCACAACGTGTCATCGCCCTCCCGTTTCATTAGATATATAAACTTGCGCTCCAATCGGCAATTCATTTATCTTTTTTTTTAAATTCTTTCCTTCGTCAAGACAAACAATACGAGCCGTAGCTGTCCTGTACAACTATCGATGAGGCAAAATCCGATACATCCGTTTTCTTTCGTTCGCCAATACAAACAATACGAGCCCGTAGCTCGCTGTCGTGTGCAACTCTCGTTGAGGCAAAATCCGATACGACTTATTCCGGTCAGAGACGAACACAGCGAATTTAGCGAGAGTCGTTCGACGATGACGTGAGGAAAGAGAGAGAGAGAGAGTCAGTCGTGCCAAGCGTTTCCACAACCCTTAGTTCCACCTTGCAGATTTTCCTCGATCGCTCCGCCGCCGTTGACGAGACTCGGATTATCGACGGCAGGAGAGGAGCATGAAAGAACTGAACCTATCCTACAGTAGAGTGAACCGTTAGATCGTGGAATTTTGTGGGACCAATTTTAATAATTGGAACGCTCAAAGATACACACCCAAACACGTTATTAGCCTAGTTACCGAAGACGAGATAACTATCGTTCAAGATGAAAGTAATCGAGCAGTAAATGTCTTAAAAAAAAAAAAAAAAACGAAAAATAATGAATTCTTCGGGGCTACCCGGGTAGGAGTGAGTTGATAGAAAACTTAAAGTCGTCGAGTGGAGGCCCTCCGAAATCGATCGCAGCTAATCCTCTCGATGCTTCGCAAAGTCTTTCAAGTCCCGTTACCTGACGGATAGTACGCGTTAAAAAAAAAACGAACTTAGAAAAAATAAAGTAAAAACAAAAGAGAGCCGAGCAGGCATTAGCGTTAGTACACAACCGTAGGCCGAGTTTCCTCGGAATAATGTCGACGTGCGGGTACACAGAGAGAACGATAAAAAAAAAAAAAAAAAAAAAAAAATTAACAACAAAAAGCCGTCAACCGATCTCTCGCGAAATAACAGAAAAACGAAGAGCGCGAAAGTAGTTCGAATGAAATTGCCCGAGGGATTCTTCGAATTTCGAAGAATTACACGATTATCACATGCATTGCACGGATGTTTCCTTCTTCCTTCGATCTATTCATATTTTTAAACTCCAACACACACAGTCACATACTTACAAAAAAAAAAAAAAAACAGCGTTTCCTCGCGATTCTTGCCATTTGTCTATCGCGGATGTTACTTTTTCGTGTACATGATTGGTACACGATATTTTCTCGAACAATAAAACAAAACAAAATAACAAGCTTCACCCGTTCGGCATGGCAAAAGCGTGAGTTCACGGTGACGACCGTTGCCGATTTTAGCAATACGTAATTAGAGGCGCGTTCGGACTGCGAGCGCACCGAAGAATCGGCATTGAGCTCACTTCCGGTCGCGATGATACGAGAACATGCGGTGCCTCCTACGGCCATTGATATTCCTCCGATATTGACAAAAAAATGTTTGTAACATTTTAAGTATATATTTTCATAAGATAGCAATGCGATTCGTGGCAACATTGTAGTGCGCATATAGGAAAAAAAAAAAACAAAAAACAAAACAAAACAAAAAGCCTCTGAACAATTGAGTAAAAAAAAAAAAAAAAAGATAAAACGAATGATAAATAAAAATTGCTTAGTGTGGGTATCGGTTGTTGTACTGCAATACGCATATTTCGCATAAAATGCGCGGTTTAGAAAGACACAATCTCGTTCGTACCGCTAGGGCGACTGTGTATAATACATATACATATATAAAAATTATTCTATTTTAATGTGTATACATAAAACGCACGTTGGAGAAACATATTTACCAACCGCGTCGTCACCTCGGGGGGACGCGTTTCTTTCTATATATATATATACATATATATATATATACCCACAAAAATTATGTAAAGATTAAATGTCTAGAATTTCTAGTTAGCCGAATGTTGATGTGACATATTTACGTGCAGAGAGGAACTGTTATATACATGCTAATTTACAAACTTTCTTCCCGCACGCGGGCAGTGGGTTTCGTTGATGTTTACAAGAAATGTTTAAATAAATTAAAATGAAAATCATATTGCTAAACTGAGGCACACACGAGCACGCGCACGCCGACGCGTGTTCATGTGGATAAAAACAAAAATATCTATATTTTTACGTGTAGATATTTTTTGGTAACTTGTTACAAATGATCTGTCTAGGCTAGTTCACAATGCATAACGTTGTAAATAACAATAGAACAAAGAGCTTTATGTCACTCTAGGAATCTCCGTGATACCAATCAAAATTTGTTTCGTCGTCCAGAGTCGACGTTGTTGCGACAATAGTTCGCTAATGAATTTAAAAGAAAAACTAAAAACTTAAAAAAAAAAAAAAAAAAAAAACGATACTTCTGCCAGTGAACACTCGTCCTGATGCTGGCCGAACGATTCTTATAATTACGATGTTTCCGTTTGTTACCGTTTTGTGTAAATACAACTTTATAGTTATTTATCTCAATTTCTCTACCGCTATTATTACATGATTACAATAAATCAAAAAAAAAAAAAAATGAAATAACAAATATGTATTTGTCCATGTTCTTTTTCATACGCCCGTGTATGGAAAACGCATTTCTCGACCGGAAGTGACTTCATGCCAGAAATACGTGACTTCCAGTCTGGAAATTTCATTTTTCTCCCGGAACTGACGTCGTACTTGAAATACATCATTTCCGGTTTGAAAATGGCATTTTTCGACCGGAAGTGACGTCTGACGAAATGAGCTCCAAAATGATACCATACGAATGACACAGAGGAAAAAAAAAAAAAAAAAAAAAATCAATCGAGTCAACAAAAATGTGCGCTCACGGCTGGCGAAATAAATGTTTGATTGATCGAAAAGAATACCTCGTTGATTAAACTAACAGGCCGTTGAATCGAATGTTTCTTTACGCCTTACTACGACAATTATTTCAATTCGATCAACAAAAAAAAAAAAAAATTCTTTCGCCACATCCGTAAGCTCACAATTTTTCTTGACTCAATTGGATTTTTTTTTGTTTTTGTTTTTGTTTTTTTTTTTTTTTCTCAGCGTACCGAGCAATTATTATCGCACGATATTCGATTGTATGCTACTTCGTCGTCTGTCATCGTATATTAACCTTGTCCTTCAAAATTTCAAGTGCACTCAGTTCTATAGCATGTATCTGAAAAATCATCGAAATTCATCATGAGAGAGTAAGAAATAAATATCTGTATTTAATATCTATATTTAAGATAAGAGCGAGGAGTAAGATAAATGCAGTCTATCGAAATATCGCTTGCACTAACACACATTGATTTCCAGGCAAAGTCCGGAAGCGAAAAAGGATGAATCCCAAAGGAAATTCGGCACCGGAGATCCCGACAAGAACGATGAGAGAACACCGAAGAAGAAACTCCGAATTCGTCCGGAAGTCGAGGGTCGCTGGCACCGCTTCGATGTCCTCACACCGGAAGTCGCTATACTTCGCGGTTCCTACGCGATGAACGACGTGCATTTCAAGCAGCGAAGCCGAGGCCGCCAAGCCGCGCCCTGCTCGGTCGTGGCGATAGTCTTCGGTCGTCTCTTCGAACCCAGAGAATGGACGAAGAACTATGTCGATCGGGTTTTGGAGTGCGGCGACAAACTCTTCAGGACAAGCTCGACGAGAAACCGCGTCAATCCGGGCGCGTACCTGACGACCAATCTCGTCTATCCGGAGTTCTATATAGAAGACTATAAATGCCTGATCTGCGCGGAGGAGAGTAACGTCTACGGCAATCTCTTCAGCGCGAGCATAGGTCAGTGTTGCACTGGCGAGAGGACGGACCGCAAACTGGCCGAGAAACGGACACGTTCGCTGGGGGAATGGACAGTAACAAACGATAAAACGGACTGTTTTTTTTTTTTTTTGCATTTGGTCTTTTTCTTTTTTTCGGTTGCGGAAATCGAAAACGGAGCGGACATTCTTGTACGCAAAAATTTGCTTTGGTCCGTTATCGGTTTGCCGCAGCGGAAAAAGAACCAAGATCGTATTTTTATTCTGTACTTTCATTGAAAGCAGAATTAAAAGAAGAATTAAAGGCAGAATTGAAGGCAGAATTAAAGGCAGAATTAAAGGCAGAATTTAAAGCAGAATTTAAAGCAGAATTTAAAGCAGAATTTAAAGCAGAATTAAAGGCAGAATTAGAGGCAGACTTAGAGGCAGAATTAGAGGCAGAATTAGAGGTAGAATTAGAGGTAGAATTAGAGGCAGAATTAAAGGCAGAATTAAAGGCAAAATTAAAGGCAGAATTAAAGGCAGAATTAAAAGCAGAATTAAAAAGCATAATTAAAAGCAGAATGAAAAGCAGAACAAATAAAAATTTCAAAACTTAGTCAAAAATTTTAATAAAAAACCTTCGGTCCTTACTTGGTTTCCACAACTGAAAAAGGACCAATAAAAAAAAAAACATACGGTCCGTTTTACCGTTTTTGCGGTACGTTTCGTTCCCCAACGGAGGAATGTCCGTTCTACGTAATGTTTTGTGAAAAATGTGTGAAAAAAAAAAACAAAAACAAAAAAAAATCAAAGTTGACTGAAAAATCTGAAAAAAAAAAATTCATACGTACTCCGAAAAAAAAGAACGAATCATTTTCATTAAAGAAAAAAAAAAAAAAAGTCGCTTTGCCCGATAATTTGTTAAACAATAAATTTTTTGATTAATTTGTTAATAAAATTTTGAAATGATTATTACGCGAAATTAATATTTTCGGTATCTTCGATATGCATGAATTTTTTCAGATTTTTCTATCGTCGACAAGTGTTTGCAATTCTCTCGCAATTTTTCATCAACTTATGCGAAACGATCGGCGAAGCGAAATAGCTATCCTGATACGCCTATCATGAATGATTTCGACAAGACAGTTGGCAAAAGTTTTTTTTTGTTGCAAAAAAAAAAAAAAAAAAAAAAAAAAAAAAAAAAAAAACCACGATGGTGATTTCGAAGATGTTTCGAACGATGGTAGTCTCTGCTAGGTTTACCTCACAGTACGCCCAATAGACGAATCGATCAATGATGAATCTGCCCAGGTTGTCCGGAATTAAGCGAGGGTCTTCGGCGTTTCTTCGAGCTAAACGATTCGGCTGTCGTCACAGCTCAGGGCACTTCCGTCGCGATGTGGCGTCATCCGACATCGGGATATCTCTATTACGATCCAGCGTCCTGTGGACCAAAGGGCACCAGAAGCAAAGGGGGCGTAGCGTGCCTGATGAGATTCACGAGACTCAACGAGATGGGTGATCACTTCGTGAGGAATCTCGATCGTGGCTACGACTCGAGATACTGCATCGACAGAGTGAGCGTTCTTCGCGTGACTCTCGTCGATCGTGGATTATTATCGAAGAGTCCCGATCGTTTGGCGATCGAGGAGAACGTTCTGAGATCACTGAATCCCATGAACATTGACGAGAACAAGTCGAATTGCACTCGTGCGAGAGCGAAGATGCCGAAGTCATCGGCGATCGTCGCCGCAGCGACGATCGTCAAAGAACCGCTCACCATAACGATCTCAAACTACAGGATAGACGCTCGTTTCGCGACTGAGCCACTGATCGATTTCAGAAAACTGGACACCGAATATCCTTACTACGACATGGAAGTGAACATTCCGTCGACGTTCAAGGATCTATCGGGAAGGATGTCGATACTGCACGGTTGGAGTCACGAGGGCAGCGAGATTTACAAGGGAAAGGGTGCTCAGAACGTCGCAAATTGCGTGATGTCGATCGGCATGAAGACGATTCATCCGGTGAAGACATGGCTCAGACCGAGACTCGACGAGATTCTCAGGCTGGGCGACGCGCTCTACGCCGAAGTGATGAACGACAGGCCCTCGATGAAGTCGATGACCGCCGCCGATCTCGACGACACGAGGATTCGCATTGACGACAGACGGATGTTCGTCGACGTGGACGTTCTGACGATTGTCGGGACGATAAGCTCGAAGATTCCGTCGGTTTTGAGTCTACGAGAGGCGTTGGAGGAGTTCTTCTTGGTGAACTCCAATGGGGTCGTGGAGTGCAGCTCGATGGCCGTCGCTGTGTGGACTCAGGACGATCGTTACTACATGTTCGATCCTCGTCAGTGCGACGCATCGGGTGTGAGGATCGTCGAGGAAAAGGGCAAAGCGGCAAAAGGCAAGAAGGACGCCGGAGCTCAAGTCAAAAAAATTAGAGGAAAATGTTGCGTTACGCGTTTTTCGGATATCGAGTCGTTGGTCGGTCTCTTCCTGAGGAACGTCGATCCTACGAGGAGGAACGATCGCTTCATCGTCAGGAGTGTCGCGATCGTCGACGACGTGCCCGGTACCAGAGCTTGGGGGGATTTTCAGCCGGGCATTAAGGGAAAGACGTGGATACTGCGCGGTGGAATTTCCAACGAGGACGATAGCTTCGATACCGGAAGTCGTGGCCTTCAAGGAATCGCGATGCCGATCGTCGGTCTTGTGAGGGCGAGTGAGACTCCACCGTCGAGATGGACCAGGGAAACGGTGGACGAGACCGTGATAGACGGCGATCGTTACTTCAATATGTGCGTACCGGAGGCGGAGGAGGCCGCCGAAGAGAACCGGAAGTTACCGATAGGAAGAGCCAAACGGTGGCTCTACGCGAAGAATCGCAAGATACAGATCGAAGTGATCGAGTCATCGATCGTCGGAGATATCGAGGCGAGGACCGAGAGCAAAATGCCCAATCTCGAGGAGGCTCTGGTGGAATTTTTCGATGGCCACGAGTACGGAGTCATCGAGCTCAAAGATCTCTCCGTCGCTGTGTGGAAGTTCGACGAGGAGCTCAAGGACAAGAGCAAGGAGACCGCTTACTACTGCTACGACGCGAATCCAAGAGGAGGACTGGGTCAGCGAGACGCCGAGGGAGAGGACGAGGAGGCGGTCGCCTGCGTCGTGCGTACGGTCGATCCGGCGGAGTTGGCTCGTCACATCGGGAGGAACGTCGTCGTCGAGGGTGACGGCGAGTTCGCAATTCACGAGGTGAAAGTGGCCTCGACGAGCGAACCGATGACCGACGAGGAGATCGAGCAGGACAGAGCACTGGCGAGCAAGCCCGAACTGAACTCTTATAGCGATCTCGCAGACGAGGAGGGCGCCTGTCTGAACGGCAGCTTCGATCAGAGCAGCGAGACGATGTTCAAGCGAGATACGCGCGACAGACAGCAGGCGGCTAACGCTCTCGTTGCACTTGCGATGAGGGAACTCTACGATCCGCATCTCTGGTATCGCGAGGTAGTCGACGATATTCTGAAGATCGGCGATCGGGTGACGAGAAGAAACATGGGAAACCTGCCCGTCGACGAAGAGAACGACGAGGTGAGCCCAAGGGACTACCTCTTGCCGACGGAGATCGCCGGAGAATTCGACATAGGCGTCAACAGAGCGACGGTCACCATCGAGCCGGAAGCCGCTACCGGAAGAGTGAGCGACCTGGCGAACGCTCTTCGGGAGTTCTTTCTGGAGAACGCCATGGGTGTCTTCAGACAGGATAGCGCTATGCTGGCGATATGGCGAGAGGGCGACGTCTACTTCGCGATGGACCCGAGAGGAAGGGACAGTAGCGGCGTGCCCAGAGAACGAGAAGGCGCCGCTACGGTACTCTGGTTCACCGGGACACCGGCTCTCGCTGCGAGTCTAAAATTGTCGGTGGCGAAGGCCGACGGTGACTTTGTCATAGACTCGGTGAGACTGATGAACGCTTACGAGAGCCGCGTCGCCGATGGCGAACGCCCGAGGAAGACTATCGCCGGCGATGATGTGTGGCACAACTTCGTCGGCAAGTCCGCGGGTCTCTGGGAATTGAGCGGCAATGTCACGATGAGCGACGAGAGATTCGCCGATGATAGAAGAAACAAGCAATCAGCGGCGATCGCCGTTATGGCGGTGATATTCTCGAGAGCCTACGAGCCAAGTCAGTGGAGCGTCGAAGTTCTCGACGAGGTAGTCGTCAGCGGCGACAAGCTGCACTCCATGTGCGCGGCTCGTCTCGGAGAGGGCGAAGTTCCACGGGTGAACGAGATCGTCAGAGAGTTCTTCGTGGCCAATCGAAGGATCGAGCTGACGATCGAGGACTGCGTCGAGGCCGGCGACATCGTCGGCAAACCGCCCAAGATTCGGAGTCTTCGCGAGGGCCTCGAGAGATTCTTCGCGAGGCACACTTCCGGTGCGTTGACCCTGTCGGACGAGATCAATCTGGCTATCTGGAAATCCGGCGACTTCTTTTACGCGCTCATTCCCGGATCGGGCTCGAGCGGCGACGTCGACACTTCCGGTTCTTCTCGGCTTGTGCGTTTCGCCGATGTGGAGACTTGCGCGCGATATCTCGGAGGCACCGTCGGCGATCGTGGCGATTACGCGATAACGTCCATAGACCTCGTGAATCTGGACAGAGATCCATCGTTGAGGTACGATCCTAGTACGGCAGTTCGTCCATCGAACTTGCCGCCGCTCAACGCCTTCTCGAGGCTCCGCGGTGTCGAGGGCGCCGCCCGGGCGATTCTTCGCGGCGGTATCCATCAGGGATCCGAGATATTTCCGGAGAAAATTCGCAACATGCAGACGGCCGCGAATTGCATTGTCGCCCATGCTATGTCGGTAGTGAAGAATCCGTCGACCTGGACACGAAGCACCCTCGACGAGATTCTCGTGATGGGAAGCGATCTTCATCGGGAGACGAGCAAGGCCCGACCGACGAGGAACAAGCTCAAGCCACGAGACATCGTCAGAGTCTTTCACGTTGGGGTGAACGTTCTCACGGCCGACGTCGAGGAGGCGACGATATCCGGTCCGGTGGCGATTCCACCGCCTGAGCCGGAAGCGAAGGACAAGTCCAAGGCGAAGAAGAAGAAGAAGCCCCCGAAGGCCAAGAAGTCGAAGAAGGCCAAGCAGACGAGAGTGCCGCCTGCGCCGCCACCGCCGATCTTCCTCGACGAGGGCCTCAGGAAGTTCTTCGAGGACAATCGGGCCGGTATCGTCGTGACCGGAAGTTACATGACCGCGATCTGGAAGGATCAGGGGGTCTACTTCGTCTACGATCCTCGATCACGAGACTACCGAGGTCTGCGCGACGATCGCGGCGTCTCCTGCCTCGTCTGGTTCGCCTGCATCGAAGCCCTCCACGATCTTGTCTTCGCCAACATCGAGGACGACGAGAAGTACGGACGATACGAGATATGCAGGATAATCGTTCGAACGATTATCTTAGAGCCGCTACCGTGTCCAGCGGCATTCAGGCCGATCGTCGAGTGCGCCGATCCACCGGTGATTCCCCTCTCCTCGACGACGAGATGCGCCACTCTCGACGTCGAAGTTCTCACCGAGTACACAATCGTCGACGATAATCTGAGCGTCCTGAGAGGTTCGTCGCACATGAACGATCGGCTATTCGACATCAAGAGCCGAGGTCTTCAGAGCACCGCTATTGCGGCCGTTGCCATCGTCGTCGGACTTCTTCATGTACCCTCGAGCTGGACGTCGGCGATCGTCGACGCTGTCCTCAGGTACGGCGATCGTCTTCATGCGGAGAGCGCGAGGGCGGCACGTCCCGGTGCGAGAAATTTGTCGCCTCGCGAACTCCTCGATGTCTTCGTCGTCGGTGATTTTCGGGCCAGCATCGAAGTGCACAGTCACACCGCAGCCGGTGTTCTTCGAGTCTTCGATCTCACCGACGCCCTGAGCCTCTTCTTTCGCAACAATTGCGCCGGAATTTTGCACACCGCCAACATCGCCGCGGCGATCATGCAGCACTACGGTGGATTCTATCTCTTCGATCCGTGCTCGCGCAACGAGCTCGGTCGATCGGCAAGCGACGGAACGGCATGCGTTATTAAGTGCCGAAGCATCGGGAGACTCGCTAGGATCTTCGTCGAGAATTGCAATTACAATGTGCCGACGATTTACACCCTTAACGCCGTCGAAGTTCATGGCGTACGTTTCTTCTCGGCAACCGGAAGCTAACGAGCCGACGCCTTGCGCTACATGAGTGAACCGGACAGAGAAGACTGCTCGGGAGAATCTCGCATTACAATCAATTGCAATAATCTCTTTTTATTTTTGTTATTATTATTATTATTATTATTATTATTATTAATTTTTTTTATTATATGTCTGTTTGTTCGTTTCGCTTTCGATTGTTATCTTGTAATTGAGAATTTATTAAATTTACTCTCGACAAACATTCTCAAATTGCTAATTTTATTTATAGTTTTATGACACAAATCACTTTTAGCATCTACATGAGTAGGAGTACAGGCTATACGAGAATGAATTTGATACAGATCACTTATTAGTGTAAATACAATGTTTTTGTTGTTGTTGTTATTGTTGTTGTTGTTGTTGTTGTTGATGTTTCTCAATTACACGCTATAAACTAGATACTTAGAAAACACTGTACAACGCAGCAGAACTGTCATATACTTTACATATAATACAAAGCACTTCCCCCGGGGACGCGCGTAGCTCAAACGGTGCGTCGAATTGAAATTCGACGACGCTCCCGTTTCGCGCCTCGAGACGCGCCAAACTACCGCGGAAGGCTCGAACGGATCGAAGCCGCATCGAATTTTCACAACGAGCACGGATTCTAGGCCCTTGTCGCGAATTAGTTGCCGCTTCGTGAATCGCAGATTCGATCGATCGGCTCGTCTTCTCCGCTCATGACGCTCGGTAAGTTTCTCATCGATTGTCTCGGGACGAAATTTTCTTCGATCGACGATCGTTCGAGCTCGTGGAAGCTCGAGCTGAGCCGATCGATCGACCAAATCTTAATCGCTCGAAACTTTGTTTCGTTTGTGTATTCTCGATAGCCGAGAGAAACGGCAAAGTGGCACGGTCACCAATCTCCGAGCGGTAGTCGAAACAAAACTTCGTTGGATCATCCATCAAGTTACACGGTCTTCGGGGATCGGCCCCGGATTTCCCATTTGACTCGCACCACAGAGCTTACAGCAGTCATCCATACATACACAATACATCATACAATTTTATAGTCTTTTTGCGGCTACGTCTGTCAGCAATGTTCCTTCTTGGACCGTGTTTATCGCGTGGATCACGTTCGATAGATTGCGCTTTTTTTTTTTTTTTTTTTTACTCGATCGAAATTTAGTCGAGATTTACCGTGGCCGAGAGACAGAGGTTTTTTTTTTTTTTTTTTTCCTTATGCCCATCGGAGGTGTGCGTTTTTCATATTGGCCGAGAGACTCGGGAGAACTGCGATCGTTGAGGACACAGTGTGCGGAATTATTTTTTTTTGGTTCTCTCGTTTGCACGAATTTGTTAGATACTCTTATTTTGCTGTATCGTATCGTTGAGAATCGATACAATGTTAAATCGATGCGAAGCGAACATGAGAGACTCGCATTTTTCTCTAAGATTCTCGTTTACATTATTTTGGTACTTGAGGTTTTTTTTTGTTTTAACGACAGTCGAAAGTTTGTAATGAGAGAGATAAAAATATATACTGATCGATAAGTCTGCGGCTGAGGCCAATTTGAAAAATCCACACCTCGCCCCGATATTATACGACGTACGCTCGGCCGCGAAAGTCCGCTGACAGAAACGCAGTTCGAAACTGATCGTAATGTAAAAAATATGTATTATCAATAATATTGGCATGATGTTCTTATGGCACGTTTAGTTTACTATTCAGTGACGCGTTACAGTAATTACGGGTTTTTTTTTCTCGCTATACAGACATTATATTCAGTCAAGAAATCACTTTTCCCAACGTGGTTTACACATTCATGAATTCACTTCCGACCTCGTAGCGTATACAATTTGTTCTCATAAAGTCTCCCATTGCACTTTCCCATCTTCACAATAAATGCACCTTAAACATATTTATTATGTACAATAGCTGCTTTTCTAGATGAACGGTCAAACAATCTCATTAGAATCCTATTGCATTTTTTGGTTGGTAAAATGGTTTAAAAAAAAAAAAAGGAAAAAAACAAACAGACTGACAAATTGCACCGAAAGAGCATGCAATACGAAAGAAACAAAAAGAAATGTTAACTACTGGTCTCTATGATAAGAATTTGTTCACCATATCGTTTACTTTTTTTTTTTACAGTAGAGTTTACGTATACTGGGTGTACAGTATGTAGATGTTCATCTCGCTCGCTCTCGTATTTGTTTACTCGAATACACCAGTTTCAGCGACCTTGTGTCATCAACGTGCATTTGCCACGATTCCAACCGAAAAAAATAAGTAGAACGTATCAACGAAGATAAAAATTTCCATCAAACTTCCTTTAAAAAAAAAAAAAAAAAAAACATTGCACTACAATGATTATTTGCAAATTTCGAATGTCAAGGAGTTACCGAAACAACGATGATCGGTTATCAGGTCCGCAATATTGTCGATTATCCGATGAAAAATGCATTATCGAAACGCTTGGAAAGATCAATGCCGATCGAGAATGGGAAGAGCATTACCAACAACATACTGTTACTTTGTTCCGCTCGCAACTATGTTATGAATTACACGAAACATAAGAACGATTTACAGATTTACAATTCGTAACTCTCTCGGAGTATGATTATTGCGCCGGAGATCGCAAACTAAAGTCCTGGAAATCCTAAATTTTTCGATGCGCAGTAAAATTATACTCTTAACAAATTTATACCGATTCGATACATAA
Source organism: Amblyjoppa fuscipennis (assembly GCA_963575735.1). Classification (NCBI taxonomy): domain Eukaryota; kingdom Metazoa; phylum Arthropoda; class Insecta; order Hymenoptera; family Ichneumonidae; genus Amblyjoppa; species Amblyjoppa fuscipennis. The sequence continues at coordinate 5,168,789 of OY754490.1, forward strand.
ATTAAATCACGAATTCTCAACGAGGTAAATTTTTGCGAACCACGCGACTTGATCGGGCCCCCTTGTACGGGGTTCTTCTTAAAACATATAATATATTTTTCTCTCTGGCACTTGGTGCTCGCTCTTGATCGACAAGCTTAACCCCAACATTATTGGAATTTGTTTCATTTTATATAATAAAAAAAAGATTTTTATAGTGCGGTCTGTTATTCTCTCGAACAATGATGAAACGTTACCGAACTCTTCAAAACCGCTATCAGTGATACATCAAGGTTTGAGATTGGCTCGCGATTTATTGGCGTGTCATTGAAACAATATTATGCAAGGGAAAAAAAAATGTCGCTCCAGACGATTCAATAAATTTTGTAACAAAATTTTTTTTTTTATAATTACGTGCCTGCCATAGCACGACATGAGTACTACTTCACGGCGGCGCGTATACGTCAAGGTTGAAAGTGACGAAGGACGAGTGTCGAGCTTGGAAAAATGTGTTTCGCGGGTTTGAGGGGCGCGCATGGGGCTAAAAGTAACGACTTTCGTACTAAAGAAGGGTCTTACACGCTAATTAATCGCAATGTGTATAGACTTTAAAAAAAATAACAAATTACATACAGAAGATAGGTATTTTGACACGTGAAGTCGAATAAAATGAATGTTAATAAACGTTATCGCTTAGTGTTCTGTGTGTTCTTTTTTTTTTTTTCCTCATCATCATCAGCTACGCCTGCGATAATAATTACATTTTATAGAATATAGTACCTGGCACAGGAACATGACCTCTCAGTCATTGGCATCACAACGTAACAAGGACTACAAGCTGCGTCACGCGCACTTCACTAAACTCAGTCAGTCACTTGGCATCATTGCACGCGGGCTCCAACGAGTGGGTGACTAACAGCCAGACACTTGGTCCTGAGTATTTTTCTGCATCGTTTCTCATGGTTTTTCTGTTTTTTTTCCCTTTCTTTACTTTTCTCACAATGTCATTCATCCATTCGTTAAATGTATGTATATGATCGTTCGTGTCACTTAACTACGGCCTCGAACACTGAGCAACACGGCGATGTTTGCGACTGGAATTATTGTATGCGAGATTTTTCACTCGAGTCAAGGAGGGCGAAATTTCTCGCTCCCGTTGAACAATCATCAACGAGATCTGAACTCCACCCTCGTCGTCAAACATTCGCTCGCACCCGACGGGGCCCGAGACTCGCACGGATACGATCCTCCTCGCACAGGCGATAACAGTAAATCTGGAAGATCATTGACAATTTGTTTATTACTAAGCCGCGACGCCCGATCACTTCTCGTGCGTGTCTCTCAGCCCGCCCTCAGTGTCCGTTACACTCCGAGATTAATTAACCGTTGGCACATTATACCTAGCGGTGTCGTCGAGCCATTTGGGCCCGGAACATTCGCCCCAATCGATATTCGCAGCGTCAGCAGCGGCACGACGACCAAGTCTATTCAGCCTCCCCGAAAGTATACGTAGATGAACCCCGATGACACCGAATTGTAGAGTCTTGTCACTTGGGGCCTCCCAGGGCTACGTAACACTGATCGCCGGATTGGACGGCCCCGAGGGTGCTCCTCCAACGTCACTCTTTATACACTGTCCCGTCAGTTGGTTAACGCTCAGTGGATTGTTGATGTCGTGGGGATTCGTACCGACCGGATTCCGATGAGGAGGCGGCACTGCCTGCACCGGATTTTGATGCGGATTCGACAAGGGCGGCGGCGGTACCGGCGGCGTGAGAGGACATGGACACGGACTCGCCAGACTCGATGGCGATGGCAATACCAACGACGGACTCGCCAGACTAGAAAGCGCCGAGAGGCCTCCGGGACTGCTCAACGATTCATCGTCCTCGGGAGTTCCTGCCTCACCGACGCTCCCCAGATTGTCCTCGGAATGATCGTCGTCGCCGTCAACGTCGCCTTCCCCGTCGCCGTCTCCTCCCTCCCCCATGTACCTTATACATTTCTTCTTACGTCTGGAAAAATGGAACGAAACATTGTCAATGAAAATACGTCACGCTCGTCGGTAACGACAGGGCACGAAGGGCCATGAATTAATCTTCGTCATCGTTCCCTCCTCGACGAGGGAACATATATATATAATATATATCCAATCGATAATCGCAAACTTCGAAGATATCCACACCCCTCGCACCCGAGCTTAATTAGTACGTCTAGTAAGAAAAAAAAAAAAAATTTAAAAATCGATTACATAACTAAAATATCATGCTTCTCACACGTCTTACATCGATAACGATTAGGCTCCTTGTACCTACGCACGTAGAAACTCTTTCGGGTACCCCGTCGTGATTGGGGACTTTGTCGTTTCTTGGTTGCAATTTCAAGGTCGCATTGTGCGCAGAGTTTGTACGAGCGAGAGAGCCTTTGCTTATTTACTTCTTTTTTTTTTTTTTTAATCTTGATTTCACTCGCTGCAAATGCCATGCTCAAAAGTTTAATTCGAACAAGCATATATATATATATATATATATATAACGTGAAGTTTGGTGTGTTTGTGTGTATAAGTAAAACGATAATTCAACCAAGGCTCATCGAATTAATTAACGCAGATGGAAAGAAATGGTCTTCGTTTTTTAATTGGGTTTGCTTCGCTTGGATCTTTTTTTTTTTCTTTTCTTCATTTGGGTAAGAAATTTTGCGGGTAATACGTATGTGGACGAATGTAAAGCGACTACTGCAAATATATAAATGTATATTATAGAGAGGAAAGACTGGTACGTAGACAGAACGGGACTCGAGCCCGTTGATAATTGCAGCACTGTAGTCGAGACAATTACCGCTCTGCCATTGGCTCTCATTATTAATCTCTCAGCTGAATATAAAATACTCTGGCACGTTTAATTTTCGTTTTTTTTTCAATCAAGAATTATTTTTATGAAAATTATTATCATTGATTATCGTTGCGATGAAGTGATTATCTTCCCCGGAGGAATTGTCGAATCCAGAATTAGAAGTCATTAGAAGCTGCAATCGTCATTGAGTCCACGTGTGTGCCTAGGACAAGAATCTCGCGCGCAATATTGACATTATTATTATTCACTTAAAAATTACGCACTCTATATTGGCATTAGAGAATCAACAAAACAATGTAACGAAAAAATAAAAAAATAAAATAAAAAGAAAACAAATTCAAAACATGATATAGCATAGGCCACTAAATACACAAATTATTTGTACACCACAACATTTCGTAACGACGAATGAACAATTGCCATGCCATAATTGGAGTATATATATATATATATATTTATTTATATATATATAAATCTATGTCAAACGTTGTCGAACCGAAAATAAAAAAACGAGTTATATATATTATGTATTACATTATGTATTACAGATCAGCCATGCTAAGGGCGACATCGATTATCAATAATAAACTTGTTTAAAGAAAAAAAAAAAAGAAGTAAAACGATTATTGCAAAATCAAATGAGTAAAAAATGTAAATTATAAACAACAATAAATATAAAGCTGTAAAGAGCCACAACAATGAGAAACAATGCGAGCATCGGGACGTCGTTTGGCTGCTCACTATGCCATCCGCTCGTTACTCCAATCGTCGTTTTTTTTTTTTTTTTAATTTTCTGTCTCGTTATTCGCGTAATCAGCAAAAATTTAATGGATCGCACGATCCGGAGGCTTTTCGAACGGGGTACAAAGTGACTAATTTTTTTTGTTTTGTTTTTTTTTTTCCTCTTAACGAAAGACATAACGTAAAGCGACCGGCATGAGCGAGTGCCAGCGAGCCCGTAGGTTTAAGTCGGGACTGACCACTGTTTAAGAAGAAGTGTTGCAGTAGAAGGGAGGCGATAGGCTTGACTAGAGATTAACATAAGTGGGTTCTTGCTGAGGCGAGGAGGCATTGGAGGCAGTGTTAGTGTTCGGCGGAGCGGTCGCTGCCCCTACCGTTCCAACACCGCCTCCAGTCACGACCCCGGCTCCCGCGCTACTTCCCACACCGTGATGAATTATGCTCGCGTGGATGCCCATCCCCGCTCCATGCTCCACTGGGCTGCCAAAACCAACCACCAGCCATTAAAGGGGCGCTCTCATCGAAATCGTCTCTTAATCCCACCTTAATCCCCGCACCGTATCGTCGTCACCCACACGCATCGAATCCCTCTCTCTTTCACTCTCTCACTCTCTCATTATCTGTCTCTCTCTCTCTCTCTCTCTCTCTCTCTCTTTCACTCGAACCCGTTATCATGAATTTTTTCGAGTTCCTCCCAGAACTCTCTGGCCGGACTTCAGAATTGTTCGATTAATCGTCAAAGAGGAGTGAGGATGTTGGGTCGATAGCGTTATTGTTTCTCGATACGTATTACCGATCAGAAAATATGTCTCCCAAATGTCGCACTTGGCAGCTCAGCCTCTGGCACCTTTCTCAGGCCTTTGCAATCGATCAAACGATGGATCCTCTAATTTGCAAACGATAATCTTCCGATGCTGATTTTAATTACAGAGAATTCACTGCGCAACACAAGAAGAAGAAGAAGAAGAAGATATAGAAGTTGATTGATATTATTTGTTATCAAAGAAAGATATTTGTCTTCATAGAGAACGGAGTCTCGACCGATGATGGGATTCGTTTTCGCCCCTTTAATGAGGTCCATGACATTCACAAACCCAGCCGGGAGTGGGGACGCGATCGGGCTTTTAACTATATGCAATACAATAGTTTACAGTAGTTAGTGGCGCTAGACGGATAGTTTATGGATGTATATATCGCAATAACTACGGTGTGGTATCTAGAGAAGATATATATTTACAAGCAGTAGAATGTACTATCGCAATAATTCCAGTACTAGAGAGAACATTCGATCTTCTTATTCCTTGCTCTTTTCGTTTCTTTTTTTTTTTTTTTTGGGAAGACACATTTTCTGACACGCTCACTCGGTTATTTTCACTCGAGCATTGTCAAAATTTTACTCGCTATTCTCGCATCGATATAACGATAGAATATTGAAAATCGCGATATTGTTTTCCTTTTTTCTTGTTTTTTTTTGTTTTTACAAGTAACCACGATAACATGTGGATGACGAAACGGAGTCGAAGATGACAATGTTATAACGGTGAAAAAAAAAAAAAAAAAAAATACTATGCTCTCAACATTGGCTTCTTTAGAGAGGACAAAGTTGACATCATATTCATTAGAATTGGTGATATACAATATTAACGAAGCATAAACTTTTTTCGTGGTCTCCTCGTTGAGAAATTTCGAAGAATGCTTGCAGGCGGTATATCGAGTGCCAGAGTGATGCATATCGGTGATATCTTTTTTTCTTTTGAAGCCAACTATGATATTAATGATGCGTCATCGGCGAAGAATTCATCGAATCAGCGCGGTTTCCGCGATATATGAAAGTTGAATGATTCCATGCGAATCCACGATACCAGACTTTAGAGACGTCGCGATATGTATATTATATATTCAACGAAACGATGAACGAGCCTTTGTTCTCGCTGAGGCCCGTATAACACCGTCAACAGTTTTATTATTAATATTTTAATGAAGTTTGCGTCGGGCGAACGCTAACGTACCTGCAAGGTTTGCACCATTGGCTTTGTTGATCTAATCCGTACCTTGCTCGGCATTTCTTCATGTTATTACCTAGAAACCCAAAGTATTTGCGTTAATAATGATGTTTAACATGTAAACAAAAAAAAAAAAGAAATCGCAAGCTCCGTCCCCTCATACCTCGACAAGTAACTAAACTTTCGTTCTTAGCCTATTGATGTTGAAAAAAAAATGAAAAAAAAAGATACGTAATTGAAACAAAAGAAAGGGGATTTCCAGACACTTGTAAATTTTTCGACTAAATTTGACACGCTGGTAAGCGACAATTACTAAAAGGTTGAAGTTGGAACAAATAAGTTGGCGTCAATATAAATTTGTCTCGATCGAAAAATAGAAACAGCATTTCAGTGAGCAGTTACACTTTTGCCAATGATCGAGTCAATGTCTGGCTCTATTTCTATTTTACGAATAAAAAGATATATATATATTTGAGGTATTCGAGTGGAGTATCAATGTCCACTAGTCATGCGTGTATTACATGGGTCATTACAAAATTTAATGCCATTGGGTAGTTCGACAAGGACCTTCCCAGAATACATTTTTGATATTTATCGAACAAACTATAATCGGCGAATGCTTTAACGGATTCGTTGATCGGGAGGTCTTTCCGGTAACTGTCAGAATGCCGATGTACTATGTCAGACAAATATATTTCGGGGAAGGTTCTCCGTATTTCGAGAAGAAAAAAAAAAATAAAAATTCGGACAAGCGAATGAATATATAGCATGCAATGTCATGTAAACGACTCGATCATGGAATGTAAAAACTACAATTGTCGTGGCTATATAGAGTACAAGCTCTGGACATATCATGTCTGGATGTAAGCTCGTATAGGCGTCATGAACGAAAACTTATATGGGGGGAGGTCGAGTATACTTGGGTTGAGTAACGAGAGGTAAACAATGAGAAAACAATTTTTTTTTTTTAATATAAAAATAAAAGAATAAAATAATTAAATAATCGAGGATTCAGGCAACATTGAAACGATCAAAGGAATAAAAAATGTAATAATTGAGAATTGAACAGGAGTATAAAGACTGAGAGAAATCAAACGCTTAGGATTGTCTGATTGCGGATTAGGTCCCTGTAAAAATGCAAGATGGCCAGCGTCCCCAAAGTTGTATACGTAATTAATATATGTATATGGGCGACGTGCGTGAGCGTGCCCACATGTACGCATGCAAAGCACGCGCTCGCACGGGTTTATACGATATAATAAAATACATATATGTGAGTTTATAAATGTGGGCGTGTGTGTCTGTGTGCTCGCGTATGTACGTGTGTGTGTATAATATATAATATAATATAATATATATCCGACCGAGAGAGCCCGAGACGGGTAAAACATGCAACATAATGTAGTGTAGCAATAGTAATGTAATAACAATAGTATAACAATGGGGGGATTGTAAGAATGTGTGGAGTTGAGGCATGTGGGTACCTCCAGGATCACTGTTTGTGTCTTGTTTGCGCTTCCTCTTCTTAGTTCGGTTGGTATTTGCGCGGGAAGACCAGTCAGGGTAGAGCTGCATGTGCAACTGTCTCTCCCGTCGCGCCAACTCATAATACTTGGCCTGTTCCTCTCGCCCTAGCGCGTGCCACTACCGAGAGAGAACCAAACACTTTTGTAATTGCATAGAACCGTGGCTAAACAATATTTTAATCAAGATGAACAAAGAAACAAATTCACTATGCTACTGCCGCCACCCTGTGTTTTGCCATTACTCAAGTTAGAAGATCATCTAGGAACCACATGTTTTTCCTTTTTCTATTATTTCTTTCATTTTTTCTTTTCATTCTTTTTTTTATTTTTTATTTTCTTTTTATTAAAAACAAAAAAAAAGCATTTTCAGTAGTAACATTGGGGTCCCTACTTTCCGTTTAAAGTGCTAGAAGAACAGCCTAGGTTGCCCCCCTCGGTTGCACCACTATTCGTCGTTCGGTACCTATTTGATACAGGGTGTCTGATAGACTTTCCGGCGGAACGTCATGGTTTTTTTTTTACTTCTTGCTAAGCTGGCCGTTGAGGCGAGTCGGTTATTACATCGACTTTGTGTGTGTCTCACGTCGATTATCAATCGTTCAATTAATTGTGAAAACGCATGACCTTTTTTTTTAACAGAGATAAAAAAAAATTGAAGGACCCACAAGCCGCCAGGGTTCGTATCATACGCGGGGGGGACTCAGCTCGTCGACCAAGCTCGCAACTTGTTAACAGTCTGACCACGAATCGTCCTGGAACTACCAGACATCCCGTAAACAAAAAAATTTCTCATTTCTTTATTTCATTTATCATTTCATTTTCCGTGACGAATACCGCTTTAGGGAGTTGGCCAGACAATCATTGCATGATAAACGCGAACATCCGTTTCGGTTTTTTTTTCTTTTTGTTTTTATCTTTTTCTTTCTTTAAAAAATGCTGCCACATTCCACAATCCCCACAGACAATCCAATTGCAATTAATAATCCGCTCATCAAAGAGAATACAGAAAACAAATGAAAAACAAAAACAGAAACGCACAGAGACTTTGATCGTTTCAATCAACCAATAGGTACTATTTAAATTATTAATAATGATTATTAAGGGCCTGCTGTTCTAGCACTGGAAAGTGGTACCTCCGGTGGGATCTGCGGAGCGCTCTTTCTTCCTCTTCTTCTTCTTGCTGCCGTATCCGTAGTTATCCCTGGCACTCCAGCCGGGGTAGCGTTGCTGGTGCAGATGGCGTTCCTGCCTGGCCGCCTCATAATACCGCGCCTGCTCCTCCCGGCTTAGCGAGTGCCACTGCGTGTCATACCCCCAAAACGTTCATATTCAAAGTCTCAAATATTCGTGCACCGTGCTTCCTATTCAGTCTCTTTTCAACTCGTTAATATTATTAATGAGAGGAGGAGAGGCACTCGGATCCACCCTCGCCCTTCCCACCAGCACGCGGACCCCTTCTTCGCTTGTTGTTGTTGTAGGTTTTTTTTTTTTTTTTTTTACTTAAATTTCATAGAAATTCTCTTATCGTCGTGTATCGAGATTCCTTAGATCCCACCTACAATGCTCTATTTTTTTTGTACTAAATTATTCATGTAGATTCGGTTAGTCGTATAGTACGCGAGTAGCGTTTACTGTCAAGCGTTAGAGAAACATGCAACAACTTTTTTTATTTTTTTTTCTACAAGGTCCTCCTACGGACGACGAGTCAAGATTCTGCGATTCCGTCGACTTTTTTTTCTGCCGCCCCCCCCCCCCCCCCCCCCGCCCCGAAACGCTGATACTAACGCGGACGATACGCGAATGTTACCATCCACGTGTAACGCATCAGCTTTTCAACTTCGCTATACTCTCGTCGACAAAAAAATTCTTTTTATAATCCATCGACTTTGTGGTAAAAGCGCATCAGGGTCACCGATGCCTTCGTCCAGTTTTTCCTAAAATCGTGTACTTTGAGATTGAACAACGTCACAGCAGTTGCGAAACTGGATGTTTTGAAAAAAAAAATTTTTCTCGAAATTTCTAAGTCGCTTTGCGTAAGTTGCTTTGACTTGTGGGGTAAAAGGAGCATTCGTTAATACTATTTTTTTTTCTACAGTGAATCCGCTAATCTACAATTAAATACGAACATTGGTCGATCTACATTTTCCATAGTACACCTATATATAGGACAAATTGGACGAAAGCTTTCGCGGTCACCGGTACGTTGGGCGACGTTTCGAGTCCGATCGAACGACTCGAAATGTGACTCTCTCGCACTCTGATTAACTTTTTTTTCATAAAAAAAAATAATAATAAATAAACAAAATATTATGACCGAATACCAAAAGAGCACTCCGCAGTTTTTCGTATCAGCACATTTGCGTGTATTAAAAAATTTGTGTGCCACGTAAGAGAAAATCAATTTCATGAAATATAAAGTACAGAGTATTAAGCTTCCGGCAAAACAAAATCTTGACTCGAATCGAATGCACATCGATATTTCTCGCATCAGGATGACGGCAATAACATTAGCTTATGAGTAATACAATAATTATTAGGAATATGTTTATACAAAAAAAAAGAAAACAAAAAAAAGACGTATCGTTCGACCGTTAAGGATTTTTACAAAAATCCTGATGCGAAAACGTCCGATCGGTAAAAAAAAAAGACAAAAAAAAATATCCGAAACACAAAAACGTTGTATATGATTTACTCACCCGCCTCCCGAGTATTTGGTTGATAGCGGCGCTCTCTTTTAAGGTACACTCTGCCACAACTTTCGCCCTCATTTCCTTCATATACAGCATAAAAGCGTTCAATGGCTTTTTTATGTGGGGTTTCTTTTTATCTGTCGAATATCGAATAAGAACAAGCGTAAATTTGTCATTCCAGATTATGAAGAAAAAAAAAATAGACAAAAAAAAAGATCTTTTCAAAATCTACCCTACGGTAGACAGTGCGTTACCTTGATTATTCTGTTGTCCTGTATCCTGAGCTTTTGTGTTGTCGGAAGACAAAGATGTAGAGTTTTTCTGATCTATCGTAGACCTGCAATGCAAAGAAAACAACAAAAACCCCGTTAGTACAAAAGTCAATACGAAACAGATTAAATCTATGCTTCGAATGAATCATATTATAATTCGATCAATCAATCAAATTATTATACCACTATGCTAATGATTAAATCAATTGAAGCGCTGTAAGTTTGGGTCTTTTTTACTTTTATAATTCGTTACTCAACTCCAAAATTTATGATTTATCATATACCGATTGTAACGGAGAAAACCATCGAAGTAATAAGTTATAAAATATGCTTTCTCACTGTCGTATACAACTGTAAAAAGGGCATGTCCCGTATATATTCAAATAAATAAATAAATAAATAAATAAAATAATATCAACTTACAGAATGTAAGTTTACGATTTACAAACAAATCTGTACCGTTTGGAATGCGACTGTTTAGTTTCGTGAGCGGCGGAGTCGCGTTTCGCTGCGGGCAACGGATACGCGGCTGCGGAGTTTTGAGAATTGCACAATTGCTCCGTAAGATTTGTCGCGGGTCCGTCGAAGTACGGTTGAGGTAGTCTCAGAGGGTTTCTGACAAAATGTTGAGGGGCCGACCAGCTCATTTGCTGGCACATGAGCTGCTGGGCTTCGACCATCGCGAGCAGCTGCATGAAATAGTATTGCGTGCCGTACGCGGGTGCATTCACTCCCCTCGGCAGAGTCATGTTAGACATCTGCATGAGATTGCTCATGTGCAGGGCGGTGAGAATTTTTTGATCGTTCGGCTGAATGCCGGCTTCGCCGGACTTGACGGCTTCCTGAAGTATGGCCATGTTGTCATGCGTCTTCGACTCGTCTTTGCTCTCGTCGTCGATTCTCTCAGTTACGGACGCGATATTCTCCTCGATGATCGTCGACTCGCCGTCGCTGTTGCCGTCCTTCTTAATCACCAAGTTCAATGGCTCCAGACACTCGGACTCCATTGCCACTTGGGATTTTTGGACAGCGGCATGGGATTTACAGACTCGCACCGGCTTTCTCTTTTGTTCCGGTTGTTACCTCATCGATGGAACCGAACGAGCTCTGCGTACGTCGCTCGCAGTCAGGACTCTCAGCGCGGTGTCACAGTCCGAGCCATCGGAAAATTATCAATTCCGTACCATAATATTGTGTATAAAAATCTCAGCTAAAGAGCCGACACGACGAATCGTTTCTTCGTTAATCGGCGGACGTAAAAAAAATGTATTCCACGCTGTCATACTCCGCGAGGAGTTGGCATTGACACGCGAATATATCGCCGTTGCAGCTAACCACGACACTCATTATCTCGGTACTCGGCAAATCGCTGCATTTTCCATGGTCCATACGGCGTCCTGCCGCTCGGTCTATCCCACCTCTTTCACGAATTTTAATGGCTCCATCGCCGTGTATGATATCTCAAAATTAACCATTTTTTTTTTTTTTCCCCTCTCCGGTCCTCTTCTCGGCTTATCGTGTGTATCGGCCCCGGTATTTAATATCAATAATCAACCTCTCCGCGACCTCTTCAACGGAAGTTTTCCCGATTCGACGGTGTGTCGAGATGGAATAAAGGATGCTTGCGGATCCTCCGTTGCGGGGTCGTCGGGCTCTTTTGTGTCTCGCGTCTCTCGTACCGCGAATCACCAGCGGGTGTTACGATTGATTATCCGAGGTAGGGGCGGGCGGGCGCACGGGCCATCATTGCAATTCATGGCTCTACAACTACATCTCGCAGTGCCCTACCAATGTATAATTCGCGTGGGTAGGAGGAGGAGGGGGGGGGGGGGAGGAGGAGGAGTGGTGAAAATCGCATTTTTTTGGCGGGCTACGTGGCGCTGCCGTCGCGATGTTCCCGCACAGCGCGGCAGGGTAGTGTGCGTTTATCCGGGAAAGGATCCCCGAAGAGGGCTTTCCGTCTGGCCTCCTTCGTCTCTCGCATGCATATCCGAACGATTCTCCCACTCAACCGGCGTCAAGTATCCCGCTAATTGTTGTAGCACTGGCGTGTCGCCGTCGGTAGACTCGTCGTGTTAATGGTCGGCTCGGCTTGATAGTCGCGGTGTCAAACTAAACCGGGCTATGCCGACGCGGACCGCCGAGAGTCGGCTCGTCGTCACCCAGGCTCGCTCTCACTCCCCCGCCCCAAAGGCTCATCTGCACGAGCAGTTGGAACTGTTTTGCTTGTTTTATTATGAAATTTATTGTCCCGGCAACTTCGCGGTTATCGATCTCTCGTCAAGGCTCGAATATACATATACATATATATATATATATATATATATATCTATGTATCTATATGCATACATTCATGCCTCTCCGACGACGGAGTTTATTATATGAAATTGCATCCAACCTCCGGATGGCCTGTTTTTGTTTTTTTTTTTTAAATTTTATTTTATAATTTTTTCAATAAAAATGAATAAATCGCCGTTCAAGTCCATATTCACGGAGTATAGATTTATCGTACGAGGATTGGTCGTTTCCGGTTGTCTGGCGTCGAGGCCCCAGCGCGACGGGTAACCAAGGCGGGTTATATACAGCGTCGGAGAGCGCTGCTCGTCATCGTTGCGACAATATTGCGAAACGCATTTCAAAGATGTCCGCTGGACCCCGAGCGCCGTTCTCCCCCGGTCATATAATCTCCTGACCGGCAGAGGGGGGGGGGGGGGATGAATACGACACCGCAGCAGCCTTCCCTTTATTTATTATCCTCGATTGTAGCGGTCGAAATATTGTCGTGGCGATTTCGTTCGGATATTCGTTCTATACGTAGGCGTAGGATATTGGACCCGATGGCTCGAGCGATCGTCTCGGAGACTGCGAAAAATAATATGCGTGTCCGTGGGGGTTCACTGGGGGGGCCACTAATGTGTAAATTAGAGATCTGTTAAAGAGGGTAATGATCAATACATAGCCGGAAAAGCAGGCGCAGACGCTCTGCGTTGAAACCGCCGAAACTCTCCCCGCTTTATAACGCTCCCGCTTCGATAAGTGTTTCACTCGTCGATTCGAACGAGTGAGCGAGGAGGGGGGGTGGGGGGCGGCTTTAGCTCCGCTAAGCGGGGTGTGCTACCTCCTGCGGCATCCCGAGCAACTATCGCTCCCATCAAGCCCGGGGTCTTCCTTATCACTCGGGTTAATGTCAGAACGGCCGCACGGTTTTCTCCCGCAACCGAATTATCCGTCCGTTCTGCATTCGCGGGTACTTATCGACCGAGTCGCCCGACGAACTCCGCAGTAAAACTCGTCGTGCAATCGTCAGGGGGGGGGGGGGGGGGGGTGGTGCGAAAAATTTCCGATAAGTGACCGATAAACGAGAAAGGAACTTTCGTTAAATATATCTGGGAGGTATCGAGCATCGATCCGATGGGACGTCGATAGGAAGGGGGGAGGGGGGCGGACGGCGGACGTGCTGGTACTCTCGGGTCACCAGAGATGGAGGATGTGGGCATGATTTCGGGATGGAAAGGTGTCATCGGTACAACGGACGACTGAGAGGATTACGCTCACGAGTTTTGTCAATCGCTCGAGACGACGAACGCACCTATGATTATGATCCAAGGTGGAGTGATCCGCTTTGGGCGCCGAAGAGACCAAGGCGTGCGATGCTAACGCGTGCGCATGCGGACTTAGACCCGGATGTGGCGGCATAAGACCCGTTGGCGAAAACCGGTAGAGATCACTGCAAAATATTAAGTGACAATTAATGAAAATATCATATCAACGAAACTATGTACAATGCCAAGTGGAAATATTATGTAAGGATTGTAATTATATTTATATATTATATGTATTTTATATATATATATATATATTTTAAGATACATTTATGGCTGTTTTGAATGTATCCCACTTATTCACCGGAAGTGAGGTCGCATATATTTTTTAATTTTCCTCTGTAGTCAATGTCGAATGCAGCCAACAATGTGAACGTTTGAATTAAGGAACAAAGGCGAGTTAATTCGAATTAAACGATACAGTAGATAAGAAATTGGTTGTACAGAATGCTTAAGGCTTCCCTATATGTTCACTTTTTTCTATATAATCTGTAATTATATAAGCTTAATAGCACTGTTCGATTATAATAAACTAGAGGACCCCCTTTGAGGGGGTCCTCCAGTTTCTCGGGTCGAAAAAATCGATTCGAATCGAAAAAATCGACGGAGCATCTCTGCGTTACTTCGACGAAGAAGAGGAAGGCCTATTGTATGGTCCAGGCATAGCGGATTGACGGTGAGATTAAATTTTCATTATAAATCACATGAGCGAACTTTCAAACGCGTTTTTCTCGAAACACCATTATTCGAAACGGTGACGACGATATTTCAGAAACTACTGCAACGATCTTGTTCAAATTTATAGAGCGTCTTTAATATGTTATGAGCCAGCTATTGAACCACGATTATCATGATTGCTTCGATAGTTTTTTTTTTTTTTTTTGTACGAGAGAAGAACTTAAGAAAAAAATGAGTAAAAAATAGAATGTAATTTTCAAAAGTGTATAAAAAAAAGTGAATTTTTGTAATTTAGAATTCACTCTAGTTCAAACGCCAGTCTCAATTATGAAGATCAGAAATGCCGTTTGGTTTTTTGATTTCAAATAAGGCGGAACAGCCGCAATCTTGGTCACCGTCAAGCACCTCTTTTACTCGATGTCTTCCCGTCGGTCACTATAACTTTCGTTGTATTGTATATATTTTGACTTAAAAAACAAAAAAATTTGCAAAGCTCATTTAAATGTCAATAAAGATCATGCAAAAACAATGAGACCGATTATTTCGATGCTTTGCCCGTAACAAAATTATTGAAAACGCCGTAAGAAAAAAAAAAAAAAAAAAAAAAACAGCCGAGAAACTAGAGGAGCGCCTTAAAGATATCTCCACTTGGCACTTTTATGCGTAGCTCTCGATGTACACGATGACAAAACATACCTTGGTAAACTTGAACTTGTGATGGGTAAACTCGTTGGGTACGGACTCCGGAAGCCAGCGCTTGCCGGGGAGATTGGATACATACTTGGCGTATGCCTGTAAACGAACACGAAA
The DNA here is from genome assembly GCA_963575735.1 of Amblyjoppa fuscipennis. NCBI lineage: Eukaryota > Metazoa > Arthropoda > Insecta > Hymenoptera > Ichneumonidae > Amblyjoppa > Amblyjoppa fuscipennis. Next base: position 5,183,942 of record OY754490.1, read on the forward strand.
GATCGATAAATAATTGCAATTGTAGAACTATTAGGTCGTATAATGGTTTTTTGTCAAACAGGTGAGCGTCGAGTCTGGGGCAGCCTGCTCAGAAGATTTTTCGCAATTGGGCAACCGTGACATTCTCGGACCCTCCGACAGAAGGAAGAAAGGAACGAGGGTTCCTCTCCTAATTGAGGAAAGGCGGTCTAATCGTCCGTGGAAAATCTCAATTTGAGGTGGTTCGGGCAGAAAGCAAATAACAAGGAGAAATGAGGGACCGAGAGAGGTTTCTAAGTGAGTCTAGAGAAGAGGGTGTACTCGGGACTAATAGACCGGAACTGAGAGGCTGACCCCGCCTCACTGACCATTTACTCGGCCATACTTGGCACTGGAGATTTTTCCTACCATACGTACTTTCACTTAAACAAATGATTTTTTTTTCGTCTTCATACTTATCAATATATAGGTACAAAAAAAAAAAAAAATGAAAAAAAATGAAAAATAAAGAAAATATGATTATTGTAATAGCTTACCAGGAAGCAGCGACTTGCGTCATTTCCGGACTCAGCATTGGATAAGGATATTGGCTCGTGGAGAATGGATACATTGGCGCCCTCGTCAGACCTGCAATAAACGACAATTCTACTTCGAATAATATATCTTTAAACATTATCGAATAATCTCGTTGTATGCATCCTCATGCTCCAACTTTCTCACCCCACACACACACACACACACACACACACAAACAGACACGGGAAATTATTAATTAATTGTATACACTTTCGATATTAATTACGTTTCCGATATGTGCGTGAATTATGTTTTGTAACCGTCGCGGTTGAATTTAAGCTCAAACGATACACACGGATGCAAATATAGGGGGACGCGGATCAAAGCGCGAGCCGCGGGGCAAAGAGAACCAGTGTCTACCGTTCGAGATGAGATCTTTTTTCATGTCCTGTGAAAAATTCACGATAACAGTCCGTTTTGCCTCAGGGTTTCGTTATGCCCGCCTCTCCCCAGTGCATTCTTTTTTTATTTTCCGACCCCTCTCCCAAGGGGGGATTGCGGGCTGGCCGGCGTGTATTTCGGCCGAAAAGAGAACGAAGCGAAATCTCGAGCAAATATTATGCCGTGATCAAAGAAAGTCCGGCGAGTTTCGTACGGAAGATGGCTACATATTTGATACGGCATGTGTGGCTGATAAATTTATTCAACGGAGACAGAGGATATCAATATATATATATATATATATGCATGCATGCATGTATGTATGTATGTATGTATGTATGTATAAAAATATATATTCAATAACGCATGGTTTGCACAATAAACAGAGGCTGGATGGTTGCCGTATCTATATAGACATACCATAGGAAAATTGATCTGTGGGCACAGCCCTTGCATATCTCCACAGCGATCCTCCGACACCTGTTATATTATAGGCGTTTACGAGATAACGTAAAGCGTTTCACGCTAATGACTACTAAAACGGGCGAGCTGACCTCAAACGATGCTAGTTAAAATAACGAGGCCCCCCTCGCTCTCACCCTCTGCCGATCCGATAATTATTAGCAAAATAGCTTTAGCGATCCATAAACAAATTTCATATTAATTAGTCCGAGACTACCCCTTGATATTTTGCGTTAAGCATACCCGACATGTTTCGCTGATATTATTAATATGAGCATAAATTAAATTCGCGTCGTGCAATTACTCGTGGTAATCAAACAATGCAATGTTAATTGTATAATCTACCCATGAATGCTTTATTACAAGGAAAACGACAAAAGGACGGAGGAATGAAAGACTCGTTTATTCGAATTCTCTGGCGGCCGCAAATTTCATGCCAAAGAGACCGCATTGGTACACCAATTACCGATGGCCCTTGCAGCTGATTGGGGATGATAGAGCGTGCGGGGCCAAATGGACCATTTCGTACCGCATTTCATATGAGAATTACTTTCAATTTTTATGTTTCGCAAAAAAAATGGTCCGTTTTGTCCCGTCAAGCATGAGACACGGTTTGTGACGTATCGTTCATCGGTGAACGGAGTCCTTGCCGGGATAAGGGCTCAACTAACCCCTTATTCCACTGCGCCCGAGTGTGGTGTAAGATTGGGTATGATACAGTGTGCGACACCAAATGGACCATTTCGTCCCGCATTGCATACGAGAATTACTTTCAATTTTTCCGTTTCGCAAAAAATTGGGACGAGTGGTCCGTTTTGTTCCATTCCATTCCATTTCTTTATTCCATTGCGCCCGAGTGTGGTGTAAGATTGGGGATGACACAGTATGCGGCACCAAATGGACCATTTTGTCCCGCATTTCATATGGGAATCATTATCATTTTTTTTTGTTTCGCAAAAAATTGGGTCGATTGGTCCGTTTTGCCCCGTCAAGCATGAGACATGATTTGTGAATTATCGTTCGTCGGTGAACGGAGTCCTTGCCGGGATAAGGGGTCAACTATCCCCTTATTTCATTGCGCCCGAGTATGGTGTAAGATTGGGTATGATACAGTGTGCGGCACCAAATGGACCATTTCGTCCCGCATTGCATACGAGAATTATTTTCAATTTTTTTGTTTCGCAAAAAATTGGGACGAGTGGTCCGTTTTGTTCCATTCCATTCCATTCCTTTATTCCATTGCGCCCGAGTGTGGTGTAAGATTGGGGATGATACAGTATGTGGTCCGTTTTTCCCCGTCAAGCATGAGACATGATTTGTGAATTATCGTTCGTCGGTGAACGGAGTACTTGCCGGGATAAGGGCTCAACTATCCCCTTATTCCATTGCGCCCGAGTGTGGTGTAAGATTGGGTGTGATACAGTGTGCGGCACCAAATGGACCATTTCGTCCCGCATTTTATACGAGAATCATTATCAATTTTTATTGTTTCGCAAAAAATTGGGTCGATTGGTCCGTTTTTCCCCGTCAAGCATGGGACACGGTTTGTGAATTGTCGTTCGTCGGTGAACAGAGTCCTTGCCGGGATAAGGGCGCAACTATCCCCTTATTCCATTGCGCCCGAGTGTGGTGTGAGTGGGGGCGGTGGTACTACGTGAGCCTTCGGCGAACGAAATAATTGGCATCATAAGAACCGACCGAGAGGCGAAGGGTATATATCGGTGAGCCTGAAACCGCCTGACGAGGCCAATATTCTACTCCATACTCCGTTCACTCCTTTTTTTTTTTTTTTTTCCTACCCTTCATCTCCCTCAGTCAGTCAGCTCGACGGTCCAAAACGGCTCACTACCTTTTCCGCAAAACCCTTCGCTCTCTCCATCCAGCCGCGACCTCTTCCCCCCCTTTGCTCTCGCCTGTCCTCCGGGCAAAACTCGCGGGAGACTGCGGTCCACGCGTGGTTTCGCCCGATCGAGCCACTCGACTCCGACGGCGATACCCAACGAAATCGTTATTAATTGAGCGTGCACCGTACCGACCAGAGCGAAATCCTTCGAGATTCACTGACTCGTGGTCGACAACATACAGAATAAAAAAAAAAAAAAAAAAGGTTTGGACATTTGACAAACATTTTCTTGATCGAAAAGATAACATCACCTTTTTCTCCATTGATTTTACCATTTCTTTTTTTTTTTTTTCATTATCACCAAATAATATTTCGAACTTTTTTAGTGACAAGGGGTGTTTGATAATTCTATTTTGTTTTTTTTTTTACCATGTATCTATTATCGATCTCGTCGAATGAACGTTTTTCAATGAAAAGGTGCGAGAACAATTTTCCGAAGACGCGTGAGAAAAAAAAAAAAAAAAAAAAAAAATCAAAAATAGAGCTCCCTAGCGAAGAGGATATTAAAATGATAGTCGAATACCGGTAACTCGAGTGACAAGAGTGGTGAAGATTGAGTGACTGAGTCACTCGAAAATTTGTATCGAGGCTTCAGGCTCTTTCAGGGTTGTAATTGATAATGGAGCGAACGGTCGGAGCGGAAGAATATTGAGAGTGTGAGTGTGTGTGTGTGTGCGCGCGCGTGTGTGGTAAATTCGTAAGGAAATGTGAAAGGCACCTGCTGTCGGGAAACGTCGCACGAAGTGAACGGAGAACGAGCCCCGCTCGAATGTCTGGGACTCGCCGGTAAGTTGTGCGGATCTGTACGCAGTACGGAAAGCCCGTGAGTGAGCGAGACGCGTCGAGGGTGGGCACAGATTAAGGGGGTTGGGCGGTTTCCGTAATATCCTGGCGAGTTCGCCGGGGTTCCGTCATGTGTGCTTAATCACTTTCCAGTCGACTCGGCAGTCTGCAACCCCATTATCGGCGTCTCACCACCCGGAAAATTACTCTTTTATTCCCGAACAACCCGGAGATCCTTGCTTGCTCCGCTGGTGGAGTTTCGCGAGAGAGAGAGAGAGAGAGAGAGAGAACGAGGGGGAGAGCCGTAGAGTGACTCGAAACCGACAGGAGAGATCGCGCGAGGGCGCACCGAGCGTCGCTCGCCGATGCGCTCGTACACTCTACCGCATACTTTCCTGGCTGTTCCTCTCAGTTTTTAAACCTTTTTTTTAACTCTTTTTTTTATTTTTTTTTTTTATTTCTCGTTTCTGCGCGAACCCTCCTCGCTATCGCGACTGGCAACCCTTATTGCGGCAGCGATCGGCGCCTCCTCCTTCCGATTTTCCCTCGCCGACGCACCGCGCGCACCGCCACTCCGACTATCGACGGACCGTTTCGACGGACCGTTTCGCCTTATTAGATCCTGTCGTTAACTCTCGTCGACGAACGAGGAGACATCATGAATGCTCCTCTTGATTCATCGACGAATGAGGAAACTCGCCCTTTTATTTGTGCCGAGTGACGTCGTCCGGTAGATCGCTTCCCGTTTCCACGAGTAACTCTCGAGAACGTCAACGATCTCTCGAACAACTTTAGTCTCGGTGACGTACACCGTTAAAAATTTCTGTTTGAAAATTCGTAAAGTGTATACGAAGTTTTTTGTGCGTTTACTGTTTGTGAAATTTCATTGACACGTATGTAGGAATATTGCGTTACCGGTATATTAAAATCAATATTATTTGTATAATATTCGTAACAGTAAAATCATTATCATATACGGATGTCTCAATATTCAATGTCATCACCGGTAATTTTACTATACAGGTTACATGCATTTAAGATTGAATTATTAAAATTCAAATACAACGTATATTAATTTTTATCTCATATAACTTTGTATATCAAGCGTGCTGTAAATTTCATAAAATCATTAACAGTGTATCTCGACGCCGATTAACTTCGCAGAGTCGATTCGAGCTTTGCACTGCCGATTGACAGAGACTTCGCATAATTTTGGGCCCACTTCGGGACTGACTCGATCGGTAACAAAAAAAAAAAAAACTGTAATCCAACCAAAAATTATCGAAGACCTAATCGGAGCATCTGTGATAAAAAATGACTAAAAAAAAAAACGGGCGTCTTCATCCGACACTCGAGCTGTCATCGACAAGTTAGTTCTACCAGGAAGAGTCCGCCACTCTCGAAGGAAAATTCATTGCGTATTACATTAGCGAAGTCGGCACAATTGCTCACTTATGCTATCGGCAAAGCTCACTGTGTCCAAACAGTCGGCGATTTATCGCGCAGTCTCGAGACTTGATTCATCGGTCCGGTCACGAAAGAGCAACCCTCACCGATCCGTGAGCACGCTCGGCTTCTCGGTCCTCTCCTCCTCGAGGCTCGTTAATCAGCATTGCTACCGGCTCCGGGTCGGCGCGCACTCTGCGCACCAGACACCGAGTCAACCGAGCTCTGCTGCTCGCTGCCGGTGCTCCCGGTACCCGTTGCCCTACCCATTAGTTCGCTATCAATTCTACGAGAGAGCCCGGCCCGCTCGCCCGGGTGGCACGAGAGACGGAGAGAGAGAGAGAGAGAGAGAGAGAGAGAGCGAGAGAGAGAGAGAGAGAGAGAGAGACCGGGAGTGTTAATGCTCGCGCGCACAACCGAACACCCGATAAAGGATTGACGCGCCGACATCAATGTTCTCGTACGCGATAATTGCATTAGTCGCGCGGTGCGCACACGTTTTGCCTCCCGCTCGACCGGAACGCTCTGCCAGCCAAACCTCTTTTATTTTTATTTTTTTTTCCTTTTTTTTTTTTTTTTTTCCATACACGTGTGCTTTTACTACAATAGTCTGTATACTCCATTAGAGGATAAAACATATATATTCGCTAAACGGAGCGCAGTCAAGGATCGCGAATATCCCCCCCCAGCAACGCCGTAAGATTTATTCCATCGACCACAATAGCCGGGCAGACACATAAATTTTACTGAAAATTTACACTTGCGCGATACTGGCTACGTTCGTGGCTTTAACGGGTTTTTTCTCACGGTTTTTCGCACTTTCCTCGGCAGCGGAGAGTTCACGGCCCTCGTTATTAAAAAAGCACGCGCGTAAAACGGCGCGTTGCGCACGGCAGCGATAACGAATTGATAGAACAGAAAAGCCGCGAGCCGCTTCGCGACTCGCCGTGGAGAGAGCGCGAGTTTCCAACACGCCAGCGTATATAAATACTGTATCGTTAACACGATAATTGCATTAGCTGGACGACCTGGTTTATTGTTGCTCCTCGATAGAAAAGTCTTTGGTTGAGGTTTTTTTTTTTTATTTTTACTTCTTTTTTTTTTTTTTTTTTTTATCGCAATAATTATCGTCAGAAGTTCTTGACCCGAAGGTAGGTCCGGCGTGTAACGCGCTGCCGATGGAATTTCAGCAGCGAGAACTTTTCATCGGGTGTGTTTTCTCGCGATTGCAGTGGGTTTTTAAATTTCTCGCGTGAAAAAAGATCGCGGTCCTTCGGCGTTCTCGATTATTTATCGCGCACGCTTGTCAGTGCGCGTCACAATATTTGACGATGAGTCGTCGAATCGCGCACTAATCATTGCTAATTATTCGCCAGCGATCCCGACACGAATATATTCCCGTGACGGGATTGTTCGCTGGATATGTCTGCACACCGAGACAAGGATCCAGTAAAAATGACCGATAATCGAAGAAAAATTACCATAGCTCACAGTAGTACAGCGCCAGCGGGCCTACACGGTAAAGAATATTTTCGTAAAATCGGAGTGCGAAATTACGCAAAAAAAACGTAATTTTTTTTTACGTAAAAACAATTACGTAAAAAAAAAAACAAAAATGTTGTTCGGTAAGTGACAAACGCGTTTGTCGCGCATTCGAATACACGAAATTGATCTTTTACTTCCCGTGTCATTGACAATTTTAGTCTGTACTTTTGTTTGTAAAACAACAAGAGTTAACATACAAATTATTGTTGACTTTTGTGGACAACAAGTTGTTGTAAAAAGTACAAAATTTTTTTGACTCTGCATTTTTACTCCAAGAATTTTTATCATAATATCTAAGAGAAATTCTTATAAATCCTATGGTACTTCCTATCATAGTTGGCGACCCAACGTTCTACTACTATGGCCATGGTAATCTTTCTGGAGATTATGGTAATTTTTATGGAGAGCGGGGCAAAATGGCACAGCGGGTAAAAACGGGTCAAAACGAGCTGATGAGATAAATTCAATTTTCCAATAACTTTTGGATGATCGCGATGGTCGTGTGTGTGTGGCAAAATGCGTTTAAAAAACCGAATGTATCGTTGCTACAAAATAGGGGATCCAAAGATTATCGTAAGACTGAGTTTTGCCCTCACTGTCCCGTTTTGCGCCGCTGTGCCATTTCGCCCCGCTCACCCCTATCGCTTCCTTCGTTTCCGTTCGTTTGCGGCGAGCGATACCTTCTTCATCGCTTTACACACACACACACACCAGAGTCACCACCTATGGCAGAAAGTCTGAGATATCCAAGAATTTTTACCATAATATCTAAGAGAAATTCTTATAAATCCTATGGTACTTCCCATCATAGTTGGCGACCCAACGCTCTACTACTATGTGCCATGGTAATCTTTCTGGAGATTATGGTAATTTTTATGGAGAGCGGGGCAAAATGGCACAGCGGGTAAAAACGGGTCAAAACGAGATAATGAGATAAATTCAATTTTTCAATAACTTTTGTATGGTGGCGATTGTGGTAGGTGGGGCAAAACGGTTTTGAAAATCCTGATGTATCGTTTGGACAAAATCGGACATTCAAAGATTATCGTAAGATTGAGTTTTGCCCTCACTGTCCCGTTTTGCGCCGCTGTGCAATTTCGCCCCGCTCACCCCTGTGTCCTCCTTCGTTTCCGTTCGTTTGCGGCGAGCGATACCTTTTTCATCGCTCTACATACACACCAGAGAGTCACGCAGCAGCGCTAATGCCAGACCGGAGTCGTGGAACGCACGTTGCTCGTTACCGTGAGCGGGGCACGCCTTCGTCTGCCGTTCGCCGCAGTGTGTGAGCGCGCGCGCCTCTTGCGAAGAAATCGAAATGTACACGCTTTAACGATATAGGTTGTAGTTTAGTGCTCGGTGCCTCATGCCACTCATTATTTGCATTCGGCGTGCTATTTAACCGAGCTAGCCGAGTGGAACTAGTTGCCCTGTAATTGTCCGAGCCAGGGAGTGCCTCAAGGAGGAGAGACTCTTTTTTTTTTCTCCTCCTCAACCTCTCGCCGCGTCTTCCTCTCGTTTCTCTCGCCGTTCAGACTCCAGCTTGACCGTAGAGCGATCGGAGCCTCGGGGCTCTGGCTCCGTCTAATTTTATTTTCTCTCTCGAACACGCCAGAATCCCATCAGTGACTCCGTCACTCGGACGCGGATGATTGAAAGTGGTAATAAAAAAAAAAAAAAATAATAATAAAAAAAAAAAACAAAAATCGTCACGCTGAATTAAACGACAAGACGGATTGATCCTCTCGCCGATTATGGGTACGACCTGTGACGCGCGTCCGGGAATCCCCTCGAGTCTACGAGACTTTTATCCCGAGGGGCCCGGAGAGCGACGTAGGTGAGCGCAGTTCTTCGGGTGGGCTGACGTTGAACAGCCGCGATCGAGAGGTAGCGGGCTAATTAGAAATATCTCGTCGATGAAGGAGGAGAACTCGAGACTCTCGGGGGCCGACGCTGGGGGGGCGGCGGCGAGAGGCTTCGGAGGCGCGCAGGCACGCGGGACGGATGTACTGTTGGGGGGGTGGAAGGAAAATCGAGCGTAACAGCGTTGAATCACGCGTTTCGCTAGGGTTTCGCCTCGAGGAAGAGGAGCTGAGGGGGGACGAAAGTCGGGACGAATAAACGACAGGAGAGTTTTTCGCTCTCGTCGGCTTTCTCGCTCGGCAGCCAGCCCCCCCCCCCCCTCCCTCCCTCCTCGAACACGCCGACTCCGTCGTCTTTTTCCTTCGGCTGCGCGCTGAGGGAGAAAAGTAAAACGCGGAGGTGAATGTTTGAGGCAAGGGGGAGACAACGCTCGCTCGTTTGCAAGACAAAGAACCGAGTCGACCGTGCACCTCGTACGAGCCTCGTAGTCCTGCATAAACGCTATCAACCCCCCCCCCCCCCCCCCATCTACATATTCTAGACCGGGAGGGTGCGCGAGCAAAAGCGACCGAGCTTCGCGGTATCCGCCGCATAGGTATATCTATGTAGGCGCGAGATCTCCGGAGTTGAGCCTGGTGTGTGTGTGCATCCTGGGTACCGGAGGAGTACACGTACGAAATGTTTGCTCACGCGTGCTGAAACCCTACAGAGCCTTTCGGTGTTAAGGTAGGACAAGAGTCACGGACGTCAGGTCGCACGGACGGAAATCTGAAGATTTGTATTTTTTTTAATCTATTTTTTTTTTTGTCGTAGTCAGATTGAGGGAAATTAATGGCACTGAATGGTATTTGGATACCTTGTAGAGGGACGATAATCCGGATAGCATTTCACAGTTAAGGTAGGACAAGAGTCACGGACGTCAGGTCGCACGGACGGAAATCTGACGATTTGTATTTTTTAATCTATTTTTTTTCGCGGTCAGATTGAGGGAAATTAATGGCACTGAATGGTATTTGGATACCTTGTAGAGGGACGATAATCCGGATAGCATTTCACAGTTAAGGTAGGAAAAGAGTCACGGACGTCACGTCGCACGGACGGAAATCTGACGATTTGTATTTTTTAATCCATTTTTTTTTCGCAGTCAGATTGAGGGAAATTAATGGCACTGAATGGTATTTGGATACCTTGTAGAGGGACGATAACCCAGATAGCATTTTGCGAACAACCCGCCAGCAAATGGGCAGCATATGTGCGCATGGGATGGTGGCAAAATTGCGACATGTGCGTTCGCATTTAACTATGTTTTTACCAGCGTCTCATGCCGAAAATTCTTGGGAGTATATTGTCAGCAAGTTGTCAGCAAGGCTTGATGGTGCTTTGCGACCCACTACGAAGATTGATTTGCTTGACTCACGGTTATTTTCTCTAATTCATTGTCATGTAACGTTATTCATTATCAACCCAATATCGGACTCATTCATCGCACGAAAAAATAAGCTTTCAGTATCGTTAGCAAAAATGCTCATTGAGGAAATGTCCAATCAGAGATCGGCTTCCGATGAGGAGGAATTTTGATCTCTTTCACGGCTGTTAATAACAAGACGTCAGCTTATACCCGGCAACCGTTGTTAGATCTTTGCTACTAATATGCTGCAAATCTCGTGCTAGAAACTATCGTTGCAATATTGCTGGCGAGCAAAGAAGCAAAGCTTGATGTCAAGCAATTGCCCTTTGCCTGTGTCACGGTTGGCTATCCGTGAATCACTGGCACGCGTCGCTACAATTATCGCTACATTAAAATCGCATAAAAATAGCGAAAACATCAGATCGCCAAGATCTCACTACCAATCGTCGGCGGTCTACATTTTTCTTAAGCGACAGAAACTTAATCGACCCGCAGACCGTTGTCGGTTGTCGAGATTCAAGAGCAAATATCCAGGACTCGCAGTTTCCTTCCCACGAATTGAATTGACAGCGGTAAATTAAATTTGTTTTTCCCCGTCGGACGACAATTATTCCGATTGGAAGGCATTCCCTTTCCGAAGAGGCTGCATCGTTGGTTATCAGAGAAGTATCGACTCTTAACGGGCGGGGGTCGAAGGAACACAGCAGACATAGGCGGGGGCGGTCTCGGCTGCTCTACCGCAACGTCACCCCGTCCTGCTCGGAGGGGGGGGATTGAAGCTGAAGAAATATAGCCGAGAGGTGGGTTAGAACCCCCCCTTGACCCGACTGCGGAGGGATGGAGAAAGAGAAACGAAAGAGGAAGAAGAAAAAAAAAATGAAAAATGTGAGCGAGGGCGAAAGAGAGGCTGCATGCCTGGCTGATTAGCCTAATGGTGAGTCCTCCTCTTGTTCTTCTACTTGACGCCAGTTCGCGAGCCTCTCTTCTCTTCGCTCTTGCTCTCGTAGCCCCCCCCACCGCCACCACCACCCACCCCCTTCTGCCTCTTCCCTCACTACGCGTTTTCGTGTCGCGCTTCACCAGCCTCTCCCGCCCCATTCTTTCCCCATTCTTCCACTCTCCTCCTTCCCTCTTTTATGCCTCCGTTCCCGTTAAAGAGAGCCCCGAAGCTACTCCGAGCATCGCTCTTCGGCTCGGCATCGTCATTGTCGGCCCTCTTGACTCGATAAGGAATATTCCTTCAATTAGAGGATCCCATGGAAAAAATGTGTGTGTGTGTATATATATATATATATATATCAATATTTACACGCCATCTCTTCCGAACCTTTACCTCGCAGAGGGCCGCGCAAAATCGCGCTACCTTTCGGCTCTCAGAGAATGAGCTATTCCGCGACGAACGCTTCGAGTGGGCGCGCGAATATCGATGCGAAGAATATCGTTTATAAGCGGGATGGGGAGGAAGGATGAAAGTTAAGCGAATCGTTTGAAGGGGTAATTCGAGGACGAGAGTGAGGAATCTCGCGACAAAGTGAGTATCCGACACAATGTAGATGCAATTCCGATCGGCGGATAGTCGAGTGGATGAGGATCGTCGAGTTTATTTATGTCGTTTACTCTCCGAGAGGTTTCTTTTGACTCTCGGCGCCGTTGATACTTGCAGATTTCGGAGTAAGGGTGACATTCGCACGGGACACAGGCATTCGATTCGCGAATAAAAAAACAAAAATCAACTGTTAAAAGTATAATAGCAACCTCCACCTCAGCCATCACCATGTTAAGCTGTATCGAGAGAATTTAACCTCGCGCACAGCGCACATACCACTTTAGGGCTCGATCTGCGACGTAAGAGGAAAAATCATATAGCCCAATAATTTTCAATTCTCTATGTTGAAATGCAATCGATGGGACGGACGTTTCTGAGGATGTCATCTCGATATCAGCTTTGATATATTATTTCCCACAAAGATATTCCACCCACCTCTCGTACCCTCTACTTGTACCAAATAACGAAGCGTTGCAAATAAAAGTGAAGAGTGGAAAAAAAAAGAAAAAAAAATTGCGGAATGTATTGGAGTCTGCGCGCTCGGGACGAAACTCCAAGACTTTCGGCCTTTTTGCGAATTTCTCGCTCACTCGTCTGTAAGCGATGTGCAAAGTTAACGAGATCAAAGATCACGATGCGACAAGTAGGTATTCCCGTTGAATAGCACAGGAAGGTGTAATTTTATTATTTTTTTTTTTTATCGTAAGGATCGCGTGTGTGGAGAAGTTTTTTGAAAATGTTCCGCAGAGAAGCAACAAAATCGACGAGGAATTGTAATCGAGTGAGCGAGAGAGCGAGAGTGGGGGGAATAGCGAAGCGGCGTGGCTGACCTGTGGAGGCTGCTGCTGCAAGAAGTCGTTTCCAATGTGCAGGATGTGAGGGTGGTCCGTGAGGAGGTGGTGGCCAGTACTCACCGGCCGCCGCGGCCGCCTTGCCCGCGTCCAGCGCTCCGTACGGTGGAATCCCCATGTGGGCAGGCGGCGGTTGTGTCATGTGATCACCGTTCGGACAGAAGAATGGTAGACCGCTTGGATGCGTGCCCGCGAGTCCCATTTTGCTTGCCTGCAAACAAAAAATTTAAAAACTGACATCAATAAACGTTTCGATGCGATACCGCGAAAAGAATTTTGGAGCGTTAAATCGGGGCCCGATCTTGTTGGGGGCCTCATCAGAGCCTGATGTATTCGTGACTCATGATTCGAATTCGACATTCAAGTCATGAAAGAATAGTGCATTACTCCACGAGGGCGAAAAACGTTTTTCTAACGAGTGTGAGTTTGCAGACACGAGCCAAAGGCGAATCCTGCAATCACACGAGTTAGAAAAAGTGTTTCCCCCGAGGGATGTACGAAATTTTTCATCACAACGTGCGAAAATGGCAGTTTTACGCACGCGAAGCGGAAAAGTGGCCACTTCCGCACCGAGTGATGAAAAGTAAGTTTACGGGTTGTGATACCTAATAGTAAATAGTATATTATGCCACAAGGGAGGAAAGTGCGTTTTTTCACCGAGGGTGAAGTTTGATGCCCGAGCGAAGCGAGGACGGAAATTTACACGAGGTGAAAATGCACTTTCTCCCGAGTGGCATACGCTATTTTTGGCCCGACTATGCTAAAAGTGGCCACATTTCTATGCCTCCAATGGGGATGGAAAGTGACCCGCTCCAGCACTTTTCGGCCCGCGGGCGGAAAAGTAGCTACTTTTCCGCCCGCTGCGTTACTTTTCGGCCCGCTGCGATACTTTTCGGCCCGCTCTGTTACTTTTCGGCGCGCTGGTCAAGAATCGACCACTTTCCGCCCCCATTGCAGGCATGGAATGTGGACTTTTTAGCGTAGGCGGGCAAAAAATAAGTTACCAGTGCTATCCAAAAAAAAGGAGTGCAGAAAGGCAAATAGAAAAAAAAAAAAAAAGAATCGCGAAAGGCCCATGGGACCTCATCGGACGACCCTAAGTACCTACTCGAGGAGTTCTCTCGAGTATCGTTCGGCACTTTTCCATGCAATTCTTATCTTCCTTGGTCGTTTCCACCAATTCCAGGCGTTTCGAGTGTGCTCGGCGAGGGAGCGCGAGAAGCGTTCGTTTCTCCGAAGGGCGACCCTCGCCCTTCTTATTCAAATTGTACCGTTGAAATTAGCTCGATGATATTTGTCGCGGGGACCGAGCGGCGAGAGAGCGCTCGGCGAATGTATACAAAAGTAAAATAGGAAGAGCGGGCGCATCGAGTAACAACACGCTCTCTCTCTCTCTCTCCAGGTGGATCGATAGAGGCAAATTGCCCAGGCGGTTCTCCCCGCGGCATAAAATTGACGCCAATGTGCGACGAGCAATGCACTCGTTTCGGTATTTTTAAACTCATCGGCGGAGGTTTGACGCTTCGAAAGAAAAGAAGCCCTGCTTACCATCATGGCGGCCGTTTCGCGCATGGACCTAACGGCGAGCAAGAGGCCCGGGTCCAGAGGTTCCCTTTCCATCCAGAGAAGAACCTTCGACAAGAGTCCGACGCTCTCTTTAGCGGTCGGGGCTTCCTCGTCGTCCTCGAAATTTGGCTCTCCGTCGTCGTCGTTCTTGCAAGAATCGACGCCCTCCTCGCCGTCCGGTATCTCCTTCTTCGTGACACACTTGGCGAATTCGCTCGCCTCATCGAGTATCCACTTCTGAAGTTCCGATTCGCTGACGTCGAGACCGGCCTCGCGAGCGAGGCTCTTCAATTCGCTCAGCAAATTGTCGTCCTCGTTGTGATCGGCGTTTCTGCGCGGCCTCGACGAGAGACGCGGTCCCGCCGAGGATTGAGCGACTCTGACGTCCTCGCGCTCTTGCATCAGTATCCAGCTTCTGGCGAAAGTCTCCGAGCGTATGCCTAGCCAGGCCCGATGAAGCTCGGCGAAAGCCTCCTTGAGCGTGAATCTCTTTACGCGTTCTTCGAGCTCGTTCGCGCTTCCCTTTGCTGACGCGCCACGAGGGCTCGTGCCGAAATCCGGATGACAACGAACGCTCGTCAGCAGACCAGCGGCCAGTCTTACTCTGAGCTCGTTGGCGACTATTCGCGGCTCGAGGCAATCCTTCGGTACGACGAACAGTCGAACGAGACCGTCGGCGGTAACGCACTCGACCTCTGGTGGCAGATAGTCGGCGGCCTCGGCGACCAATATCGCACCGTCAGGGTGCATCGCCATCGCCGTCGTTGCGAACTCCCGATGGAACCACCAGAGAAAGAGATCGGCGGTCAGCGAGCCGCTCCCGCCACCGGCGTAGACGACCGGTTGGGTGACCATGTTGACTTTGCTGAGACAACGCGGTCGCCAATGACGTCCGGTAACGAGAAGTCTGGTTCGGTGACGACCGCCGTGATCGGCCGCGCCTACCACCCAAATTCTTTCACCGTCGATGGTCCGACGACCCGGCAAGTCTCGCCAGTCAAGGAACGACACGTGCGCCAGGTAAATGCGACTGTGATCGTAACCCTCCAGAGCATTTTTCAGAGTCTCCAGTGGCGCGTGACTCACCGAGCTGACTGGTCTGCTCGGACCTGCGGGTGTCGGTGCGGTAACGGCAAATTCGGAGCTCGATGTCAGGGTGGAATTAGCGCTCGGCGTCGACGTCGACGACGCGAATGGAGAAGATTGGGCCGAAGCCGGTGAATTGACCGCCGACCGATGAGACGGTGATTCCGACAGGGCGGAAGACGAATTGTAGGTCGAAGGTGACGAGCTGGGATTCGACGCAGACTCCTCGTTCCGGCAGTCGGACGGCACCGAGGTTGGTTTCTCTAGTCTCCTTCTGGCAGCCCTCTTGCTGCAATAAGTATTGTCCTGTCGTTTCTTGAGCCTCTCGACGAGATCGCCGCTGAGCTTCCTTCTGTCATTGGATTCAATGCGGTGCCTCAGCGACAACGGCGTCAGCCTTCGTCTCCATACGACGGATTCCATGTTGCCCGAAGAGCTCGAGTGTCCATCGTGCTTTCCGGATTTGGAAACCGCCGAGTTACCCGATATCCTATCATCGCCAGTCGATTCCGAATGACCATTGACAGCTGTACTGATAACCCTCGAGTTTTTTCCTTTTTTGTTGCAACCACCGCGCACCTCGCCGAGTCTGTCCGTCCATCGGAGAAGCAGTGCTCGATTCTCGAGTGCCTTGGGATCCAGGGGTTGGCGCGTGCGCGTTCCGTTGCATCGACCACCCTCGATTTTAACTGGCGCAAACAGGGACGGCGATGTTGCTGCTTTGGCTCGTGCGGTATCCGGTGGTACTGCTGTTGTCGGTGCTGCCGTACCCGATTCCACTACCATTGTTGCTTTGCCCGGAATCATAGCTACAGCATCGTCCCTGTTTCTCGGACTCTCCGATCGCAACGACCGTTCGTCGTTCTGCTGCCTCTGCTGCTCCAATTCCCGTCGCTTCTGGTGGTAGAACATTGATCTTTCCGTCAGCTTGGAACGCACTTTACGACCGTTTTTCGTTACCACTTTGGCACGCGCACACTTGACGCCGCTACTCCTACTACTGCTCGTTGTACTGGCGCAGCTGCTACCGCCCACGCTCACGAGCCTCGGTGACATAATATATGTGTATATATACAGACATATATACATATATATATATATATATAAATATACGTATGTCACCTCGTCACTCGTCGCTGAACTGAATTCACGTCTCCTGTCCTCTCTCAGTATCGGTTACGTTATATTCGTTAGTGGATCGTTCGTTGTCGGCTCTCGTCACGAGCCGCGCTGTCTTTCGTTCCCATGAAGACCTTCCGGGTTCACCTGGCGAACGCGATGCGTTCGTTACAACGTTTATCGACGAATTCGACGACGGTGGACGCTGTTCGGCGTCAGGACGCGGTGCATATCCGGCCGCGGCGGCAGCGGCAGCGCCGGCTCGCTACCGAACGACGACTGAGCGAGCGGCCGCGACCCAGCCGTCAAAGGCCGGAGCGGGAACTAGGAGGCTTTGATGTACCACCGCCTCCCGACGCGCACAAAGCAAAAGCGCCCCGGCTACGCTGCCTCAGCTGCCTGGTTGGCATGGTACGCCGCCGGGATCCGGGGGCGGCGGTGCTCTCACCCGCGGATGCTCCTCGCGACAGAGAGGGCGATGGAGATAGCTTGTTTGATAAAGGGAGACGAGAGATCCGGGCTCCTGAGGGTGATAGGCTAAAGGAGACGACAGGATAGCGTTGTCCTCCGTCGGCGTTCTACCGACGTGTCGAGGAGCTCGCCCGAGAGGGTTGAGACAGACGCGGAGTGTGTCTTTGCCGAATCCTACCCTCAAACCCTTCGCGCATCGAGCTACTCGACGACGTTCGCGGAACAGCTCTTACTGGATTGTTTCCGGTCGGGATGCGCTTTACGTTGATTCGAGAACGCCGGGAAGAAGTGGTCCATGAATGATAGATGACGAATCGACTGAACGGATAATTTTTTTCGATGAGAGGATGTGACTTCAGAGGCGCGAGTTTGAGGGGTAAATTCTTCGAGACTCCGCGATGACCGTTCCGTTAGGGAAAATCATCCGGCTATCGACTTAGCTGCGTCTCGACTCGCTTCCTCTCTGGCAACAGAGCGAAAGCGGTATTCCTGAGGCCGACGAACGTTGTGCGACCCGGCGAGGGTCGTTCTGCGCAGGTCCTCTCAGCCGACCCCTTTCGCCTCCGCCGGGAGAGTCTCCTCGACACACGGGCGAATCCCTAGGGGTATAAAACGCGGTTGGCACGGGCGGATAAAAAAAAGTTCTCTTCGAAAACGGTGAAGCGGCTTCGCGACGAGCGAGCCGAGCGATTCGCAGAGCTCAACGTGCGGAGTTAACGAAGCGATTGGGGAAATATCGCCGACGACGGATTTTTTTAATGACTGCAGGACGACGGAGGGAAACCCTCTAAACCCCGGTCTGTTGCGAGAGATAACTGATCGAACTATCGATATTCTATTTGCGTATCGGGTAGGCAGCGAAGTACGCACCTTGTGCATGTAGCCGATTGCGAGCGCACGGGACACTTCGTCTCCTACGCTGAATGGACATAGACGATTTTTTTTCTTCTTATCGTTTCGCGCAACGCTCCGACGGATAATTAACACACCGGACGGGCAGGGCTTTTGTACTTGCGCCGCTGACTCAAATGACACATTTGCTCCGACCGGTCGGGTCAGCGAAACATTCGACACACGACGAACGGAAACCTTTCTCCGTCGAAAGCGGCTCTCGCAGGCTACCGAATATGGAAAGCCGTTTCCGTCGAGTATTGTACGAGCGTTTTTGCACGCTATTCAAATGTCATTACAAAAAGGTCCGACACATTCATACGTGTGTATCATATTATATAGGGTATAATGAATTACAGGAGATTCACGGTTTATTCATTCACGCGTTAACCCTCTGAATAAATGAAAAATGCCGTGAAGGGAGATCGCGGATAAAATTGCCGGCTTTGCAGCAAATTTTACCAGCAAGTTTTATCGTATTCTCAGTGAAAACAAACTCTTTATAATCTCTCTCTGACGCGCGCGATGTTTTAAATTAAAAAAAAAAAAAAAAAAAAAAATGAAGAAGAGCGAGACTTTCCTATTAATAGGAAGCCGGAGGAGAGTACGGCGTGGGACGCTTATACCCTGCTCGTTTTTTTTTTCTTTTTCCTCTTCTTTCAGCTTCTTTTTTTATTTTCACAAATTAGTTAACTCATTACACGTTGGCGCATCGGCTTTTTATAGCGAGCGGATTATCCATGGCGTGCAACGGAAAGAGTCGCTAATGCCGCAGCGCGACGCGACACCGTTAACGGACCACGAAAAACGTGTGTGCGACATTTGAAAAATAATAATAATAATAATAATAATAATAATAATAATAATAATAATAATAAGAACAATAACGTTTATGAAATATGAATACCGTTAAAAATCGATAGGCGGTTTGCCAAGGTGTAACGAGTGCCAAGGTCACTTAATCGGGGGGGGGGCGCAAAAGTTGAAACGGCAGCGGCATAAAGGAATATCGGGTGTGCCAACTCTCTCGGCTGCGGAATTCAACGAGGATTGCCCTTAACACGGTACAATAATACCTTCGCGGCCTCCTTTCCGGTGCCTCCCACTGGTTCACGAGCGCATCGACGCAAAAGCTCTCGGTGGGAAAAGGTTAAACGTAAATTGGCCGGTGTCGAGGCGCGGCGGTGCTCGCAGGACGCCGAAGAAGGGTAAACCCGATGCCGGGGGTGTTGCGAGCTGGTAGATTGCTCGGGTGGGGTGGTTGCAGGGGGGGGGAGGGGGGTGGGGCCGCATGAATTATTCGAAATGCATTAATCCGCTTGGCTTCCAGTTCGGAGCTTCTTCGTCGGCTCTTCTCTCGCTCACCCTTGCCAACACACGGAAAAGCTCCCCCGATCTCTTCCCCTGACGCGGGCTTGTGCTCCCTTTTTCTCGAAGCATCCCCCTCGGCCTGCCCCTCTCGCGACATCGCACCATCCACTTCCCTCCGCCGTCTGGAGCGGTGGAAAAAAGCTGCCCTCGTAGATGCTGCGAAGGAAGGGGAGGGCGATAGTCGCCGAAGTGGTGGTGGTGAGCTTCGAGAGTCCGCGCTCTTTCAACCCCCTCGGCTCGGTTTCCCGATCTCTCTCTCTCTCTCTCTCTCTCTCGCTCCGAATCTCGGAAGAGGGGGGTTCGGATGCGAGGGCGTTGGATGGAGCCGGCTTGCTCAGAGGCGGCAGTGGCCAGCCCCAAGCTGAGTTGCCTGGGCAACGGGAGAGGCGTAGGTATGCGCCAGCGTGCGCATCGGGACCGGGGGCGGGAGGGGGTGGGGGGGTTGAAGCGAGGAGACTCCGAGCGACTGGAGGGTAGGAGGTTCGGATGGAGCGGAGCGCGAGAAGCGCTCCAGGGGTAGAGCCGAGGAGGCTGGGAGCCCCGTGGAGGAGGAAACGACGGAGCAAGACGACGATGGTGGGCGAGGGGGCGTGCGAGAGGAAAGCCTCGTCGTTTCTGGCCGACGATGAGGGTGGGAGAGGGAGACGTTGAGACAGAGACAGTGGAGCGAGCGATGCCGGACGCCGGAGCCACGTCGGATCGCGATGATGGCTCGGATAATCAAACGACAGAGACTCCTTGCTCCGGAGTGTTGAACCGCTGGCGCTACGACTGAATATCGGAGTTGCTTCGGAGCGAGTGTACTCTGTCTTCGAGCGTCGCGGGCTTTTCTCGGAGGGGTTTTCTTTCCGGGAGGAAAATTGAGAATGGCGGAATGCGGGTGGCGCGTCGAGCTGAGCTGCGGGAAGTCGCGATGCGGCAGTAGATAAGGCTTTCGATGTCCGG
Source organism: Amblyjoppa fuscipennis (assembly GCA_963575735.1). NCBI lineage: Eukaryota > Metazoa > Arthropoda > Insecta > Hymenoptera > Ichneumonidae > Amblyjoppa > Amblyjoppa fuscipennis. Next base: position 5,204,131 of record OY754490.1, read on the forward strand.
CTGCTCCAGGTGACAATTTTTAGTAGTTCAATAAAAAGGGATGCAGCTACTCATCAATCGCTAGCTAAGAGTAAAAGTCCGACGAGTCGCCGGAGTCTCGGAAATCACGTCAATATTGCGGTTCGACGCAACCGATGGGATATCGACTGCCGTCACGTGACGGTAACGCGACGAAAGGTCGTTTTGAAGATACACCGCAACGAATGTTTTTCGATGTCAGTCATCCGGCGATTCGAGAGGCGGAGGGAGAGACAACGCCTCGTCAAGCAATTTCGGTAGCGTACAGGCATCACCGGACCGTGCGAGGCAGAATAAACGGTGGTACGGCAAGCCGAGGCGAGAGTCCTCTGCTGCGTTTGGCAGTTCCGGGAAAATAGTATGGTGGCTACGGCGGAGGCTCCTGCGTCGGCCGAGCGGTCGGTTAGGTTAGTAGTTTTCGAGAGCTTTGGGGGGGGGGGGGGGGTAGAACGGCCCGGTGGGTCCGTAAGGGGGTAGGCGGTTTCGGCGGATGGTCAGGCGTGCGATCGTCCTCGTGGAGGTGGCACGAATTGCCGGTGGAGAAACGGGCGAGCGGAAGCGAGAGAGCGATGGAGAGGCGAAGTAGGGAAAGCTCGGAGAAAGAGCGACATGCGGCGACGGTGCAGAGGAAAGCGGAGAGGTAAGGACAGAGACGCGTGAGTGCGAGAGCGAGAGTATCGATGCCGAGGGGCGGAAGGAGGGTGGCGCGAGATAAGGGTGGGTGAACGGCTACGGCCGAGAGAACCGGAGGGGTTTATCGATGGTGCCGGATAGAGCCGAGGAGAGACAGAGAGATGAGATTGTGGAGGTGGGGTAGAGAGTAGGGGTGCGGCGTGGTATATTCAAGTGAAAGCTGCGGCCAATCCGAAGGAAACGTCGCCATGGCTACCGGCGCCTGCGTCCACCGTTGCCCGCACATCCCACACTTGCCTCGGATACATACATGATACTCGGCCGAGCAGCGGTAGCGGCGGCGGAGAGCAGCGTCATGTACGCTTTCCTCTCTCTCTCTCTCTATCTCTATCTCTCAGGCATCGCATGCTTTCGCCTTCCATGCTTTCCAGTACAACCCTCGGGGCTACCGGGACTCGACTACGGTTTGCCGAATTCCGCCCAGCTTACTCGCGAGCTCTCTTGCTCCTCGCCGTAACTCTATCTAGTGGCTCACGCCGCTACCACCACTGCACTACTCCGACGCTAGCCTTAACGGGCCGTCCATCCCCTTTGCTCCGCGCAGATGATGAGGATAGGAGAAGGGTGGTACTACTACTACTAATACGACCACTGCCGGTAGCAGCGAGTTGTAGTGCACTACTGCCTCTCCAACAGTTTCTGCCGAAGGTGAAGCTGCTGCTGCTGCTGCTTCTCAAACGAAGCGGCCACCCTCTTCACTTCGTTTCGAGTGGGGGAAACCCCTGGAACTTCGTTTAACCCACTTTCAACGAGTCTCGCGCCCCGTATCAGCGGTCGCGTTATACTCTCGAAACTGTGACAAACTTAAAACGAATGGACCATCCCCCCCCCCTTCCCCCTCACCCGCCCCTACGCCCGATGCGCCTGGCGAGCCAAACGAAGCTTGACACTGCATCAAACTGTGTGTGAGTGGAGTGGCAGAGCAAAGCATCTCGGAAGTCTCACTTACGAGAGCCCGTCGACACCTTCACTCGGTCGCGCCCTTTAACCCAATCTCAGACGTCCCACAGTGTTGCAGCCTCCTCTCGGCTGTGTATCCTGTGTTATGTCAGTATTTGCGTCTTTCATCCCCGTTCCACTTTCCCTCTCGAGGCCGTGTCAGGCACGTACTCTCGTCTTCGGTACTCGTTATCTTCGAAGATTTGAAGTTTCGCGAGTGGCTCGTAGAAAGTGGTAGATGACCTTCCGAAGAACGACGGCCGAATCGATGAACTATGGTTCACGTTGTTGCTTTATGCTTAATCTTTTTGCAACAACTTTTGGGACGAGAGTTAAAGAAGAGACAGACTCCTGATCGCCAGGAATCAATATGTTCGCTTGAGACGCTGAGTTGTAAGACTTTGTCACGTAACTCATTTTGAGAAAAGCGGCGATTTCTTTGTATATTTAAAGATCGTACGCTCTTCAATACATTCGCTCTTGTCATTGATTGCATTCGCGATACGTTCTGAAGAAAAATTTCAAATTCTTCTTTTTATTACGTCACTTCCGGTCCGAAGATGTCAGTTTTTTCACCGCAAGTGACGTCAAAGGAAAAAAAAATTTCATTTTTTTTTTTTTTTTTTTTTTTTTTTTTTTTTTTTTTTATAGCTTCACTTCCGGTGAAAAACGGAGATTTTCAAACCGAGAGTGACGTCGCAGAACGACGATTAAATTTTTCATCACTGGCGACGCTACTGAAACGCTTCACGAAGAGTTTTTCATTTCCGTAGCTTGAAGAAAGCACGAAAAGGAAAAGCACAATGGAGGACGGTAGGTCAGAGCGCTTGCGCGCCGGCGTACGAAGGGAGTGTCCCGGTGGCCAATCCGTACGTTTTACTTTTCAATAGGAACATTATAAGCCTTTCACGGCATTACGTAATTACATATTCGAACGATGTACGAAGGGAGGCGCGAGCGTGACGGACCGGCTCCCGGCATGGGACGGGATGATAGCCGGGCACGGCCTAGCCAATTCGGGGAGTGCACAATCGCTACCGTCGCCAAACCTATAATTTACCTTTTATGAAAACGTTACCCGTCGAACAACGCGACAGCTCCCCTGCCCTCGTTCTCGAGCGTACTGAGCATGCGTCCGCGCGTGTTAATCGTGAAAACTCGCTCAATCGTCATCGCTGTACTTTCATTCAGCGAACGATATTTCCCATTCGGATGAGCGCACAATCTCGATAATTTCTTTCGCACCGCGGTGCAAGGAATAAGGCCTCGTAACTGGAAAGTCACAAACACAATAGCCAACAACACTCGATTTGAATTCCGATCGACAGCGCGGCACTGGCGCGTTCGGTAGTCGTCGCGTCAAAGGCCACCTACTTTTCACACCCTCGACCGCTTTGCGTCGCCCCGTTCGCTCCTCTGACATGCACACTTTCGTGTACCGAACCAGTTCCGCGCAGATTGCGACGGAGTCGTGTGAAAAAAAAAAAAAAAATGCTCCGGAAGGGAGCGAGAGAGAGAGTTGGAAAACATCGCGGGCGTCGGCGACGTCTCGTCAAAGGCGAAGATTAAGGTCGGAGTGTACAGTGGGAAGCACGTGGAAAGTGTTGCGACGTTTCTCTCTCTCTTTCTCGGTCGCCTAGTCGCTCCGTATTTTCATAGCTCCGCTTGTTCGCCCGGGAAAAATAAAAAATAATGGATCGTTCGCGGGTCTTTTGTTTTATAAACAGGAACGTCGAAGTTTTGCCACGGCAGGCTCTCCGCCTCCGGCGAGAAACAGCAGTGACGACGTTGGCGTTCACTCACTCCGACGCTTTCGCGTACAAACGGAAAGGTACGCCCGAATCAGCTCGACGACGTTTGATCTAGAGAATCGCGTGTACCGGAGCTTGGGCAAACAGCTTCTCTTATGCAATTCCGCGCGACAGTTTCGCCGTTTAACCCTTAACCGGCTGTTTGCGTTCTGTTCGGTATGCTGCGAATTATGCTCAAGCGGCTGGGCATTTCTCCATTCGATGCCTCTCGCCACGTATCATTCCCGCGAAATCTTTTTTTCTTTGCGAGCAGCGAATGAGAACCGATTTGCCTCACCTAATAAACACTTCACAATAGCAACGTTGTTTCATGATGAACTCCGATATCGCACGAGCCCTTTTTTGTCAATGCGTACAAAAAGACGAGAGCAACGCTCGAACGGTGCTTTTGGCGAGTACAACTTCGTCGGCGTACAAAAACGATCCCCGACGTGTACGCCAGCAAAAACTGCCGCGTGTCCCTACGAACGGCTGCACGTACGCGACCATCGCGTTGAGTCAACGTTTCTGCATTGAGGGATACGCGTCACCTGTAGCTAGCAGTGACAGTCTTTCGCGTGACAACCCTTTTAAACGATTCTCCCCCGTCCGCCGTTCGTCCCTCGACGACATTGCGGCGACGGATATGGCTACGTTGTCCTCTGTGTTTGACACATCTTTCAACGGCTACGGGAGAATCGACCGATCCACCTTTCCTTTGCACGGCCTCTCCGCAGTTTCGATTACGGAACATCGCCAGCACGACGGGACAGAAAAACTAAAAAAAAAAAAAAAAAACGTATATACCGGAAGTTCTGTCCGAGTTCTGCTCGAGATTCGATCCAGTTGCGAGGCAGTTGTGAACCTTCCACGGAAGCCGAGGAGGCTCACCTAAAGGGGTGAAGCTGAACAAGACGAGGCTTCGTGGCCGAAGACTCCTTTCCAGCACGCACGTGTAAGCGGCTCGCGACGCGTGTAGGGCGAAGCGTGTCGCATGGGCACACCGGTAGCATATTTATCGAAATCGTTGGGCGAGTTGTAGGGTGTTGTCAGACAGAGCATCGCCCGACGGAGGAGAGCAAGAGAGATCGAGGAGGAAAGATAGAATAGCGGGTACATCGAAGTTGGCCCCGGTAGGGTCGCTCTCGCAAGGAGGTTTTAGAATTCGGATGGGTAGCGCAGATCGAGGCCCGGAGAGGGTGGCTGCCGTCGGCAGGATCAAAGGGCGGCGCTCGTTCGAGGTTCGACGCGCGGGGAAGTATAGGATGCCGTCGAGGGGACGAGCGGGGAGGGTGGCGAGAGCTTCCGCGAGAGGGAGCGAGAGAGAGAGAGAGAGAGAGAGAGAGAGAGGTTCGGCTAGAGGGTGGTAAAACGGGCCGCTGCCGTCGACGGGAGCGGGCTGGTGGTTCTGGCAGCTCGTACGCCGGAGAGCTTGAGCGTGCATGTGGACATTGCGAGTGCGAGGGAGCGAAAGAACGACAATGGGAGAGGGAGGAAAAACCGAGAGAATGGGATGGAAAGAGGACCGGAGTGGAGGCGACAACGAGCAAATCTGATTTTCGCTCCACTTGCAGCGCCGGGCCGCTTGGCCTCTCGGTCTGTTTTCAGCATCCCAATTCCACCCCTCCGGCTTTCTGTGGCTTCACCTCCATTGCAGTTTTCCCCTCTCGACGCCTCCCGGCCACGACTTTGGCATACTTCGTAGTTCGCCGACTGAAAGCTCACCTCGAACTCCAGCACAGCGGGATATTCACCTAGCGAGTCGCGTACTTCCGGCCGGATTTCGAGCGGTTCTCCGGAGCAATGCCGCGAGTCAGTGAGTAGGTTCTGCGTATACTCGCACGAGCTTGGAACGCCCACACTAACAACCCTAAATGCATTACTTAAGTTGCCATTTACGTAGTTAGGTTGACAAAGAAAATTCCAAGCTGGGGAAAACACCAAGTACGTGGATTGCTGTTTTGAGCGGTGGTGGAAGTTGTGTCGAGAGGTCCGATGGAAGGTGTCTGGCAAGTTGGATTCCAGGTAACGCGGGTCGCCACTAAGGTCATAGGGGTATAAAGTAAGAGAACGAGTGAGCGTTTATGTATGTGTGTGTGTGTGTGTGTGTGTTTGTGTTTGTATGTGAGAAAGAGAGAGCGAGGGTGGTTGGGCAGGCTAACGCGTGAAAGCGAGGCGGTGGATTCCTTCGAAACACATCACCCGGTAAATTAAACGGCGGTGGCGTTCACGGCTCGACATCAAAGTAACGCGAGGGAGTGAGATGTATAGGTACATAGAGGGTATACATATAGAAGAGAGCGGCTACAGCGGCGCACGATATGACGGGTAGTATCGCGAAAAGCGAGTGAGAAAGGCGAGTTTGGCTCGCAGGCAAAACTACAGAGAAAGCTTGAGCAGGAGGGGGGGGGGGGGGGGGTGGGGATGAAGGAAAGAGAAATTCGCAAATTTGTCTCTGGCGAGGTGACGCGGCGCAGGGTGGGCAGGGTTAGAGAGGAAGGAAAAACTTGATTACGAAAATTTAGAAGCAAAGTTAACAGGATTGGGACCTCGGGAGAGTCGGCGAAGGAGGAAGGGCGTGTCGAGAGAGGGGACGGGGGTTTGCGGAAAGGCGAAGGTAGCGGGTTGAAATATAGAGGCTGAGAGAGGTGTTGACGGCAGTTCGTTATGCGTCAGAAATGAGGCGCGAACGAACGTGACAACGTCGAGAAGAATTAATTGCAAACGACGACGAAGACGACGTCGACGACGTCGACGACGTCGGGATACTAGATTATAGCGCAAACTAGCTTGGCCCTTTGAAAACGAGCGTCAAGAACCTCCGACCCTTGTCTGCCCGAGCTAGGATCTTTTCTACTTTGACTGCGACCGTCGACTTGCAGCGAAAATAATTAAGGTCGGGATCCCCATGGTTTTCCTCGACACCCATTAAATGAACATTAAACTGCGCCGTGAACGCGACTGCGAGATGAAAAGTCGAAAGACATTTTTGCGAAATAAATTTAAAAAAAAATCGACAAAAGTATCCTCGAAGTTAAATGATCGGTAATAAAAATACTATTAACCGGAGGGTTCGCCTAGATGCGAGTGTCCTGACAGTAATAATATTAATCTCGATACGATATCTCCTATCTAAAATCTGACAAGAGTTTACATACGAACGTGCCGTTTTCACTTGTTGATCCGTGAGAGTCCCTCGCTCTCCCGTCTCTCTCTCTCTCTCTCTCTCTCTCCCTCGACAAACAAAGCGTTCAGTTTCTATTATCACATACATTTCATCCGTACGACATACGCACTACTATAGCGTAACGTGTACGGGGCGCGCGCGCCTTTTTCGCCCCTAAAAAGCATTCCCCCTGACGATCACGACTGTTATACTGCGTCATCGAGCCGGCAGCGGGATTTCATTGTCCCAGAGTCGATGATTGTCCCGCGCAGGTTTTTCCCTCTTGACCCGATAGAACGCGAATCCGTCTCGCTCGCTCTCCCCCGACATCTGGCTCTCTCTTTCATAATAACGGAGCGATATAGTCAGAGCTCGCGGGGAAACTCCTTATTAGCAAAATGGACCGAGCTTACAACAGCGCGCCCGCTGCCGGAAGGGAATATTCTCTGGCGTTGAGCCCCGGCGTATAACTATACCGAGTTGTACACCGTTCAGAGAATTCTCGCGTCTATCTTTCAGCCGGATCTCATCACAAAGAGCATCGATAGGAATCGTGGAGTGCGCCCTCCGCGAGAACAGGGCGCTCTTCATATCCCCCTGGCGTTCTCGCGTGTTCGGTACATACACTCGGATTCGCATCACCTTTCTTCGTTGGGCGACTGCGTTCTCGTTCATTCATTCCCTTCGACGTCGCCCTCTTCGTTCCACCTCTTGTTCCACCCACCCTCCTCCCCGCCCACCCTTGCTTTTTCGCTATCGCAATATCGATATATCGCCCTACGCATCTCGCCGGCGAGCGGTGCGCTCGGCTGTGCGTTTATACACACCTCTTCCCCGTTCTCTAATCTGCGCGAAGAGCGTATGGAGGATTTTTCGTACTGGTATAATAACAAGCGTGTCCTTCGACCATGCGAGCGGGATCCTCGAAAGCGCACGGTCAGATACAGAGAGAGAGAGAGAGAGAGAGAGCCGGGGCCGAGTAATCTGCGCCAAATTACACAGCATCGCCGAGGCGTGTTATTAAATACGTAATAACCCCTGAAACGGGCGTGCGCGCACATTCTGGCGGAGTTCTCCCGGCATATCCGGCTATCACCGTCTGGGAGGCACTAGAAAGGAGAGCACCAGGTGGCGGACGATTAACGAGAGGGGCGCGTCCCGATTTATACCGATAAACGAGATAGTGGGCGGGTATCGCGCCGAGCCGGTAAGTTTAATAGTTTCATGCAGTTTCGAAGTTTAAGAGAAGCGTCGATGCTCTAATGGATGGCTCGAGGTAGTCCATGCATTTTTCGTGAGCGGACCAAGACGGACTCGTTTCTCACCGTTTGGGCATTGAAGAATTTTTATGTTCTCCTACCGCGAAGGATATTTAACAATGTGCGCAACGAAAACAAAACAGATAACCGGGCACTCCGAATAAAAAAAAATCAACTTGCTGCAAAAGGAAGCTCTCTTGCGTCGAATGGATTTTATCACGCAATCTTGGCGCTACTCCGGCGTTAACCGGCCGATGCGCGGGCACGTAAGAACCGACACGGTCATGCGCGTACGGAATTGGTACGTCGTTACCTATATAAAACACACCGATGCCTTTTTCTCCCGTGTATAGAGAAAGAGCGATAGAGAAGGCCGGCGCACACGGCCAGAAACCCGATGGATGGCCGATATAGATGGGGCACTCGTTCTTTAGTCAAACCTCCGCCCCTTTTCAATCGAGACTTCAAACGGTGCAGCGTGGAATCATGATTGGAACGGCCGCTGCTAAGCAAGGGGCTCTGGCCCCGTTAGTTCGTGCTCTCGCTAGCTCCGCTCGCCTCTCGCGATATCTCTGGCTCACCCTCTCGTTCATTCCCTATTCGATATCTCCGTCTCGCTTCGCTCACCCACCGCGTCTCTCTCTCTTCCGCTAGCGCTAGTTCTCTAGCTCGAGGCTTCGGCTCGCCAGCTAGCCGACTGGCAGCGGCGCTAGCAGCGGTAAGGGGGAGGACAGGATGGCCGAGGGCGGTTCTCCACTCTCTGCACACCTCCTCTCCGCTTTCCACCACCCCCGGGGACTCACCCTTCGAATCTCTACCCAACCTCCCAATTTCCCGAACCCTCTCGGCTTCTCTCTACCGGTACACCTCACCACGTCCCACGACTCAACTCATGATGAAATTCCTAGCATTCAATCGCAGCATCGGCCACGACTACTCACTCCCGTAGGTGTGCCCATACTCGATCGGTCCTCCATTGTACATGACGCACATAAACTGGCATACACATGTACACTGTCTGCTGAATATACTTTGCACATGGATGGGCAGGTGCCATGCACTACGCATTACTGCGAGACATTCGCATACCCCGTTCTGGCGACTCCATATACGCGATATTGCATCCACTTTCATCGGACATGGACTGGCGAAATTCAAAAGTCGTGCGATTTATGTGGAAGAGGGCTCGGTCCATAAGACACATTGAATGCCAGCTCGCGGTTCTAGGCGAGCTGGTGTCACAGTTATCCGCTGGTACGGGTGTTTCGTAACCTACAAGGGAGCATGTGCGATGCGGGATATGTGGAAGAGGACGGGGCGGCATGAGGATGGACGAGGACGAGGGTACAGGGATATATCCATCCGACGTTCCTATGCGAGCTCGTGGACAACAGAAGCGGAGGGGCTCGTAGGTAGAGCCTCCCGGCAAGGCCGCCCCGTCCGATATACGACGGTCGCTTCGGCAGGCACCCAACGGCACTGCAGGAACGTAGGTACGTACACCGTCCTATCTCTATCCGTCTATCTATACCCTCGCGGTACGCTCCGAGTACATACGCGCCAGGCACCAAGCTATGCTACGCGTTCGGCCGGCGTCCGCTCGCGCTCCTCTGGAATTCAAATACAGTCGGGCGAGATTGGAAAATCGGATCGATTCTGTTCTCCACCTCCTCTTCCTTCTCCTCCTCATCCCTTCCGGCCTTCCTCGCCATCCACGTTCCTCCTCGGTACCCCTCTTCCTCCTCTCCCATCGGGATTCTGCCTTCGGTCCCTATCCCAACTATTCGTTCCCCAACGTCCATTCTGCCTCTTCGCTGCACATACACACTGTGTGCACCCCCCCTCCCAAGCCAAGCTTCTCTTATTCGCGTTTCTCATTCATCCGTTCATGAGGAATGCGAGGCTTTTCTTTTTTAAGAAAACTTACATACAATATAGGGTAAAAGTGATGAATATGGCCTCGTCAATATATCACGGATTTACGTGCTAAACGAAATGGGCCATATTAACGCTCGTTGCGCCAAATATTATCAAAGGCTGAAGGACTTAGGTCGATGGCTTATTGACTATAACAATAGCATTACGAAATGTAAATAATTTTCGAAAGGTATCAGCATCCGTACTGTGTAATATATTGTTAATAGATACATTTACTACTACTATTTTCAATTTTCGAAAGCCATGAATTTCGAAAGGCGTTGGGTAATTAATACATTTTTGATTTAGCGATAATGATTTTTTTTTTTTGTTATCATCGCTGAAGCGGCAAAGGATCGAGTTTCATGTTCTTTTCAACCTGACGCGACTCAACGAAGTTGACTCGCGGTATCGCGCATTGCTCCCTTTATTCCCGGTGCACTCCGCTCGAAGACGATTACTCCGATTGCAAATGTTCCGCTCCATTCTCACGGAGAATGCATCAGGGATTCGTGATCCGTCGCGCAGACACGAAAAGAGCCTTCTTCTCGTCGCGTGCGGAATAAAGAGATTTTTAGGACTCGCAGGAAATCATCGAAGAATCCGGACTCCTCCTCCGCATCTCTGCACTCCCCCCTCTCTCTCTCTCTCTCTTCCCTTTCACGTCCACGCGATACATATCGGACGTGGGAGTGGATGGACGCGAGGGATTTACTTTCGCTCCGATCTCCGATTCGTCACTTTAGAAGATGAAAACCGTTTCTCTTCTCGCGGAGCATTTCAGTCACGATATACACGGGGTCACCGCGCGCGTCTTCGCCCCATTCACCGTCAACGGTTCAATCTTTCGGTTCGGAGATCAACGTCCCTGTGGTAATTCGGTGAAGTGGATGGGAAAGATACATCGAGACCTTCCATACCGTCTTCCATCTGTATAGGTGTTTCGGAAAAAAGACCCACCTACATCGTAAAACGCATAATGATTCTTTCGCCTTTCCGTACGGACAGCACTTCCATTTCTCGATCTATCCCCCCCCCCCCCCCCCCCCCTCCCCCGTATCGGCATCAATGCTCCTTTCCGTTAATGTCCATTCCAGTGGGCTTCTCGTGCAGTTTCCTCGTCGCTCCTGCGGTAAGATAGGTATAGTTGGCCTGGTCCAGAGGATTCGAGACCCACGCACAAGTATGTAACCGGGAAAGTTGTATTAACCTGCCAGAGTACAACAAGCCCGCCACTAGTTTTAGCTACGCCAGTCCGAGTGGAGTTGGTTCGGGTCGAACGAACGCGAGAGTTGAGAAGTCTTTGGTGTCAGCAGCAGCAGCAGCGGCACCCGGAGCACACCATGACGCTCTCCACTCTCTCCCGTTGTGGTGTTCCTCTCTCCGCGTACAATTTCTATCCAAAGCTCGAGCTTTCTCTCTCTCTCTCTCTCTCCCGCCGCCCCCTCGCCAATGAACTCACTCAGTTGCTCTCTCGCTGGCTGACTGCCGGGTTGGATCGGGTAATTAGTTACGTAGCCGTGAGCCCTGTGAAACACCACCAGGCGAACGCAAAGCCGGAGCAAACCGCTGTTCCGCCATATGCATGTATACATTGAAAACGCAACGCGCAGACCCCTTCCATTTTTCGGTTTTTTTTTTTTTTTTTTTTATCATTTTAATTCGACCTTTTCCTATCCAATTTGCAGAGCAACCACCATAGTTAAAACTCGCGATTAACCGTTTGTTCAGGATAGCTTCAATTCGAAGCTAACACTCCACCGCTATCGCTCCGAGCGACTTGAGCGCTCATAACGCTTTCTCTCTTTTCGAGTGAGTACTTTCAGAAATAATCTCCAAAATGCTCTTCGCGAATGCGAAGCACTAGTTAAATGGTTTTAGCGTAAGCCGACGATGCTGGCGAAGTCGACACACACATTTTTTTATTTTATTTATTTATTTTTTTTTTTTGAGACTCTGGATCTGCGATTCTGTCTAAAAAGGCACGGAGAGATCATCCAAGATTTTCGCCCTTCGTTTTTTAAGCTCGGATTTTACGAACGGATTTGCGTATTTCCTGCTAGGATGACGTTAGGGCGTTCCCTTTTCCGGATCGAGGGTTTTTTTTTTTTCTTCCTTCTTCCACCAACGTCGACGACGTTCTCCCACTTTCTCCCCTTGCCTCGTCACTTCCTCCTTTACGCGCGGAGACCCTCCGGCCGTCGGTCGCACCGAGAGATGAAAACCTTACAAATATTAAGAATAACCCCCGTGGCGTGGGAGAGTTCATTCGTCCGTTCGCTCGAGGACGAGAGTCCTCCTCTCCCTCGACCGGGCTGAGAGAAACGCTGCGGCAAGTCGCGGAAGCCTTGCCAAAGCCGATTTATTTTTATCTTCTTCCTTCGGGATTTCAGATGTCTTCCGTGGGTAGTCGCCGTCGCCACCGCAGCTTCTGCTCTGTCGGTTGAGCTTCTTTCTCGTTCTTACGTCGCCCAAAGTATTCGCCGAAGCTTTCCTCCCGTTGACCCCGGTAACGTTCTGGCGCGGGAAGCACAACGACGCTGGGAGCAAAAGGAAGAAGCTGCCTGGCGCTCTTGCACCACGTCCTGCCGAAATGGGGTGAACGGAAGGAAGGGTACGGCCGGTTCGACGGGGACTGGGGGGGGGGCTTCAACTTCAAACGTGCAATCGTCGAGCGAACGAAATTCAATTAAACGTTCCGACGACTCCGTGAAACGACACCAGAATCGCTCGAAGGGGTGCTAGACTCGGCAACACACAACTATATTTGGGGGGGATGGATCGCACCCGCTTTCCCCACGGATGCCGCGTATCTCGAATCGCATCGCGATGTCGCGCATTCCTTATTCATTTTTCTCATTTAAAAAAAAAAAAAAATTATCTCCTTAACAGTACTTCTCATACTTTCCTGTCTACCGTTCATCGGCGGAACGGAGCAGAATGCGTAATCCGTGGAAGGCGATATTTCTGCGACCGAGCGAATGAACGACGTGAACGAATAAGCATCGGACCATGAAAATCGGATGAACGTAGTTTCTGGGTGTAAAATACTTTTGTTATTGGAAAATATTGGATCACCGTGCGCGCAACCGCGACACCGACAACTCACAAATACGAACCACCTGCGTCCACAATCTTCCGGCTTAATTGACAGCTTAAGCAAATGGTGAATAGAGAGGAGTCGGAAAATATATAACAACGAGTATAAAACATAAGCCAGACACAACCGTACAATAGCACACAGTTGTTTTGCACAACTATAAAATAACAAACTACAGGAACAAGTATAATAAACTAAGGAGCAAACATTTCAAAAATCCACCCGGAAATGATGATAATTCTCGGCTGAAGGACTTCGGTCGATGGCCCATTGACAATGTTATGACAATGCCTATGTGAGTGGTGTAAATACTGTATAGAGCGATGTATGCAGTAATTGTATGAAACTACAAGATATTGCCAATGATGCACTTTTACTACGATTACTATTTTTGTCAAATTCATTATTATTAATGTTATTAATGTTATTAATGTTCTTTTCAATTAGGAATATTTAAAGAAGTATAGATGGCGCTTCGTTAGTGGACAAGTCAAATTTTTAACTCCCGAGAATTAATTAACGCGTTCAAAATAAACGAAAAATATATCAATTTAAAAACATACTTGATAAATACTTGTCCACATAATGCCCAAATTCTACTGATGCAGATATAATAAGTTGTAACTTTCTTTCTGTAAATAATAATAATAATAATAATAATAATAATAATAATAATAATAATAATAATAATAATAATAATAATAATAATAATAATAATAATAATAATAATAATAGTAATAATAGTAATAATGATAATAATAATAATATATGCTAGAATTCAAAATCACCATGGGCCGTGGTCCATTTGCGACAGACACTTTAGATGAACGGTTGAAAAAATGCGGCACTCATTTGCGAATATGAATGAATTAATGGGAATAATTAATGTTAATATTCGTTCATATGTATGATAATATTCATAATGTTAATTTTTACAATTTTCTTATGAAAGACTCTTTTGTCATGTCGATCGTCCCTTCGTCCGACGCTTGTTAAACCGAGTTATCCCCAGTGCGCCTCGATCTTCATGTTCGTAGCAATACATTCCCGCGCACAGAAGCGGGAACATGCGAGGTTGAAAGCGTACGAGTACCGCAGGAATTTTTGCATTTCCACTTGGGATGACGTGGGGATTTCGCGTAAACGACGTTCCGTCGAAGCGTCGGGCAATTAAGAGTCCTACCGACATGTGGAGTCGTGACGGAAGTAGGAAAAAAAGGTGATGCCGGGCCGGGAAAAAGAGGGCCGCGGAGAGAGCGCGCACAGAGAGACCCCCAGGCTCGGGCGAGGGCTGTCGCGTAGGCGAAAAATTGAAGAAAGACCGTGGAAAAAAAAGGTAGAAAAAAAAAAAGAAATTGCGGAAAAATCGTGTGGGGAAACTGCCAGAGAGTGGTAGTGTACGGCTGAGATATTACGTAGCAAACCGGCTGAATAAACGAGCGAGCAGGCTGCCGGGGGATTTTAGCCCCGACGATTTTATTAAGCCCAGCACGCGACGAACGTTTATATCTTCGTTCTCGCGTTTTACCGCTCTCTCTCTCTCTCTCTCTCTCGCGGCTAGAGAGTTTGAGGGTAGAGTTGTCGACGGGGGTAGGCGCAATGCAGTGGCGGAGCGTGCACCGCTAGTGCACGGGTGACACGGTCGAGACTCGGTTTTCACGAAACAGCGATGAAACGCGCACCCGCAGCGGTGTCGCTACTAATGAGCAAGACTTCCCAGACAGCCTCGTCGACAGCCGCGAGCTCTCTCACCGAGCGACCAACCTCCGTTGCACCGGGATATCAAACTGCACGCTATACGCCCCGGTCTCGTGCACCGCTCGGCCCGAACGTCGCCGCTTTTCGTCCCGAACGACTATGTTGCCGGATAATAATTTCCCGGCTTAATACCTCATGTCGCGAATATAGACCGAACGGCTCTCATTTTAATCGTACACTCATTACGAATACGGATGATCATTCACCAAAAAAAGAAACTTTAAATAGAACCGACAAAAAAGAAACTTTAAATAGAACTGACAAAAAAAAAAGAAACTTCAAATAGGAAACCATTGCCGACGTTCCGATTGATCCAAGTTGGATTAATCCGGAGCGATAAAAATCCGATGTCTCGCATTTACTCTCTCTTGTTGCAACAAGGCGCATCGGGGAGGAGTTGGCCGCTGCATTAATGCTAATATTGACGTGACGAGGCTGCGAAATCGCGGTTACACACGTTACCGCAACCGTAGCGCCCGATTATTATTGACTCGCTTCCTCGCTCTCAGCAGTGGAGTGCGCCGAGCGGGCGAAGCAAAGCAAACGCGTAGGCTATAGGAAGAGAGAGCGAGAGAGAGAGAGAGAGAGAGAGCTTTCCCGACGGGGAGAATCAGCCGACATCCAGGGAGACCCTAATACGCAGGTGGCAAAAGCACGCGGAGCCACCCTTCCTCGATTCAACCCACGTGTGTACATCCCGTCGGAGTGTTACGCGAATCAACGTCTGCGCTCACCCACACAGCCTCCATCTTCCTCTCGAAACCGAATATGAGACCACCTGCCCACCCTCCGAAACGTTTCGCTCCTGCTGTCGGCTCTACGCTCTCCGGACCGAATGTGGGTGTATTCCTGTGTTTGGATCCTGCGAGCTACGGACGTTACTACTTTGCTCGCTGCGCTCTCGTCTCCCTTCGGGACACTGAGCTTTGGGCACGTATCAGGGCTACCGGATTCCCAGCGTCACGGGCCAGGATTAAATTCCGTTGTCGGGATTAATATCGGAAGTGGGCAGGAGACATTATCCGCTCGATGGATGGCGCCAGTAGAAAGGGCGAGTAGAAACGGCAGTGCAGATTAAACGTACACGGTGATAAGGATCTTGTAATAATTAACGTACACGGCAGAGCCGCACTCAGAAAAGACATTTATTTGACGGCCACCGTTTATTTAGATCAAGTGAAATATTTATTCGATTTGAATAAATATTTATTTCATTTCAGTAACTATTTTCTTAATTTAAATAAATATTTATTTTAATCAAATAAATATTTTGCTTTATCATAATAAACGGTGGTCGTCAAATAAATTATTTTTCTGGGTGCGGGCAGGACTTGAGGGACCGGTTACTTTTTAGTACTTCAAGTAATTTTTGATGATTACTTGCACCAAGTAGGAAAGAGCGGGGCAAAGTGGGACAGTGGGGCAAAACGCCATATTCCAATCATTTTTGGATGGGACAATGGGGCAAAATGGGACAGAAAGTCCGGATGTATCGACAGGGCAAAATGGGACATCCAAAAATGATTGGAAACTTGCATTTTGCTCACTGCCCCATGTTGTCCCGTTCTACCCAACAAGTACTTTTTGAGTAGACGCTCGCATTACGCATACTCGATGCGTAGCAACGACATCCAGTTTTTATTAATATATGATTAAATGTCTAATCCGTTCAATAAGCATAATTTTAACGAGAATTTATTCATTTTTTTATGTATTTTAAAAAGAATTCCATGAAAAAGAAACCCAGTAGGGACGAGACCGAACCCTTTTTGTTATTTTTTAATTAAATTTTTTGATAGATTTTTTTCTTTATGAAAAAAGGGAAGAATAGATAAAAAAAGATAGGCCCAAAACCGCGAATTACGAACATTGCAATTAGTGATTTTTTACAACGAGCAAGCCATATGCAAATTACTTTGCACCTTTTTTTTAACCCTAAGATAACGAACCGAATTGCGGAAAATATCTGGAAAAAGTATTTTTGAAATACTTCAAGTACAAGAGTACTTGATATTTCGAGTATGTGATATTTTTTTTTTTGATAGGGTGTAGGGGAGACCGAGACAAAATGGCACAGCGAGGAAAAAAAGGGCCAGTAGGGAAAAACCCAATATCCCAATCACTTTTCGATGCGACATTTCGCCCCATCGATCAATCCCGATTTTCTGCCCGTCTTGCCCCACTCTCCTATCCGAAAATCATTGAAAAATTGCGTTTTGTCTCATAACCTCGTTATGCCTCGCTCTCCCCTAATTGATGACTTCGTCCCGATCCATGTACGATTGATTTGCTGGCTAATCGGTGTGGACCATATTCCCCACTTTTGCCCTATGCGGAGACAAAACTCCGACAGATAAAAAAAAAACAGATCGTGTCTACCGTGTACCAGATGTTGATTTTCTTTTTTATCCGGGATAAAAAAACAAGCTTCGGATTCGTTGCATTTTGCGAATCGACGAACGAAAAGCAAAAAAAAAAAAAAATGTCTTCTGCCGGTGAGGTATGTGTGTATACTTAACCGAGACTGAGAAATAAAATGGCGGGGGAGGCGCGCGCGATGGTAACTTGCGTCCCGTCGATTCAGTCGCGGTAAGCTCCCGAGAAGGAGGGGGAGGGGGGGGGGGGAGGAAAAGCATTAACCAACCCCTTGCGGCTCCCCGTCTCTATCGCACCCGCCCGTTCCGACATCCACCGTCTTTCGCCATCTCACTTGGGAGCCGCCGGAGGAGCGCAGAATTCGCAGTGGGAGCCGTGAATGCGCACATTAAAAGGGGGTCTTGATATTGCCGGCTCCGAGTCTGAATAGGGAGCTTCCACGGCGACGTACACACGCGCACACGCACACGGGAAACTAGTGGAAACGATATAGCGACGATGAAGATGGTAGCACAAAAGTGACGTTCACCTCACTCTACCGGCGGAGCTTTATCCATCGAATCGCCTCTGTAAATCGCTAGCGCCAGGCACTCTCTGACGCTACCGCGAAAGCGGCTGAAGACCGGCAGCGAGAGGAGCGTTGATGGAAGCGAATATTGAGAAACTCCGCACAATTTTGGCCCACCAGTGTGAGCCGGATCGGAGATTCTCGAATTCTCGGAAGGAAACCGAAAATTTCGGTAAAACGCATGGTTTCTAAAAGGGTAGCTCAGATGGGGAAGGATCGAACGGCGTGTCAACGACACAGACTAAAAAAACATCGAGGACAACATTAAAAAAATAAAAAATTCTACCTCCGAGCCGTAATCGTCGAGATGACGACACAGTAAAAGTTCGAATGCCTATCCGCGTGTCTCTAGCCTGACGCATGCTGGCCAGAGTCGAGGCGCTGCGCAT
The DNA here is from genome assembly GCA_963575735.1 of Amblyjoppa fuscipennis. Classification (NCBI taxonomy): domain Eukaryota; kingdom Metazoa; phylum Arthropoda; class Insecta; order Hymenoptera; family Ichneumonidae; genus Amblyjoppa; species Amblyjoppa fuscipennis. Next base: position 5,222,104 of record OY754490.1, read on the forward strand.
AGAATTCTCGGGCGAAAAGCCCAGCCAGCCCCTTTGGCGCGGCGGTAGTGGCTCTCCAGTTGGGACACACGGTGCACCACACACGGAATCCGCTCTTCTCTTCTCTCAGGAAGGGGGGGGGGGGCTTTTCTCCCGGGCCTTTTCCATCGCGCTCGGAACTCCCGGCCGACCGGAGCACTCGGCGTGCCGGCCAGGCCTAGCTCGCACACGAGAAACGGTGTAGCGGACCGAGAGAGTAACGGCCGAGCCGGCCGGGAGGGAGAAATCACGAGAATACGAGGTGGAAAGAGCGGAAGAGTTCGCCCCGGCTGCGGGCGAGAGAAGACGTGTATACAAGTATATAAAGCCACGTAGAATCGGGGGATGGAGAGAAAAGGATTTACAGAACCCACGCATCCTTCGCCCAGCGGCGGCGCTGTTTTCCTAAGTGTTCGTATTTCAAACAATGCCTCGGCTACTCTTGCACCCCGCGTTTCAGTGTTGATACCAGTTGTGCGCCAGGCTATCAACAACCTGCAGCCCCGTCGGCTGCAAGTGGAACAGTCACTGGAGCCTCGCTCTCGGCACCAACACACCTCTTCAGTATCGGCGTCGATGAACCACCTTCATCGCCCGGTCCAACACACCCCCGCGTATCAACCCCTGCCGGTTTACTCCCTCTCGCTATGCCTCTCGTTTTTCTATTCGAGCGTTAAGCCCCACCAGGGTTTTTCATTATCGTTGCGGCGAGCGAAGTATTCGATCTCTGTGTCTGTTTACTTTGTCCATCGGTTTTTTTTTCCTTTCCTTCTTTCTTTGGTTCTTGCTCCATTCGCTTTCTTTTTTTTTCTCGTACTGCGCAGAGGTTATTTGATTGTTTGATTAAAATGAAAGATTTTTGTTTTTGTTTAACGCCGACCCAACAGATTCGCAACGCAGGTGCGTCGCTCAGGAGCAGGATTCGAGCCGCGCCGAGTCTCGCCCGCGCGGCGGTGTTGAAAAAATGCGTCGATCGATCGAACTCCCGGAACGCTTAACCGGAGAATCCGCCGGATTTGATTCCATTGGCATCCAACAAACGAGATCGCGCCAGAGTAATTCCATTCCGCGGCTTGCTGCTCGGTGAGACTTCGTCGATCCTCGGGGTTGGTGTTCTCCTCTCCGTGCGCGAGGGAGGTGAGAGCCTTCGTGAAACAAAATTGCCGAGCGTCGGTAAAGTTTGGCACGGAAGATACGATGGAAATAACGAGGGCGACTGCAGTTCGCGCAACAAAGTTTAGCGATTAATGGTCCCGGCAGCGAAGCATTCCGGAAGACATAACTTTCCGCCTCCTCGCACCTGTCGGTTATCCTGCGGTTAGCGGAATTACGATCGATGCCGATCGAGCGATAGTAACGTTTCGTTGAATACTCTAATAGTTCAGACAACCGAGCTCTTCTACTCCCACCGTGCATTAATTAGTCAAAATTATATTCACAGAGGAGAAGCAATTGATGGCGAACTCATTTTAGTTTCCGCGGTTACACACTTTTTTTTTCCTAGTGAAAATTACCACGATTCCACGGTGTGGATTCTCGCGGATGTATAATAAATGAGCGAAACGATTTCGTAACGCGAATGGCGTTACGAAATCCGCGAATGCTCCGGGGACCGAGAATGAATTGCACGAGAGGCGCGAGAGGGAGTCTCGAGCACCTGGTAATTACGAATTAAATTTAAAAAAAAAAAAAAAAAGAATCTCTCTCCTCCCCGATGCTCGTCCGGCATAGATATTATTGAAATGCATCGTTATTTATTATCGCGCATAATGGCGGGGATGCGTGCGAGGAGCTGGCTTCAGAGCATCTCTTTAGAACGAAGTGCATCCATGCCGTGCGCACGCCCGCTTGAATGAGATGGATGGACTGTGCGTTCGTAAAATTGTGTGTACGACCGTGTGCGCGATGCTCCTGCGAAACTGCTGAAAGGGTTTCACGCCTCGCGCGCACGCTTATAATAAGTGTATTAAGTATAATAAGCGGAGATAGGCGAGGCCTTACCAGTGCTCCGGCCAAGTTAATCGGAGCTGATCTCCATAAAGAGCAAGGAGTAAGAAGAGAAAAAAAAATGCAATTTCGCGAGTGGCGGAGGGAGAATATTTGAGAGACCTGAGAGATGGCGTTTCATCCACCAGGCGCGCTGTATTTCAGGTGCGTTACAGAGGCAAAGTATATTCCTCCGGACGTTGTACGATGTTATAGCGGCGCTCCGTTAACGTAAGATGAGAACGCGAAAAGTGTAATTTACTTCGGCACCGAAGATGCTCACGTGCACGAGCTGGGAGACGGAGAGAGCCGTACGTAAATTCGCTTTGAGGGACTTCCCCATTCTATCCAATCTCGTTCGCTATATCGGTTTCCCATACTCGATTCCGCCTCGTACCCGCGACTCTGACGGAGGACAGTATGTCCTGTTGCGCTATAATCAATTCGGCCTCTCCTTTGATTGCGTCCGTCGCCGGATACCGTTATCTTCGGTTCGCCGGTACATCGAGACGTCGAAATGTGAAATTTGGATTCAACTCCCCCGGCACACGACTCACCGGTCGTTGCGTCTCTGGCCGGGATGATTTTGGGAATAGATTTTTTTTTACAGATGCGAGGTGCTCGATTTAAAGTGTCCCGAGAACGGCACGACGGTGTGTGATATGGATAATGCGAGAACCTATTTGTCGCCGCGTACCCGAGCGACAATGGGTGAAAAGCGCGCATTAAGATAATTAAGACGACTGCGAGAGAAAAGATGGAAAGTCCGTTCGATCCGAGAGTCCGAGGACTCGAGACGTATAATTACTATCGAAAATAAAAGCAATATTGTACACTAAAACATATCGAGTATTATTATTTAACAAAAAAAAAAAAATATCCTCTCGTCACACAGACATTATAAATATCTTCGATATATTTTTACCCTGATCGCGAACACGCGCTCTACTGTACGTCCAAACCGATATGCCGTGCAATAATCCGTGCCCGATGAGTAAAATATACCTTTTCGCATTCGCCACTGAAAAAAAAAAAAAAAAAATGATTTCCCGAACGACGCCGATGCTCCCGGTTATAGCAATATAAATTTTTCGCGATACACGATTTATAGAGCGCCATCGGTTCGCAAGAAACTAATCCGATGTGAGCGTATTCTGATACAGCCCGATAGAAATCCCCTACAAGAATGGACGATATTGCCCGTGAGAGATGCCTAATCCAACGTGATCCGTCGGGGAAGGCGTTTGCAAAGTTTGCCAATGGACCGTCGGCGGAGTCCGCTATCGGAGGGGGCGCTCGGGTGGTTCGCAATGTCCTTCTCGTCGACAATTTCGCGTATACGTACGAAGAATACGAGGACGACGTGAGGTACGATGCGGAAGAGGCGAGGACTTGCCAAGAACGAAGCGAACCGTGGGCTGGTCTGGGTTGGTTCGGCGAAGGCGAAAGCGAGGAGCGACTATCTCTCGTATCTTGTATAATAAAAGCTTCCTCGTTGGGATGGTGCGCGGGGTTTCTCGGGTACCAGTGGCAGAGAGGCTTTGTGTCCGCGGCCGAGAGGGTGCGGGGAATCGAGGGACCGGCCAAGAGGATTGGGTCGAAGACTCTATACATACCCTATCGTGCACGTTATGTACGGTACATACAACTATGCCGCTGCCGTTGGCTGTTATACATAGGAGAAACGCAAGGATGAAACCGAGAGGGACGCCGATGGCGGACGAGAGGTGAATTCGTGTGGGGGTGGAGAGCGAGGGCGAGGACCGGTCGAGGAGGGAAAACCCCGGTCGGTGAGGTCGGTACAGAGGGATGCGGACCGAGAAGCGAAATGTTCGAGTCGCGGAGAGGCACATAGATAGAGAAACACGATATAGAAAGGGAACGCGCAGCATGGATGCCGAAGCGAGGAGGTAACCGTCCGAAGGAGGAAGAGAGACGGTGAGCGGTCGTTCCAATATACTAAGAGCGGATACGCAAACCCGAAGCCGGCGGCTAGTACCCCGCTGTTCGGCATTGCCGCTGTACTCTCGTGCCGCTCATGCCGGGGCACTCTGCTTCTGGCATTGCATCTCCCGGGTTGCCCGGCTATCTTCGCCCTATCTCCATCGCAACCCCCGAGGTTGCACGCCTCCCTCTACCGTCGGCGATGCGCTCTCCTTATGCGGTCCTTATATACCCATTGTACCCGGCAGCTCATTTATTTATGTCTCTGGAAAACTTTTAATCTGATGAGATGCTCGACTCCACGGCGTCGGGCGTTGTTCCACTTGCGCCGCCGGGGGGGGGGGGGGGGGAACAAGGTGTTCGGGCGTTCGTACACAATCAACGGCGAAACCAACCGGGAAAATCGGTGGTTCCCGGTGTCACTGAGCGTAGTTCACCGGTATCGCGAGAAGTGTAATTGACCCTTCATCCTCGTTCAACAAGCACCCAGAATTTGCCATGAGCAACCTTCGAACGATTCTAATAACAAGTTAATCTGCTAAAAAAAAAAAAAAAAATCTGTAAGAATTCACCGACGTACCTTGAAGTGTTGTCGTTTTGATAACACGGACAAGACAATTTATTACGAACATCCGGATCGTTTTTGTGCTCAAAAGAATGCACGCTCGTTCGCGATCGGCAAAAAATCTCCGGTACATCCAGAAAAATAATTTCTTTGACGGCCACAATTTATTTCGATGAAGCGAAATATTTATTTGATTTAAATGAATATTTATTTAAATTAAGTAAATAGTTACTTGAATCAAATAGATATTTTACTTAAACTAAGTAAATGGTGGCCGTCAAATTAATTATTTTTCTGGGTGTACTTGAAGTGTTGACCGGCGTCTCGATGTGGAACAGTGAGCGGGTGACGAATATTTTTTGTAGGCGACTCTCGACCGAGACTGGCGAAAGGGGAGGTTTCAGTCGATGACGCGAGATGCGAATTAATCAGGGACTTCGACGGGACATTCGGTGGTGCGGACTGACGATCGAGCACCGGGCCGCCGGTAGAACAACGCAAAGTTTCAGAGAGGCCAACGTTCGTCGTAACAATGCAACCGGCGTATGGTTCGCCGCGGCCAGTTCCGGTGTCGCATATACCGTACGGGAAAAGACTCGGAGCTCGGCTAAATTCCCTGGGTAAACTACAGCCAGGGTAGCGGGCTGCCTGAGAATTCTCGCGAATCTCCCGGTCAGCTCACTTCCCGCTCACTCCTCTCTCGCTCGCTCTCTCTCTCTCTCCTATCTCATACCCGCCCTCCCAAAGTTACCAACTATTTCAATGAGTTTAGGGGAGTTGCTCTCGTTGAGGCTCGTGCGCGCGGTTTGTTGATTACCCTGGGCCTCCTCCAATTTGCGAATTTACACACTGGAGGGACAACACTCGACGTTGCCCGGCTACGAAAACTGAAGTTGAACTTGGCCTCTCCGCCCAACCCCACAGCGGTGTGCGTCCGCTATCCGTCCGGCAAAAACTGTTGGGATCTTCGTGTGCGAAACCATCAACGACGCGATTCGTGCTCTCTCTCTCTCGAGTTACGAAAAAATTACTCGAGAGGGAAATTGTAATGAAATGATGACGAAACGAAGACAATCCGAAGAATTCGCCGCGCATCTCGAGGAGTCGCAGTAGCAGGGACGGGGAGAAGCGAGTCGCAGAAATCGCATTCGTTAGATAGTAAGGAGGAAGCGACGAAGAATGAATGAACAAAAAAAAAAAAGGAAGGCAAAAAAATGAGGTAAAAAGCAGCGGTGAAGGACCGCCGCGACGCGACAGGAAAACCTGATTACCAAGTAACGCGCGACGAGTCCAGCGGCAGGAGCCAGTCAGCGCGAGCCTTTTTTTTTTTTTTTTTTTTTTGTAACTCTCCTTTTCATACACGAGGTCTCCGCTCGTCCTCCCCCGTTCCACGTTCCTGCACCTTCCATTCTTCCCATTCGCAGCCTCCTCCTTTATCCCTCGTTCGTCTCTGTCCCTCATTTTCTTTCGCGAAACCATCCGACGTTCGCTAACTTCGTAGGTACGAACAAAAGTACAGTGGCCGGGTAGCGAGCCGGAGAGAAAGAGACGCGAAGCAGCGGCAGCATTGCAGACCGCAAGGAAATTGGGCTCCCTGTGCATTCGTAATGCTACTGCATCTCTCCCATTCCTGTCGCTGCCGCTTCTGCTCCCGGTCCAAGTACAATGTGGTCGTCGACGCGTCCACACGACTCGCCGCCATCACCGGAGCTTTTTTTTTTTTTCATTTTTTTTCCCTTCTTTCCGTCATTCTTTTTATTCCCAGACCCCCGGTGACTGGCTTGCCGGTTCCGTTTTCAGGAATACAGCTTCAGCCGAGAGAACGAGAGAGAGAGAGAGAGAGAGAGAGTGAGAGAGACGAGTTGTCTGCTCGCTGCACCGCGCCTACCACGTAGAAATCTTCGCCCCCGGGAGCCGGATAAGCACACAATCGGGCTTCCTACCGGTCGGGACAACGCGCTCGTTCCGTCTGAAGACCGCTGCGAAAGATGGCCTCGCGGTTCGCCCGAGGCGAGCTGTAATTCGCTGATTAGGCGGGCAGTGACATTTTGCACACTTTTTTTTTTTTTTTTTTTCTCTCTATTTCTTACCCGGCGATGGTTCGCGCGGATATATGTATGTATATATATATATATATTTTTTTAATTCACTGATTAGGCCATCTTCTTCTCTCGGTCCTTCGGCCCTTCGTTCTCGGGCACCCTTCTCTGCCCGCCGTTGAATGTTCTTTTCAGGACTGCGGGCTGATCCTTGCGACGAGGGGGCAGAGATGCTCGTGTTATAGAGAGAGGTCGTTTCTTCGGCTCCTCGGAGCATTCGAGCCTCGCCGCGCCGAGTGTCTCGCTATTTTATTTTTCCCTCTTCCTTCCTGGTGGCTCCTTTTTTTTTTATCGTATTATTTCTCTTGCCGCGTCATTCCCCCTTCGACGAGACTTCGTCGGCTTGTCCTCGAGGAGGACAGCGCAACCTCGTTATCTTATCCCCGATGCGAGCGCTTTTCCCCGGTCATAGAGCTTCGCTCTTCGGTCACAATGCCTCCCTCTCTCGAGGACGATGAGACGTTCTTACAGCGGTAAAAAAAAGTACAGTAGCGTGTGTATATATATATATATATATGTACGGCGAAACGGGAAGATGATTCGACGCTCGGGTGGACCGCTTTCTTCCTCGGAACAAAGTTTATGCCCGCGCTCCTCGTCGCTACCGCATCGTCCAACGTGCCAATAATAAATTTACGACGGGTCACCGCTCAGCCTCTCACGTCTCCGCGAATCTTCCCTCATAGGGACAAATTAACTTGTCATTAGCGAGACGTCAGCATTGCGAATATTTCAATATCGATCGTCATTGCCTGTCATTCGACTCGAGTACACTGAAATAAAAGATGTGCACACTGTTAAAAATCTTATGAAATTCACAAAATCGGTATATGAAATAAAAATTAATATACACATTGTATTTGAATTTTTGTAATTTAATCTCAAATGCAATAGCTGTATATTAAAATTATCGGTAATGACATTGAAAATTAAGACATCCGTGGATGAAAATGATGTTATTATTGTAAATATTATGCAAATAATATTGTTTTCAATATACCCCGCTGACGCAATATTCTTACATACGTGTCAATGAAGTTTCACATACTGTATATGCATGAAAATTCATATACATTTTATAAATTTTCAAACAGACATTTTTAACAGTGTACATTTGGTAAACCTTTTTTTGTCCATAAACATTCACGATTATTTTATTGTTAATTTTCCAAAAAAAAAAGTATTCGTAATATTGGCGGAAATTTCTGTAAAATGGACAAGATTTTTGTTTGTTTGTTAAATTAACATGAAAAGAATTGTGGACGTTTGTGGACACGAAACGTCGCTACCATTTTTACTGTGTACACGTTAATTGCACTATAATAAAGTAGTATAATTTATGTCATTAGATGTATAAAATATGCACCTACGAAAATATTATAGTATTTTTGTAATAATAATAATATTAATTTAACCGAAAAATATTGAACCGTCAATTGCGGTAATTTACGGTGAATTTAATTGCCAATCGGATGACTTGTGTAAGAGGGTTTGAGTTGTGCGTTTAGTCGAGAGGCTCGACGAAAATCGCGAAGAGTGAGCCGATGGAGAACGGCACGGTAAAGGATGCGCGAAGAGTTGCGTGGAGAGCGGCGAATGCCGTGGCTTCGACGAGGACGGAAGGAAGCTGGGCCGTTATACGCGTAAGGATTTGTCGCATCGGAGGACCGTCAGAGGGTGAAAAGTGGGTGGGAAGAAAAGAGGTGCCGGTATAGTGAGCGAAGGGTTTGCGCCGGTGCAGGCCGTACGGACAAAAAAAAAAAAAGCGTTGCAGAGAACGGGAGCGACTTATAAGCACCACCGCTGTCGTTATAATACATACAGAGAAGAGGTACGCGCACACAGGCTGAAACGCGCGAGCGTTTATAATACCGCGAAAGCCGTAATTTTTTTCCATTATACGCTGCGGAACAAATACGGTAGCTCACTCTTCTTCTTTCTCTCCATTCTTTCATTATTTTATTTTATTTTTTAAATTTATTTATTTTTCTTCTTTTCCCACTTTTTATACTCCGTCGTGTCTCTCCGCGGGTGGCGCTTTCTTTCTTTCCATCTCACTTGTTACTCCTTCTGCTACGTTTCTTTTTTTTTTTTTTTTTTTTTTTTTTTTTAGTTTAGTTATTATTTGTTACTGTGTGCCCCACTCGCTCGTTTATCTCTTCTCGTTCATTTTTTTTTCTTTTTTCATTTCCCCCCTCCTTTAATACGAACGTGCACAATGAGGCAGACCGCCACGGCCCATTAAAAACGTTGCAATTAGCATTTAAAATATAAACCTTCGAGAAAAGAAGAGAGGAAGTACCGCTAGAGTGAAAGAGACAAAGTGAAATGTCTAATGAAAAGACCTTTTAGATTGGCTAAATGCCTTTCAGCCGCCAACAGAGAAATCCCTCTCCCTCCCTATATATACATACATACATATATATATATATATATACATATTTCTCGGTGAAGGGGAGATACAGAGCGCGAGAGCAAGCAACGAGGCCGTGGTTTAAATGGAACTCACCCCTGATTGGCCATCCGGGGTTGCTTCCCCGCATTCCAAGCTGCCGCGATTCGCAAGCTCGCCTCTCGTTCATACCGCGCGCTTTTGGATGGCTATTCAACGAGCGAGTGGACTCGCGAGGCTAACACAGCAACGACGGCACTCGTACGTGAACGGCCGGTCGGGGTCAGAAGGATTTTCAAGCTTCGCGCTAAAATTTATCTCGCCCGATGTTATTCGCCAGCGTTCATCTGATTTTTTTTTTTTTCTTCTTCTTCTTCTCTTTATCGCTCTCGAGCTAGGTTCACTTTGCCCGATCATCCTCACTGTCCGGCTTTCCTCTTCGAAACTTCCCTTTTTTTCCTCCCTCGGCGATGCTCGTTCGCTCTAAACCGCGAAACGGACGAAAAGTTTTGCCCACCTATTTCGATCATTCGTTGCGGCCACCGATGCGCCTCTTTGCGCTTTATCTAGACACTACGGCATACAGGTGAACCGAAAGCCCGAAAACGCATAAACAGCGTCTATCCCGAGAGGCTACCGTAGCCATTGACTCTAGCACGGATATCTTCGGTCGGGTGAAAAAAAAAAAAAAAAAATTAAATAAAAAATAGCCGTACTACTCTATTGAGCAGAAGAGCCCGAGAGCACTGGCGTTCCATAGAAAAGCTCCTACAAAAGGGCCTAAAAGAGAGAGACGCAATGCTTTACCGGAAGCTTTTCATCAAATGGCTCGATAGACTTCTGCTGGAAATTTCCACGAGATTTCATGCACTTCAAAAACAACCTTAGCAAAAAATGGATCAAATACCGTATCTCAAAGGAATATGATAGTATTGATAATAATAATAATAATAATAATAATAATAATAATAATAATAATAATAACAGGGCAAAAGTGGGGAATATGGCCCAACCTGCTGAGCATGTAAATCAGTGAGATATGAACAGGGCCACATTTTCCACCGTTTCATTATTATTATTATTATTATTATTATTATTATTATAATTATTATTATTTGGAGAATGAATAGACTAGGAATAGAAGAGCCGCCGTCTGTTCGCCGCCTTCTTATTCTTATTCGCGGCAATTCTCATCACGCACTCGTTCCTTTATTAAATTTTCTCGCGTCTCCTATGGGTTTTTTATTCCCCGGCCGTCGAGTGTAAATACGTACCTGGACGAGCGAGGAGAATGAGAAAAGTAAGAGATTTCCGAGAGTCGCGTGTGGAAAGCTCGAGAGAGCCATGAAAGAGGTGGGCGGAACTGCGGCTGAAACCGGAGGTGAAGAAGTAGGTGAGGGCGAAATGCACGTTAATAATTTGCACTCGGACGAGTCCATTGTCCTGAGGAAGGTCTGAGTCTGGGACCACGCGACCGTTCCAATTATTATGGCACTCTTGGTGCGCGCGAAGTTCTCGACGGACGCGTTTCTCGTCGGGGGGTTGTCGCTGCTGCTCTTTTTTCCACGGGCCGTTGGCAGCGGTTCGTCGTTCCGAGGACCGACGACGACTCCTATCCGCGAGAAGAGGATACGTCGCGAAAAAACTTCACCTCGAGAATCGTCAAGAATCCGTCGGAATTCTCTTTTCATCAAGATTTTAATTACAATCGCAATTATCCAAACGAGATTAAGAAAAAAAAGAAAGAAAAAAAAAAAACTCGAAAGCGAAAAACTAACAATCCTCGACGAAGGACCTCTTCAGCGTAACATTTTTCATAATCCGTAGAACACACACACACACACACACACGCTGATTTTCTCACATCACTCTGGCAATCCGGTTTTCATTATTCTCGGAGCGCCCGACCGAAACCTCGTTAGCGACGTGCTTGTCATTACGAGAGACTGGGTTAGTGGTGATTAAAGAAAAAAAAAAAAAAAAAACAGTAAAAAAAAGTAGCCCACGGACCGGCGGTCTCAGGATTCGGATGCGATTGCGGAAATTGAATGGGAGAGGCCTCGAATTTTTACTGCATCCCGTTGTTCCGGTCCACTGGGTGACGTTGAATTTGCGGAACGTCCTGAAAAGAATCCACGAGGAGTGCGAAGTTGGGAGGAAAAAAAAAAAAAAAAAGAAGTGGCCGCGTTGATAAGGAAAGCAAAGAGAGCGCTAATGAGAGCCGCGGTTCCATAATATCTCACGCTAAGTGGCGTACGCACAGTGCACAACAACAACGACAAAACGACTACTTTATAAGCGATGTGTTAACGAAGTGTGTAACAGGCGGTAAATAAGGAACCCGTAATTACGGTACGGCGTGGCTCGCAGGCGCGCCGGAGAACGCTGGAGAACGGTGAGAGAACGCGAAGAAGAGCGTTCGACCACCCACGAGTCGAGCCGCGCATCAAGTTCGCCTCGTCTGATGCAGAGAATCCCCGGCAGAAGGAGCGTGTAAACTGGACGGACGGACGGACGCACTTGGTGCATCATCAGCACCGAGAGCCACCGACGCCCAAGCCTGCCGTACCGACTAGACCGGACGATGCACGAAGAGAGACCAACACGCCGGAGTGCCGTTAGCGCACGCAGCGTCGGCGGAAGCTGCGGCAGGTGAGCCGAGAAACTGGATTATGGTAGCGGGTACTCGTTCATTCGCTCTCGGGCGACGTCAAGACAGCGAGATTGACGGCGCCGCTCGACGCCTCCGGCTAAGATCAGAAGCATCGCCGTCTCGTCTTGCCGATCGCACCGACGGTTTCGTACGTCCTTTGATGCACCATACGATCGTGCATCACTTTCGATCGAAGACGTCCCGTGAATTGTGGGGCAGGCGTTCATCGACGCTTCGACCAGACGGCCATGATCCTAATTTCTCTTTCATACCCGGAAAAATACGATCAAACACGATTTATCGATAATCCATTTGCGATTCTGATGATAAATTTAAATCGAACACGATCATCTTTTTTTTTTACTGTATCGTTGGATGTATTTCCCGGAGTCGGTGATAGTTTTTTGTTTTTCTTTTTTTTTTTTTTAATGCGTTTACGACTGTTCGGAATTGCTCTATAGGACGCAAACACCTCGGTCAATTCGCCGGACTAACGGCCTTTGATTCCAGAGCACCTGTGTTGTCGTGCCGATTTTTCCTCGCCACGCTCACGTTTTTTTTTTTGTTCGACTCCCTCCGACGTCTGTCGCGGTGTCTTGCACGGCTAAGTTTCGTTTTATTTATTTTATTTTATTTTTTTTAATCTTTATTTATCCCGTCGAAGAGACTTTGCTGTTGTGCAGCTCGTCGCGAACGGCAGCCACGACGATCGATCGCTTCTTCATCGATTTCTTTTTGCGACTCGGCCAATTCCCCAGGTGCCTATAATATTCCCTTCACGGTTAGCTACGACTTTTCAAGACTCCTACCCGTTCACTCCGTTCAGCGCGCCGCTTCTTCGCTCTTCTTCTCCACGTCGCCGCGCCTTCGTCATCGGTGACTTCTTGCGATTCGCTCGATCGATTCTGGGCTCTCGCTCGATCGTTTCCCGAGCAGATCGCCGCCGACATTGAAAAGGCGCTCACGAGAATCGTTCTCGCGCCACGCACCACCAAAGGCTCAAATCCACCAACTTGTACTCTTGACGCTCTCTCGACGAACTTGGAGCGTCCTTTATCGAACCAGTTTCCAACACTCCCGAACGGTTCGTCGTCGTCTCCCTCATGATTCTCCCGACGATCGCAAGCGAATCGATTCATTAAACGAGCACCCTACGCATCTATATATACACACATATATATACATATAACCCTACCCATCTATATGTATATACATACATACATACACACACACATATATATATATATATACATACATGTATATTCTAAAGATCGTTTTAACCAGCGCAACGGCAAATCGTATCGGCCCACGATTCCACAGTCTCAGAAGTAACTGGCTAAAATAACGAGGCGCGAGCTCTCTCTCCCGAGCCCGAGCACCATTCGATTTTTAATTAATTCCTTTAATGCGAACGTAGATGGAAAGAGTCGAAGGAAAAAAAAAAAAGAACAGATAGCAAAGTCCGTCTCGAACGTTTGTCCGGTGAATTCCAGGTAATCCGAGATCCGATCACTGATAATCGTTTTCTCGAAGACCGCACGGTGGCGGGACTACAAATATACATCGATTTTTTACCACCGCGGAGAGAACCTGTCGCGCCGTGTGTGTCTTTCCGATCGTGCGCGGCAAATCGCAGCCGCGGAAACTACCCCGTGACGCAGCGCCGCACGGTAATAATGAACGAGCGACGCGAGAGGCGAGAACTGAGTGCATCCGACGAGACGTGAGCCGCGTGGCCTTGCACGGACTCTCGTCTCGTCTCATCTACGTTCGCTGCTCCGGTACATACACAAGCGATGCTAAATTGCGACGGTACGTTACGACGGTGGAACGGAGATCTCCAGACACTACTCATTAGCGCATTAACCGGCTGCTCCTCCTGTATAGGCTCGAACGCGACCTCCTTGGAGATTTTGCAATTTATTATATGTACGTGCCTCTCTCGTGCGGAGTTAATATATACAACGTGAAAAATTCACGCGACACGTACGTTACGGGTCGTAAAAAAAAAAAAAAAAAAAAAAAAAAAAAAATTAAGGGGCAATTTGGCTGTTTTGTATTAATGGCTCAACAGTCAACATTCAATTAACGTTTATCGGACGAAGATTACCATCGCTGTTTGCGCAATAATGTTTCGAATATATGCGACCGTTGGTATGAGCGTTGAAAACATCGAGCCTTCGAGTCCGAAGCCTCTTTGACGTTGAGAATTTTCGTTTTCTCAGTCGCTCTCATTTTTCCAAGTGACATCTTTTTTTTTTTTTTTTTTGATAAATATGTAACTTTTTGAAGTGTTAAAGGATCGAAATAAAAAGCACTTGTGACGAAATTAAGATCGATGAATTATCGTTAGTGTGCATCGTCGAAGAGATTTTTTTCAGAATTTTTTAATTAAAATTTTACTAATTTTTTTTTGTTTAAAGATAGCTGTCGCGCCAACGTGAATACGGCACGTTCGGGATTGAAGGATTAATCAATCGAATAAACACTTCGGGTGACAACAATTTTCGGATGCAAATTTGACAAGTTTTTTTTGGGTTTTGTTTTAAGACAGCTATCTCGCCAAGGTGGCTATCAGCACATTGGACACCGAAGGGTTACTCGATACACAAACACTCCGGGCAAAAAACAAAAAAAAAGATGTTTTAATAAAAATTGCAAATCTTGCCTGATCGTCGTCACGAACTCCCGACGCTAGTACTTCCACACACTGACGAGAACTTACCTGAAACAGAAAAGCAAGAGACCATTAATAATCGCTCGACGATTTAAAAAAAAAAAAAAAAAAAATTTATTTACACGCGCACACAAAAAACGAGACAAAATTTAGGATCCTTACAGAGATCGTTACAGAGATTCCAAACGGATTTAGTCTCTGTACTCGAGGGCACAACGAGCGTGTGCACAGCCGCGAGTCTAACTCGCCGCCGTTCGAACTTACTCTCGTGACACGAGAAATTGAAGGGTGGTTCTGGGGGAGTTACAACGTTGACGATGCTCTCATGTTTGCCAGTGCATCGAAGAACCGAGTGCGCCAAGGGCTTTCGATCCGTGGAAGTAGAAACGCTCATCGGGGGCATCCCAACAATAATGGCTCTCGCCCCCGACATCATTCTCGCTGTTTGTCCGTCCGCAGTGTACTATCCGTTACTACACTGTTTGCATTTCCCATCACGTTGACTTCGTCCCGTCCGAATTAAGCGCAACGATGATCCCGCTCCGGGGTTCGTCAAACTATTCCAACCATCGAGAGAAAGAGAGAGAGAGAGAGAGAGAGAGAGAGAGAGAGAGAGAGAGAGAGAGAGAGAGAGAGAGAGAGAGAGAGAGAGAGAGAGAGAGAGAGAGAGAGAGATCGCGTACAGCTCGCAGTCCATTGCGCAAAATTTCGATCCCTCATCTATCCCCCCCCCCCCCCCCCTCTCGCGCGCCTCCGCGCAACCAACCATCCTACACGAATGCATCGGCGCACGCGATGCATTTTCCGTGTGTACATTTGCAATAACTCGGGCCCGATTGCCGAGCGCGATACCGCGGGCGAACTCGCGGTGTTATGCACCGCGATGCTTCCTCTCCTCGTTTGGCGCTGCGGTACCATTCGCCCGTATCGTATAACTATATACCGTTGGCATACTAGTGGCATAACTAGTATAACTCGGCTCGCGTCTATTACACGCCACGTTACTACTGTCAACACACGTGTAATAACTGTTATTAGACGGGGTACCTCGCTGAGAGAGTTTACCCTTTGGCTCTCGGCGATACTAGCGAAGGTGGCGCACACCGACGCACACGAGCGATTCCGCACACGTATGGCCGACGAATGGCGGGGAGTCGCCGAGCGGCGAAGCGGCGATATAGCCGCATCGTGGCTCCTTGCGTGCGCGTCGTACTCGGGTACCGGGCCCGTTTCCGATTATCCAACGTCGAGTGCCTCGGCGACTTCCGGTTAATTTTCTCATGCTGAAGATGTTAACGAATTACGAGGAGAGGCTTACCGGACGAAGGTCCGGGCGAACGTCGCTGATATCTGTATGGAAGGGTGACTGTGACGATGCTAGTCAGCTCATCGCAGCGGGATCCGAGTACCTAAGCACATTTCGCCGGTTAAGCTCATCGCCAAAATGAGCCCCCCCCCGCTCGGGCCCGTAGAGGGGACACTCAACGCTGCAGTAATAGTTTGCCCGGTGAATCGTGAAACAGCACGGCCCGTTCGCGACGAAGGGACGGAAGACACACACAGGAGCGCCAGAAGAGAGAGCTCCACGTGTCGTCCGTATGTCATCGTCCGCCGGGCAAACAATACCCCGGGAGAACATCATATGCAGGTAGGATTATAGCCGAGGACCCCTTTTCGGGTTTGGCGGGAGCGCATGTAGGGCACGATGAGCAACCCTCGGTGTGTCCTCGATGAAGTCCTTTTTTTTTTTTTTTTTTTTTGCAACCCCGCTCACGAATCCCCGTCGCAACGGGACTCGCGGATACGGACGGATCGGACTCGTGTGCACACCGTGTGTGTATGCGCGGATTTTTGTCGTGTGCGAATTTACAAATCCGAGGGTGTGCACACACGGGATCTGGGCGTCTGTGTGTGTACGGAAGGTATTCGTCGCGCAGGAGTGATGCGACGGCACGGGGATGATGACAGGGGCTTGGTTACACACTCGTGCGTTGCGCACACGATGGGGGAACGGACTCGATGGGAGTACGAGTAGCAGTGAGACACAAATCATCCCCCCCCTGCTGCCCCCCCCACCCCCCCGTTCATCGAGGAGGCCGCGATGCGAGGACCACGCTAAATGCACAAAAAGTGTAACTGCATTGTCGTACGAGGATGAAAAAAAAATATATGAAATCCCCTACGGGACGTCGATGGCACAATAATGGGACAGATTATAATCTTGTCTACCCCCCGGCGGGGAGAGCGAGTTCAATGTCTTTCTCCGCGGTGACATGTATTACATGGGAGGCTGAAAAGCGGGGCTAATAGTACCGAATAGCCCTTAGGACGACGATCCACATGTCCGGGTGGGGTTGCGCGGTTAGCTGTTTACCAGCACTCGATGTATTAGGAGACTCATCCTATGGAAATTAAATGTACGCGACAGAATGTACTCGATATATGTGTATATATTGAAGCCGGTATTTCTATTGGTATTATATTTTTAATATATTTATCTTGTGGATTAATATATTGGATCAGGGCTGGGCAAAGTACCAAAAAATACTTCAAGTACAAAGTACAAAGTAACACAAGTACTTTAAGTATCAAGTACTTATTTTTATCATTTTTTTTAAATAGAAAGAATTTTAAATATTAAATATAAAATTATCATTTTTTTTAAAAGTAATTTGCACATGGCGTTCGCATTGATTACAATTTAGCACATAACTTTTTTTGTGGAAAAGTTCGTTGATCGATTTTTGTCTTCCTCGTGAAGGAAGCTATGCACAAAATTGTAATAAACGAAGAAGTCATCTGCAAATTACCTTGCAGGTTTTTTCGTAACATAAAAAATGTGCACATCTCATAAAATTGAAACGATCCACATTGATCGCAAAATTTACTGCAAATCATTGCTAACAGGAATCGGCGAAGTGACCTCATACCGGAAATACGTGACGTTCGGTTGAAAAATTAAATTTTCAAACCGGAAGTGACGTGTAATAAAAAAATACTTGTATTTGGTACTTGAAATAGTAAAAAAAAGTACTCGTAGTCCGAAGCCCGGTACTTCAAATACTGTCTACCTCTGTATTAGCCACATAAATGGCTGAAATGAGGTGTTCTATATAAGTAATTCGATATTTAATATAAAATGTTAAATAAAATATTCCGAGCCGGATCTCTAGACAACTTACCCTGTCGGCACAACTACACAGTAAAAAAAAAAAAAATGATTTCGTAAAATCGGAGTGCAAAATTTTGTGAAAATAATTTTTTTTAATAAGTGACAAACGTGTTTGTCACTCATTTGAATATGCGAAGCTGTCCTTTTATTTCCTGTATCATTGACGATTTTAGTTTGTACTTTTGTTTGTAAAACTGAAAAATTGACAAACAAAAAATTGTGGATGTTTGCGGAAAATAATTTTTTGTAAAAAGTATAATTTTTTTTTTTTTTTTTACTGTGTACGAACGGAAACCGAGAGCGGTCAGCTCTCGCAACAGCCAATGACACGCCAAGGCCTAATTAAGTGCCCATAATGGACACAGGTCGACAGTTGTGCGTATTGTCGAAGCCCGTCTCATTCTCTCGTCGACATTGTCGCGCGTGCGTGCTTCCCCGCGTGTCCCCCCCCCCCCGGCCGCCGTGCCCCCTCATAATCCCTCGACTGTATATTTCGGGCTCTTTCCTACCGGAGTTTCATCCCCCTATATCAGTCCTGTTCGTCCCGCCGTAATACTCCTCGAGTGGCGCACGGCTACTGGCATATTATATGGCTTGACTCGAAGATCGCTGACGAGAGCGCAATTATAATACGTATAAGCGAAAGCGATCATCCGCGAGACGGATGAAATTGAAGATTTGCGATTATTTTTTTTTTTTTTTTCGTTTCTTCTCTCTTTTCGTCAAACTCCGCGTCTCTTATATTCACTGACATTTTACGCTTTCCACGAAAATTTCGGAGTCAGAATTTTTCCAGCCACATTAACCGATTTTCCAACCATCCATCCGTCTCTCTACCCAAAAATAAAAAATAAAACATATAAAATAATAAAACGGTGCTGTATTTTCGTTATATATATATATATATATATATATATATATATATATATATATATATTTTTTTTTTTGCTACGGCAAATAATTATTGTTCTGAGTCAACGAGGCCGGAAAGCAATGCGGCAGCGGAGCGTGTCCCATGTTCTCGGGTGGTAACATTGCCAGCGTGTAATTCGTGTTTACACAGTGGCGAAGGTTCGTTTGGCAAGCGAAATTCAGGTGCTCGCGCAGCGTTGGATATTCCGCAAATGTGCCCGAAAACCGTAAGGGGGTTGTCGGCCCTGTGCTTCGAGCCATGGCTGCGCCAGTAATGAGGCTCGTCTTTCCTCTTTCGCGTACGCTCGGTATACGCGTGAAGAAACAAGCGACGGAAATGTTCCGAGCTACGTGCAGGAACTAGACGAGCAGGTATACACTGAGAGAAGGATCTAGTAAAAAAATTACTATATCACTTGTGAGATATCACCATATCACATAGTAGTAGAGCGGTGGGGCGCCACCTATGGTAGAAAGTACCGGATTTATAAGAATTTTTCTTAGATATTATGGTAAAAATTCTTGGATAATCTCAGAGTTTCTACCGTAGGTTAGCGCGCTGGCGGCGTACAACTGTGCGCTATGGTAATTTTTCATAGATGATTGGTAATTTATTACTGGATCCTTCTCTCAGTGTAGCGATGATACAGCGGGTATGCCGAACGATACTCGTTTAACACAAAAATACATAATAAAAATATATAAAATATTGACTCGGTCCATCTAGGGCCGATGATATTTATAGAGCTCGAAATTTCACGGGTATCCGACCCTCCGTCGTTAGAGACTCCGCGGTAGGAGAGAACGATCGAAAGAGGGCCAAGTGCGCGGATAGTCGGGCGGGATGGAAAGGAGAGCAGGAAGTGGTTGGAAAGTAACGAGGAACGAAGGAGCGAACGCCGGATCTGTGGGGAGGCGAGCGAAGAGGAGAGGGTTGAAGGAAAAGGAAGACGGCGAGAGATATATATATATATAGAGAGAGAGAGTGAGAATAGCGAGTTGCCAAGGGGGAGGGTTTCCAGCTCGACGGAGCCAATTCAGACCCGGAATTTATCCTATCAATTTCTGCTCGGTGGAGTGGCAAAGAGCTCCGGCAGCGTTCGTCGTTCGCTATATTAACGCTACACACAGGGCCCTCCGGAGCTGAAGCAGAGCGCCTGGCCGCACGAGTACAATCCTACACTACCCACTATAACCGCCTACGCTTATAATATGATATCTGCAACGGCGCAACGGGGTTCACGCGCTTCTGGCTCTCCGCCACACTCTATCTCGAACTCCGTCGAACAGGGTTGGTTGCTTGCCACTGCTTCTGCCGTACACCGCCAATTGCTTATGCCCGCTATGCCACTCGGCCATTGTTGCTCACGCCCTGTACTCCAATAAAGTGGCGAACGCGCGTCGCTCTTATTTGCGTGCACTTTAACCCCAATTATACCGTTGGTGGGTGGAACGTCGCGTCCCTTCGTCGCTCTCACACTATTTTCTTCCTTGATTTACACTTCACTCTATTATTTAAGGACTACTGGCAAACACGATTCAAGCTCAGCTGACAATTTTTTGACGGCACTTATTTTGAGTTACAGATTTAACGTCATATTGTTAACACAAATTCGAATTTTTTTTGTTTAATATGTATAACAGGTATAAAGGAATTATTTTTAATAGCCGAGTAAATCCGCTATGATTATTTCAGCGGTGGAAAACCGCGCCCGAGACTCGAGCTCGGCGAGTCTGTCTGGCAGAAATTAAAATTGAAGGGAGCAGGAGAGTCCGCGCGCTGGTGGAGCCACAGAGGGTTGATATACCGAACCGAGGGATGTTCCGGGAGTTAGGATAGGTCGCCGGATCTCTTTAGGTTTAGCGGAGCAAATGATCCACCGGCGCGCGGCAGAGTTCGGTGTGGCGAGGCTCCGGTTCTATCCTCCGTCGCTCCCTCTCGCCGGCTATATATCCCGTACCTCCATGCGGAAGACCAGCGAACCGATCACATTGATCTTTGCCAAAAACAATAGACCAGGCCTGTGCCGCGCCTTTGGATTTCGCCTGGCACTTCTCTCTGTCTCTCATCCTCACCGGCTCCTCTCGGTCTTTCTCTCCGCCATGGATACTGGCTGGCAAAATACGGGCGGCCCCTCCGAATTGAGGTGACTCACCCGAGTTCTGCCCGAGTCTCTCACACCGTTATACATAAAGACCGGGATATATCCACACAAGCTCGCGCACACCGTGTACGTACGATTAGCGCTTCGTTCTCGGTTGTTGAAGTTGTTTTTTTTTTTTTTTTGTTTTGTTCCTCTTTCTTTCTTTTTTTTTTCGTCACGTATAGTTTTGTTTATACAAGCGAGTCGAGCACAAAAATGTTTGCGGTATAGAAATTCGACGCCGGTTGAATCCCTGATCAGATTATGAGCCGTCCAAGAGCCACGAGGTGGAACAGTCACGCGTGTAATACGCAAATTAGGGATGCGTCATATGTAAATATATATATTTTATTTTCCCGGAGAAGCGCGACCACAATTGTGTCGTCATTCATCGCAAATTGGCGTTGTTCTCGAGAGAGCGGATGTCCTCGATTCGAGACGAGACTGCTTCAACGTGCCGCACGATCGAAAGTTTTTCTCCGCTTGGTTTGATGCGATCTGCGATGTTATTTTTCATCAAAAAATTTAAAAAAAAAAAAAAAAACTGGACCGAAAAAAGAGCGCGCTTCGCCAGAGGGGTCCGAGAAAAACACGAATCGTACGAGCAAAATCGAAAGCGGCGTTAAATTTCGTGCGCCCGGAGGCTCGTTGTACACCGGTGTTGTTTGTATATTATCCAGGGTAACGCGGTGCGAACGTGGATGTGTACCGCGGGTTTTCGCGCTGCCGCGCGAAACGTACGAACAAATACGCGAATAAAAAAAAAAAATAAAATAAAAAAAATAGTGGAGGCTCTCTCGTTGCTCGTTGGCTGAGAGGCGACAAGCCAGCGGAAACGGAACGCGCGCGAGAGAGAGAGAGAGAGAGAGAGAGAGAGAGCCGCGGCGAGCTTAACAAATAAACTAACGAATGAAGGAGGAGCGGTGACGGTTCGCGGAGGCCCGGTCAGGGCAATAAAATTCCCGAAGCAACGGCAGCAGAATCCTAAAGGTCTGTCAGGGCCTCCAAGGCCCCTTCGGCTGGTGGAGCTCGGATATCGCCACGGAGTTGCTCGCAGCGCGTACCCGCGTCCCATTCGCGGCAGTCGGCAATCAGGTCCACTCTGCTCCGGGACTGAACTGCGAAGAGTCAGTGAACACATTGTTCGGGGCAAAAATCAACTTTTCAATCATAACCGGCCCTCTCCACTTGGCGGTCCCTCGAAACCACTCTCTCTATCTCGCTCGGCTTCTGTCCGCCCCTCTCGGCGACCTCTCTTTCTCTTCGTCATCGCAAATACACCGCATAAGCCGCGCGCGTTTCTCCGTTTCCCTGTTTTTTTCCTACCCATCCGTCGGGCACTCGTGAAAGCCTCCGATATAATTCGTCGTCGGAGGGTGGTCCCAGAAACGCCTGCACCCTGCCAGCTCGCACGAATCTCGACGAGGTAAAGAGAGAACCCGCACGTCGTGTGTTCGCACACACACACACACACACACACACACACACACACACACACACACACACACACACACACACACACACACACACACACACACACACACACACACACACACACACACACACACACACGCACACATAAATCTATACCTAAAGCTCTGGAAAGAGGTGCAGCTCCCGCTGGTGCACAGGGCTTCAGGGGGCTTTTCTTTTTTATGAATATTCGAACACGCGCCAATAAATTCGAATGTGCATGACGAAAAGGTCGCCAGACGTGAAGTGGTCGTCCGGCTCCGACGTCGATATACATCGACTCACCGTCGGCGTGTACGTGCGCCACGAAGGCACACACGTACGTTCACATGGAATTCAGTCTCTCGCTTATACGATGTACCGTCAACCGGTGGGTGCAGCCCCGTGTCCTCCGCTTTCGTTCGGCTAGGCGGGTGTTCGTGTTCGGCTGGCTCGAGGGGGGCCGCAATGGCGGACGACAGTCGCACGGACCGGTGACTGCGGCACAGGGGCTGTCAAGGGGCTGCCAGGACGGGGCCTCGGGAGCGCTAACCGGGTTCGCCGTCGAGGCCCCGCACCGCCACCACCATCGCCGCTCGGATATACCTTCGGAGCTCCCTGGAAGCGGAGAAACCATCAAGCTTTTCGTCCTCTACCTCCCTCGCCGCCGAGATGTACGTATATTTGCACGTCATGCGAGGGTTTGCGAGTGCGTCCACCTACCGTGTTCCGCTCCGTCTCCGTCTCTCGCCTCCTCCCGGCTGACTCTCGGGGCTCTCTCGTCCTCTCCACCGGCGCTCCAAAGAGCCAGCGTGTGCGGCGCTCGGACCGAGTTCTCCGCTACCGCATGCCTCGTCGTCGTCGTCGTCGTCGTCGTCGTCGCATCACTGCGAGCCAACCGGCCTCCGCGCGACCACGGTCCTCCTCTCCTGCGGACTCTACTCGAGCTTCTTGTCCGAGCCTCGCTGGACCCTCCCGCGCGAGTCCTCGTCACTCGCCACTACCACCGAATGGCCACTGGCTCTCCAAGCTCTCCGAGCATTGGAATTTCGTCGATGACCTCCTCTCTCTCTCTCTCTCTCTCTCTCTCTCTCTCTCTCTCTCTCTCTCTCTCTCTCTCTCTCTCTCTCTCTCTCTCTCTGTCCCCTCGACTCCTCGCTCTCACGGACGTTCGCCACGCTCTCACTACACGCTCGCCGGTCTCTCCGCATCTCCGTCTTCGTCGCCACGACCGCCATTCAAATTTACTGCCCGAACGGCAGCTTCTCTCCGACGACCAAAAAAATTCGGATCCTTGTCCGGTCGACGAATACGTTGTGTGTATATATATATATATATATTTTTTCCGCCACTTCAGGCGACTCCGCTCCTTCGCCACTCGATAGGCAGTCGACCAAATGGATTTCGGAGTTCTTCCCGCGCTAGGCTCATCTCCGGGATACATTTATTTTCGTGCGGCGACTCGGTTCTGCTTTGTGCACGGAAAACCGTGCGGATGTGAGAGAGGTTTTCCTTTTTTTTTTCGTTTTTTTTTTTTTTTTACTGAGTACGTTCGTGCGCGAAACTCTTACTTCTCGACGGTGCGACGAGTGTAAGCTGAATTTTTTAAACCTCGCCTCTTGCCGTTTCATATGAATTCCGCATCGGCCGGGAGCTTATATGCACCGGTGTACCTGGACGAGAGAAAATACACGTAGAGCCAAAGCTAACTGGATGGTGGCTTCGACGCACAGAAGCTCGCGGGCTGGTGACCTTTTAAATTAACACCGCCCGACGTGACTCGCGCGCCCGCGCTGGCGAGGACCGCGAAGCCGCCGGGCGCGTGTGCGTCTGTGTGTACGCTAGCGGATTCTCGTAGTGTGAAACACACGGTTCGCCACCGCCACTTCGCTACCGGGTGAACTGTTAAAAAAAAAGAAAAAAAAAATTAGAAAAAAAAAGGTCGCTGATAAAAAATGATGCCGGCTTCGCGTTCTCGAGTGAGATCCGCCTCGCGCAGCGGCTCCCGAGCCTGCACGCATGCGATTCTCGTCGACTGCCAGAATTTTTCGCACTCCGAAATAGTCTTTTTTTTTTTTTCCTTCAATTCCACGGCGAACGCAAGGAGGATACATAAAATCTGACGAGGAACGTTGACGGCGCAAACCGTTTCCGGTTGCGTCAATGAGGCGCGCGCCCGTTCTCCTCAATAAAAATGCCGCTTTACCGCCGCGACGTTCCACACGAATCACGATGGCCGATCGTTTTTAACTCTCTTTTCTTTGTGCCGAATAAACGTTCCGTGCTTCTTTAAAAAAAAAAAAAAAAAAAAAAAAAAAAAAAAAACAATTTATTGAATTAAATAAAGCGTCAGAAAATGCAGGTCGTTGATATCCGCCCGACCGCGAAGAAATCATCGAGCAACCCTTTTTATTTTTCTCCCTCCGTCTCCCGCGGAGGCTCGGAGCGCGGTGCCTCGGCGAGGCTACCTTTGTTCGCGTTTTGCCTCCGGAGCGCATTCCCCTCCCTCGGAGCGGAGCGGGCGAGGGCACGAGAGCCGAATAGTGTGCACGAGCTCGGAACCGGGCGCGTGTAGTGTGAAACGCACGCGGCACAGAAAATCCCGCATCACCCTCATCCACTTCGTCCTACTCCGGTTCTCTTTCGCCTCTCCGCCCTCCCCTCAGCCACCCCCTCATCGCCACCGTTGGATTTACCTCTCGCGCTTGCTCTCCGAGAACGGAGGGCGGAAGGAACGTCGAAGGTACGAGACCAGGCGAGGCCGCGGGGAGTTTTGACGCAAGGGTTGGTCCACAGAGAGAGAGAGAGAGAGGGAGAGAGTGAGAGAGAAAGAAGCGGCCGGAGGAGAGCGGGAGTGAGAGACGAAAAATATGAAACGAAGAACCGAGGCAAAGAGAGACGCACGCAAGCGTCGGCTGGCGTGTATGAAAAGTGAAAGAGACACACACAAGCGTTCTCTCGGCTGGCTAATGCAGCGCGGTGAAATATTCATCAGTCTGCCTGCCCGCCTGCCTCGGTGGCGTGGGCCGGCCCACCCTTTATATTTCGTAATTACCCTCCCCGTGTATCCCGGTTCTCTCCATCGCCCGTTCTGCCTCGCTCTCTCGGTCCTCGGCGCCTTTCCCTCCCGCGTCACGCTCTCTCGCACTCTGTCACCCACCGCCCAGAGCCGCAAGTTTGGAGCTGTCGCTCCTCCACACTCCTCCCTCCGCCTCGCTCTCGTCGCCTGCTTCTTACTTTTTTTTGGATTTTTTTTTTTTTTTTTTTTTTTTTTTTCGCTCACCCTCTCACGCCGCTCGCGTATTTCGCGTCTCTTTCGCCGAGGCCCGGCTTCGCGTTACGCGCCTTCACCGTCATCGCTCCGTCATCATCGGGCGAACTGGTGTGTGCGAGGAGCAAACTATTTGCGCATCTATGCGCGCATCTACTACTAGCGTTTCGCGCGCGCGCGTGTGTGTGTGTGTGTGTGTGTGTGTGTGTGTGCACACACGAGCCGCTTTTATTGTCCGCTCTTCTTTACTATTTCTTTCCAGGTATACAGAGAGGAGAGTATAAACACCGGCCTTTTATTCCTACCTTCCGCGAAGTCTCTCTCGGCAGAGGGAAAGAGGGAGACCGTTTTGTCACCTCCCGAAACGAGGCTGCCGCTGCTCCACTTTTCGACAGGTGCAACAGCCCCGGGCGCGCACCGGTGATGACGCTCGTTAACCGCCCATTCGAAAAAGACCGCTCCTCGGAGCAATTTTGACAAAACTAATCCGCCTGTAGCCTTAGCCTCTTCTGTATAATCATAGGAACTAGGTCTATTGTGCACGCGTAACAGGCTCCCCAACCCGCGATGAGGTTTGAACGCTTAACGCTCTCTGTGCGGAGACTCATTTCCTGTCGAGATATCATTATTATCATTTTTGTCGACTGGACACTGTTCGGGATGAAATATTTTTGAAAATAAAATTAAACTTTGCTATTTTTTACTGCGGCAATGAAATGTAAAATTAACATGGAAGGAAAGATGGTTATTGTTTTTCTTTTTGTTTTATCGTTTAGTGACTCGTGGCCAAACGTTGGTTGAATAAACGCCACACACGTATGAGAAACGGAACGGGAGATGCTATTTTCGGAGCGAATTGGCCAATGCTTCGATTCGAGGGAAACATGCGAGAAATCAATACAATAATTTTATGTAGACTAGAGATTGTTCTGAATAAAAAAATGTTTGAAAATTAAATGAAGTTTTACCATTTTTAAACCCGCATGAAATGTAAACATTTTTAATTGACAAGAACAACAAAGGATATTGGTATTTTATTTCGTTTCATCGTTTATTCGGAGTCTAGTGTCGAAACCTTGGTGGAAAAATGCCGCACAGGTACGCGAAACGGAACGGAAGATGCTATTTTCGGAGCGAATTCGCCGATGTTTCGATTCGAGGGAAACATGCGAGAAATCATTATAATAATTTTATGTAGACTAGAGATTGTTCTGAATAAAAAAATGTTTGAAAATTAAATGAAGTTGTACAATTTTTACACCTGCATGAAATGTAAAATTGAAAGATGAAAAAAAAAAAAAAACAAGAAAACGTATATTGGTATTTTTGTTTTGTTTTACCGTTTATACAGTATCTCGTGTCCGAGCCCTGTTGAAATAATGCCGCACAGGTACGGGAATCGTAACGGAAGATGCTATTTTCGTGGCGCAATTCCCCGATGCTTCGATTCGAGTGGCACATGCGATTGTCGCTGGCCGACGAGGAGCTGGCTTTAGCTTCTCGTTCTCATCGTGTACAATACCACTGAGGCCGCAGGCCCTCGACAAGAAGCTCTGCGAGCCTCTCGTGTTCCGGAGGACCTCGTGACATTTCGCTGACGCGCAAAGTATTGCCACGAGAGTACACGTCGACGTATAAACCTCGACGAGCGAGCGAGCGAGCGCGGAGCATCTCGCGGAGCTTTTTTTTTTTTTTTTTTTGCAGCATGGATTCGCGCTCTCCAGTCCGCCCACCCTCCGCTACAATCGAAAAGTGGCTCAGAGAGAAAAGAGCCGAAGCCTGCGCGCCATGCGGCAGCCGTGACCGTTTAAGCTCCGGTAGAGCGAGTTTCCTTCGTCGGGGGGAGCCCCGCGAAAACGACCGAGGAAGAGGTGCCTACATTATCACTGGGTGCCTACCGTATAGTTCTAAATATTTATGCGCGCAATATCCCCCGATCCCAATGGCGCTCCTCCCCCCCTCCCCCGTCCACGAACGCATCTCGTTCGAACATCAAAGAACACGCCCGGCCATCCCTCACGCCCTGCTGCATAGTTCGTAAAAATAAATTCTCGAGGATCGGTATCTTACTTTTTTTTTTTACAACTTTTTTTTTCCCCTCTGGGATATCTGGCTCTCGCCCTTCGTAGGATCGAGGCCCGACGCGAGGGGCGCGCGGCAAAGCAATCCTGGCTCTCTTCGTCTATAACACGCGGGGACCAAAAAATATGCGGGGAAATGCCTTTCAGTCAAGCCAAGCGAAAGATGATGAATGAGAAAAACAAAGATACCGAGAAGAGCGTTGAGCTAGTTTTTATTTATTTTTTTTATTTTTTTATTTTTTTTAAGGCAACGATCCGAGAAACTGCGCTTCCTATGGCTCGCGCTGCACGAGTTTCGACGTCGAAGCGTCGAAGGAGGCCCTCTGTTCCCGACTGCCGGTTCTTCGTTTCGCGTTTCCCGTCCCACGCCTCGAGGCCGCACCGCAACGTTGATACGCGCACGCGAAAACACAAGTTGTGTGTCCCGCGCAAACACTAGAAGGGGTGGCGACGAAGGGAGACCGAAGGTTGCGACGCTCCGACGGGCGGTATGAGCGACGAGAAATAGAACACGAGGAAAAAGACGAAGAATAAGTCTACGGAGTCGTCGAGACGTTAAAGCAAACAAGGAGTCACACACGCAGTCACACGTCGTTCCGGCGAAGGGGAACGAGAGAACTCGCATCTCGCTAGCTGCCTGATGCCGGTTCAACTCCGCTCCTCTGCCTCGCGTGTGCTTCTCCTGTTTCCACTAGCCTTGCCTTTTCTACTTTTCTCCCCGTCGTCGCGCCGCGCCTTCGCTCATCCCCTCGACCTTCGCGTTAACTTCGCCCCGCTCTTTCTTTTATCGGCATTTTCCGTGGTTACGCGCGCGCGGCCACTTCTTGCCGACCAACTTCGGTGGCCAGCTTTGCCGTCTCCGTTTCAACTAAACGGGTTATCATGTTGCAATGAAAACTAGCTGCGGTGTAAAAAAAAAGGGGGGGGAAAAATGTGCTCCAAACCATCGACCCACGGTGAAACTGCCATGTTTCTCTGCCGGAAATCTTCGCACCGGGGAGATTGTGGACCGGCGAGATAGGATAAAAAAGAAAGCCGATTAGCACGTAAATAAATGATACATCGACTAGGCCATATTCACAACTTGTACATCAAAGATTTTCAAAGTAACCGTCAAGTTTCACGCTTGACAACTCAAGTCCACGGTCTATCGTAAACTGAGAGAAAGAAATGGTTGGATTGGACAAAAGTCACAATGACGTACGTTCAAAGCTACTGTTCCGTTGTTACGAACAAAGCATTGTTCTGTTAAACGGTTTTTTTTTTCTTTAATCGACTTGTCGACTGAAACAAACATTTTTGTTGTGCCAGCCAAATAACACCTTTGAACGTACGTCATCGCGTGTCGGTTAATCCGACAATTTATTTTTCCCAGTGTAGACGTGACTTTTTCTCACGTCGTTCGCTGCTCTTGCGTGAGCTTTTTGGGCGACAGGAGGGAGATGAATAAACGATGTCATCCGACGCGAGTAGCGGATGAGAGAGGAAGACGGGAATGGAGGAGAAAGGTAAAAGTTGAATCCAAAGTCCCTCGTAGACCGGGGCGACCGCTATTGGCCGACGATCGATGAATATTGTCGGATTTTTCACTCCGCCGAACGACTCCGTGAGAACCACCACCAACGCCGAGCCCGAGACACGAGGCAAGAAGAGGACAATGTTCGGGGAGCTCGCGAAACGCGCCGCTCAGTCTTGAGATTGAAAGGGAAGGAGCGCCGATTAGCCATCGACGTTCAGGTTTCTCTATTCGCGACCTTAATACCTCTTACACCATCTATCTTTCACTCGTCCTCAAGGATCTTCTTCGTCGACGTTCTTCATTGTTTCGCACAGTATTAAACCCTTCCCAAGACTCACAAGATTCGTCTGATGATATCCTTCATTATTACTACCCGACGGATACGTTTAATAAGCGAGCTTAAGGGAGTGAAAAACCTCGTTCATCGCCTGACACTGACGCAGTCGGCAAAGGAAAATTATAAGGATTTTTTTTTTTTTTTTTTTAAGGGAGACAACCAAATCCTTAGTGTTAGCTGAACAGTTGAACAATACTAATGATTCGCGTCTAGTGCAAAATGTTCGGGGCCCTTGAAAAATGAACTACAGGTTTTCGTTACCCACGAACCGAATGTCAATGTTTTTGTTTCGCAAGGTATTAAACCCTTCCCAAGACTCAACAGATTCGTCTGATGATATCCATCCTTATTAGTGCCCGACGGATACGTTTAATAAGCGAGCTTAAGGGGGTGAAAAACCTCGTTCATCGCCTGACACTGACGCAGTCGGCAAAGGAAAATTATAATGAATTTTTTTTTTTTTTTAAGAGAGACAACCAAATCCTTAGTGTTAGCTGAACAGTTGAACAATACTAATGATTCGCGTCTAGTGCAAAATGTTCGGGACCCTTGAAAAATGAACTACAGGTTTTCGTTACCCACGAACCGAATGTCAATATTTTCGTTTCGCCGTTGTGTGTTAAAAATAAATTCCACCTGCACGCCTCGCTTCTTGGTGAATGGGAATTGAAGCGTGAATGGGAATTCGGGCCGACGAATTTGGAGATGTTTGTAGGGAAGAGAAAAAAAAAAAGCAGGTAGTGGTCCGCGAGTGGGCGCATCGTGCACGCACGATTAGCTCCGCATGCGCCTTCGACGACGGTGGTCCTCGACGAGTTTTCGTCCCGACCCGCGAGTGAATTCGCTGCTTCGAGGAATCGGGAAAGATTCCGTACGGCATTAACAATGACGTTCGGAGAGAGCTCTGTGAACGGTCGCGCGGTCCACACCGTAACGCGTTCCGTTGCCGATGATCACGGGAGCAAATCCTTCGTACAATGGACAGTCGAACGAAAATCCAGGCAAAAATGTCTCGTACGGACCGCGACGCGCGTCTTCCTCGTGCCCAGCGCACTAAACTCCCCCTCGCTCCATTGGGATTCCCGGTGGAGTTGTCCGCGGTGGATTCTGCCCGCGGCTTTATAAATTGGCGGAGTTCGTGAAGTGTGCACACAATGGGTCGTGCTGACCGAAGGTAACTCCGTTATCGCGCTCCGGCAAGCGCACGGACAATGTCCCTCGGCTTCGAAACCGGCCCTCCGCTCCGCACTGCCCAAGATGGAAACGCAAAGAAGATGGAAACTGACCCAGCTAGCCTGAAGCTCTCGCACAGCATCCTCACATTTTTTTTTTTTTTTCCTCCTCTTCCTCTCTCGCCGTCCCACTCTCGCCCAGTTCGGAAGTCACTCGCCCAGTCTTCTCTCGTGATCCCACTTTCGCGGTCACGGATGTCCAAATATTTGCCCACAATGTGTATCTCCCACGGACGAACCTCGCGGGAGCGCATCCTATCTGGGTGTCTCTTTTGCTCCCCTTCCTGAGCCCAGACAGTCTCTTTAGCGCGGCTCTTCTTTTCTTTTTCTTTTTTTTTTTTTTTTTTTTTTTTTTTTTCGTCGCTTCTTTCACGCTGAAAAGATGGACGGATGGATAGGCGTGTAAGGTGCCTCTATTATTGCCCTCCATACATCGCCTCGCTCCGCTATACCTTTTCCCATCCGTGTGTGTTGGCTCCTCTATTATGCAATGCTTTCGGACTTTTCGCTCAATGGCTCCGTTTACGACGCCAAGAGTGTTTTTTTTTTCTTTTTAGTATCGAGGAAAGAAGGAACATACTTTGGCGTTGAAACGGGTTTTTAAAAAAAAAAATTTTTTGAAACTGGAACGATTTATCGTTGTTGAAGTATCGCGAATTATGGACGCATCTATAAACGTCCACAATTGTGGACCATCTTTTTTTTTCTCTGCAAGCTGTTGTACATTTACTCCGGCTCTTACACCAATAAAGATAAACAGCATCAGTAATGCGACTAGCATTCGCACTAGTGCAGCCATTGTTGCTTTTCCGATTATCATTAGCATACCGATGAAAGTGGCATTAATTTCGTACAGTAAAAAATCTCCCTGTCTCGGTCATTTTTTATTAACTTTTTTGTTGCCGAGGCGAATCCGCTGCAAGGAAATGCCTTGACAGGTAACATGAATCAGCCTGTACACGGCAGGCGGAGGTGAGGGGGGGGGGGGGGGGGGGGCTCGTCTGTCATCGTGTCGGCGTCGTATGGAATTTCACCTCGTTCGAGACACGCAGCCGAAACACGCGACCACGATTATCCCCGTCGGGAAGGATAGGGTTAACCGTCGGGTTGCGCCGAAGAAGCGAAGAAGTGCCGCGGGTGCGTCGGGCGGCAACGGGATGCCATACAGTCAATTCTCGAAGGCTCTCGTACGTTCGTATCGTACCGAAAGGGGAATGACGATTTCCGTTCTGTCGTCGGGCGGTTGCCTCGTCGTCTCCCTGTGCAAGCTACCGCCGCGAACCGCCGGCACCGTACGTTAGGAATCCGGTACGAAATTAACTCCGTCGCTTGTTTTTTCAAGCCGTCGTGAAATCAGATCCGGACGGGGGCGCGAGGGTTGCACCACAGCGGAGTTTAACCGCTGGAGACGAAAATATCCAAATGTTTTACCCGCACCGAGCTCGACGCATCCGAAACTTTCGAGCTTCGTGTCGGACCGAAAAACGAACGATGTTCGCCGATGGCGGAGCTTGAGAGGGAGAAAAAAAAAGGAGTATTTTATTGGACATTAAAACGAAATTAAATGATATTTACCGAGGGTGGTGAATGCGCTGCGGCTGGTACATTAGCGCGAGTTAATTTCGCAAATTTTATCAGTGGGAAATTCGATTGCGTTGCAACAGCGGCGGCGTCGGGAAAACGGTCTAATAAAGCCTCGGACAATATTTTTTACCCGGGGCGGCGAGGGAGGGGCGTTCGGAAATGCGAATATTGCGTATTTATGAAAAAACCATATCCCTTGGCATGTTCTAGATTAATAAAACCAGCTCAGCTCCGCACGGGGTGCGGCGGGCTTCGGCTCGAGAGAATGCCGCGTTACACGGATTTTACGGGTCTGCTGATCCAACAGAACTCGATGAGATTCTCTATTGTCGGAGCGAATCACCCGTCGTCTCACTCATTTCACCATCCCCCCCCCTTTTTTTGTCCCTTTTCTCTGCTTCGTTCTTTACAACTTTGAATATTCTTACCTTACCGACTTCCCGACTGAGTGTTCGTGCAGCCATTTCTTTTGCTGTTGTTTATTTTTCCTTTGGAAATTCAATCACAGCAATCGCGAGAAGAAACATATATATATATATATATATATATATATATATATATATATATATATATATATATATATAAGCTATCGAATGATCTAGCGAGTCGCTTGATTGAGTTTCTTGCGAGCAACAGGAAACGGAAATTAAGAGATCGTTTGTATTGCGGTCTAAGAATATCCCACAGATATATATATATATATATATATATACACATTAGTGGTGTATATATACGTACTTTTACCCTCCTTAATGTGTTCGAGTAAATCGATTGGTTATTCGCTCAAGCGAAATCGTGTTGCCGCGAGTCGTCATTCGATAAAAACAAGACGTTGAAGGGAGCGGTAAACCACTTAAGGATCACGCGAGGCCGAAAGAGAAGCGGTTCGAGTACCTTTACCGCTATCGGAGGCAAGTGGGCTATCTGCTCTTTTATTTTCTCATTCTCCAACCGCGTACAGTGCCTAATGGTATAATGCTGCCTTGTATCGTTTTCATTCTTAGATTAAAATAATGAAATGAAGAAAAAAAAATGAAAAAAAATAATAATAATAACAATAATCCACACCAAATAGAAAAATTGCATCTCCTTTTATTAAGTTGCTGCGAACTTCGACCAGCGTATAGTTCTCTTGTGATGCGATCGACGCTGCCTGATGCCTTCTTTTTTGCATCCGCCGCGCCAACCGCAATGTCCCGCCGTACACTTTTCAATGCATTATTGGTTCAAGTTCTACGTGCCACGTAGACAGCTATTTCTCCGTTCACGTAGCTCCTAGCGCTTCGGTCAGATCGCGAACGTGATCGTTAAATATGCACCTCGCGTCATCCGGCAGGGGTGGAGGGGGAGGGGGTGGAGGGGGGGGGGGGGGGTGTCTCGCGGGAGCCATTTATTCTATCCGTCGTCCGTCTCTCGAAGAGGCTAGCTAAGCCAGACAACGTACAGCCGATAGTCATTCGCTGGATACAACTACTCTGACCACCTTCTTGCGAATGCTCTTCAACGCAATGATAAAGCAGAGATCTACCGGGCAATCTACGGTAAGGCGGTAAAAAAAAAAAAAAAAAATGGTCACCGAACCACACCTAAACGACACTCCCCAACCGATCCGGAGTAGCGATCGCACTTCACTTTTATTTTCCAACATCGAACTAAAAGCGAACCAACACTATTTTACGAAATTTCTATTATTAATTCTATCTTAATTTCATTATATCTTATCTTTTCTATCTTAATTTCATTAAATCCTATCTTTTCTATCTTAATTTCATTATATCTTATCTTTTCAATCTTAACTCCATTGTATTCAAAAAAACCGACTGAAGAAATTCCGTCGCTCGCCGCTCGACGACGATGTTCCCGTCGTCGTTCGAATCCCCAGGCAAAAGTAACGACGACTGCGGGCGCGACAGACATCAGCGAAAATCCAAGGCTGTCTTGTCGAGCAGAAGAGCGAAGTGAGGAGGGTTTTGTTGGAGATGCGGTTTGAAAGGGGTTAATGGGATTCCGGACAGAAAAGACGGGACGATTTATCCGCGCTTCTCGGACCGGAAGTCGACGGCGCTCCCAGAAGCCACCGGGTTGTACCAGCGGCGGGAGCGATCGGTGGGGGTATTGGGAGGAAATGATGCGCAGGTAAGAGGCTCGTTTCGTTCGCCCGTTAAATCGGAACGAGCTTCCTTCGTCCTGGCTTTAAGGTAGGCGATGCAGTATATAAATATACACGATAGTCGGAGGAGGTGCGCGAAGCGAAACCCATGGATGAGCACAGGGAATAAGGTCGTTGAAATGAAATAGGTGCTCGAGAGCCCGGATAGCGAGGGGGGGGGGGGGGGGGGGAGAGAAGAGGGAGGGATGGTCGCCGAGTTGCTGGAAAGCACCGCGAGATGCCCAGGGACGCGTACATGCACCTGTATAATGGTACCGAAGAGATAGACGAAGAGGAACGAAGAAACAAGCGGAATGAAAAAAAAAAAAAAAAAAGGAGGATGAAACAAAGAAAGAGAATGGAGAATCGAGTCGGTGGCCGAAGGGAGCGGAGAAGGAAGGAGACAACGTTCGCCCAACCCTCTCGAGCCCCCGTGACCGTGTCGAGAGTGCATGTAGACCGTCAGCAGGAGCAGCGTGCACGTAGCGCGCACACCGTCGGACGGGTTCGTGAGCTCGAAAGGTAAGGAAGCGCGCGAGGGTAAAAAAAGAAGGAAAAAAAAAAAAAAAAAAGAAGAAAAAATGAACGCGCTCCCGAGCTTACTGAAGAGGACGAGAGAGAATAGGATGAGGATCGAGGGAACCGAAGGAAGAAGGGTGTTGCGTCGGTACGCCTCGCGTTACATGGGCTGTGAGTAGTGCAGCATGCACTATGCGCCCCGACCGACGTAATCGTGAAGCTCCCTTTTCATTCTCTCTCTCTACATATATATATATATATGTATATATCAATCTATCTTCATTTCTCTTACTCTCGTAACTTTGCCAGAGCTGCGGCGGACCATGGAACATAAAAACGTCGGGGGGCGAATAATAATTCGCGAGGCCGATCATTAAATTGTTCCGGCGCTGGTTAACACTGGTGGATGAGGAGGAGCAGAGAGCGCACAGGTTGTGGTCGCCGCGTGGGAGTGCTTCCATGATTGGTCAATTAACAAGTGCATTAGAAAATAATGAGGCTACCCTTTCTCTCTGAACGCGATGTATGTCCCTCACCCCCACCCCGCGCACCCAATGTGTCCGTGTCTCTCATTCATTCCTCAACGATAGCCATAGCATTACGCACACCTCGCGAGCTCTCTCTCTCTCGCCGGTGTCTACTCAACTTTTCTCCCTTCGAACCGGCAGTTCGGCTTATCAAAGGGGAAACCCTATAACGCAGGCTCTCCACTCTATGGTTATCGAAATCTCTCGATTTCACTAAAAATTTAACTCACACACACACACACACACACACACACACACACACACACACACACACACTGAAAACATGAATTTTATAATAGGATAAAAGGAACGAATGCATCGCCGATTCACGCGCCAATCGCCCTCGATCGTAATCGCACAATTTTACCTCACACGATTCTCGGAGAATCGTTGAGAGATTGAAAAAAAAAAAAAAAATTAGTACAAAATGACGTTGAATAATAACAAATTATGGCAATTTCCCATGGTCACGTGATTCCCAGCAGGAAGCTCGTACCCTCACCGACGTTCCCGATGTACCATCCACTTGTATCGTTACAATTACGAAGCTTAATAGTACGGTGAAAACACGCGTTGTACGTACGCATGCGCGATGCGAGAAGATCGCTGCTGAATCCGCTGATATAGAGGCTTGCGGCTAACTACTACATCGTTTTTTGTTCTCGCATGCCGCCCATCGTTGTGTGGCTACTTGCTACTCTGTGGAGCACACTCCGGCTACTGTGCTTTGGCGCTGCACAATTCTCATGAATGCGCGCGCGCGCGCGCGCACACACTCGTGCGCGAGTGGCGTTGAGCATCGCTCGACCGGTGAGTGATGTTAACGACCTAAACGGCTCTGCGCGGTAGATCAGAATCGCGGTAGCCACCGAGCCACCGGTCGAAGACGAAGCACCGGCGGTTATACCGCTGGCTAAGATTCTATCCAGTTCCTCTCTTCGTCGGCCACTTCGTGCGCCCGCGACAAGTACCAAGATTTTTACCCCCTCCGGCCCGGCAAACGACGATATACTCCGTCGACGAAGTCGATGGCGCGCGTTTTGCGAAACGACGATATCTCTGGCTAAGGCCCTTCGATGATACCGGGAGAAGAGACCACTGAAACTATTGCGACGCCAGCAGCAGAAGCAATTTCGAAGTATTCCTCCTTCGCGGAACGATCGTTAACTCAACGTGATCGTCGAGTTACTCGCGTCCTCTTCTTCGTCTTCATCCCATTCTCGTTACAACAACCATTCTCGACTTCCGCTCGAAGATCTCGAGACTCTGGGACTTCGAAGCGAAAACTGCATCGGCTTTCGTCGTGGCACTTAGGATTTCACTCTCGCCGATTCATTCGCCAAATACCGAATGATCAATGCTCTGTAGCATTTTTCTTCACAGTCGCACGGTTCTTTGATCGTGCGTTTACTGAGACTCTTTGCGAGCAGTAATGAAATTACTAAAGTCCAAACTTGATGGATTATCGAAAAATGGCCCGTTAGCTAATAATAATAATAATCGTTTGTTCCCGTTAATTAAAGACTTTGCGCTCGACAAAATAATAACTCTGTAATCTCTCTCTCTCCCTCTCTCTCTCTCTCTACATATATGAATCTGCCACAGATGATAGTTGTTGCGTGGCCGAACGCGTATCTCTACTATGTGTATAGGCGTGCATGAGGTGGGTGTTGGAAAATCGGATGAAATAATAATTCAATACGCGCGCGGGTGAGAGCGTATCTCGCGTCACAAAGGTTTCGTTTGATACGTTCGACCCCGTGCGACTGCGAGGGAGGGAGTAGTACATTTATCGAAAGGAAAGAGAGGAAGTCATTTCGAAACCGCTCGCACGAGTACCGCGTTTTAGCCCCCCCCCCCCGGTCCGCCCCCCCTTCGCCCCGTTCGCCGAACGTTCGTGTGGCTGACGATGAAATCATGATTTCATCCGTCACGCGCGTTGATCCACGGCCGCGAGGTATCACCGATATCCGCCGACATAACGATACATACTGCACAAACATACGCATATGGTATACCGAAATATACAGTTCATATTGACTGACACAAGCCGCCGCGCCCGGCGGCTCGCGATACGCGAATCTCGACGGCTCAATTATATTCGTGTGGTCAACGAGGTAGACCTATCCCCACCTACCGTTCCCGCAGATATTTTCCGGAGCTAATTCTGCAATTCGCGTCACCTTCGGCACTCGCAAAATTTTTGCCTCTGCGATTTATCGGCCGGTGGGAAAAGCACGCACGGTCAACATTTTTTGCACATCGAGCGATTCATACCAAACAAAAAATCTTCGACATTTTTTTTTTTTTTTTTGTGACCATGTCACAATATTTGTTATCAACCAACCGGTATTTTTACCTTCAGTTTTAATATTTATGAGATAATTAGACTATACAATTAACTCGAAAGATTGCAAAAAAAAAAAAGAAGTGATAAGAAAATTGTGTGGTCGATTGCGGACGAGAAATGTTTGCTAAAGGTGCAAGCCTTAATAACAAGAGTTGCCTCAATGAAGAGTTTGAACATCTATAATAAAAAAGGAATTGCATGATTGATTCGAACGATTGCGAACAATACAAAAAGAGATAGTGAGAAAATTGTGGTCGATTGCGGAGGCGAAATGTTTATTGAAGGTACCCTTGTTTAGCGTGTGCGGATCAAACGACATACGGGTTGCCTTAATGAAGAGTTTGAGCATTAACAAGAAAAAGGAATTATATAATTAATTGGAAAGATTATAATAACGAAAAAAACAAATACTGAGAAAATTGTGGACGAGAAATTTGTGTTGCAGGTACAAGCCTTATTTAGCGAGTGCGAGCCAAACGACATATTGTAATCATGAACTTTATTTTAACGCTTCGACTACAAAAAAAAAAAAAAAAAAAAAATTAATATAAATTGCGAGATTATTTAAAATTTCTCAATGAAAGCCGCCACGACGGGAAACCCTTTGATGTTAAGAGCAAAAGCAGAAAAAAGAGAGGAGTACAATTTTCACTCTCGCGCGATGAATCTTCCGCATCCCCCATACGATAACTTTAATGACATAACGATATGAGGCACGAAAATCATAATTACCGGGTGTACGGAGGTAGTGGGCGAAGGCGGGGAGGGCGAGTCGATTATCTTCTCCGTTGATCGTCGTCGGGGTAATATAAACTGCACAGGCACCGGAAGGTTCGCCGCCCGGTTGCTCCACCGATTAGTAAGAACGTTTACGTGATACCGACGAAGATGCTATGTACGTGGCGAAGTAAGTAACCAGAGGCAAGGGCCTGGATCCTCTCCTCGTTAATATTCCATGCCGGACTTGTTCGCTTCTACTTCGCTTGGCCCCCTTCGCCTTTCCTTCCCTACTTAGCCGCGATTTCCATTCCTCCCGAGACCTCCGCGCGCTATTTCGTTTCCCTTCCTCCAGAGATCTATCTCTTGTGCAACGCAAAACAATTTATTTTTATTTTTATTTTTTTTTTTGTTTTGTTTCCAACTCTTTACACTGTTCTACGACAAAAGTCGTTTGCGCTTTACCCTCGCGTCCGAGCGGCAAACGATTCTTACGTGCGTTCACCGCGTGTATCCCGCAGCCGGTGAGCGCAGTTATGTATATAGAGTTCTTGTGTGTGTTTCTCTTCCCGCAATTTCCCAGGCAGAAATAATGGTCGCTCGCTTTTAAATAATGGTCGCGCGAGGAGAGTCCCGTGATTTACGATCGAGTAACCGATACGAATGACCGCAAACCCGCGAGCGAGAGCGCAGGACCGAGTGCCGCGAGATAAAAGGAGCTCGACGGACGATAGCGAAGCGCCCGAGAGACCGAGAAATCCCGCGTATCGCTAAATCATCGCGAAACGTTACAATTACCTAGTTAACCCTCTCAGCGAGAACTTCTCCCGAAGCTCCTTGGCCGATGTTCGGCGCGGTGCGGCGATCGCCGTAACTAAATAATTCAAAGTCGCGCTGAAGAGATAACGATTTATTTTAAATAAGCCGTGCGAGGCAGGACGCAGGTGCGTTCGCGTGTTACTCGATCTTCGGCCGTTGCGGCTTTCTTAATTGTTTTGGCGTTGTCAGGACACGAGTGTCGTCGATCATCGCGAACAAACGATGGCCGGAGACTGGAAATCTCACCGGTTGCATACAATGAGCTCCGTAGAGCCGCGAATAACGGTTCGTTGATAGAAAATTCCGTTTGTACTCTGGTCTGGTCTCATCCTCTTCTCTGACTACTGCACCGAAAGCTCGGCTTTTCGAACCTCTCGTTGTGCATCCTCGAGAATTTCCGGCCCATCTCGTCCCTACTGATTCACTATACCCACCGTAAATTCATTGATTTATCGAACCGTCGTATCAAAATAATTCTTCATTATAAAATTTGCACGCAAATCGGTCATAAAAACTTAAGAGTCTGCATGAGCTTGACATTTACAAAAATTCGATTTCAAAAAATTCGAAATTCAGACAAGCTGAAAAGATGGAAATAGAATAACAGAATTGTCCGCGAAGTCGAACGAATCGCATATTTTTCAATAAACAGAAGAACTCAAACTTAACAAGACTATCTATTGACTGTGGTTAAAATTGCATTCTCCTAATCTCAATACTCTCATGAGAAACAAATATTGAAAATCTACCTGTTTTTTATGCCCCAAGCTTAACACCCTTTAAAGCTCGGCACCACAAATCAAGCTTCTCAGGCCTTAATACCCTGGTCAGTTAATTTTACCTCAATATCCCATACAAAATTTAATCCACAGCTCTATGCGTTAAAACTTTATAATTTTTTAAATTCAATTTATTAATTACGCCATTCATACAAAAAATATTAATATTCGCGGTGGCTCGCGACAATTTTACGGCCGACCGTGCGTATCACGGCCGATACACAGAGACACTCCACTCGAATTAAATAGCCACTTGGAATGCAAGGGAAATATTGCAAGGAAAAATTGCATTCTCCTAATCTCAATACTCTCATGAGAAACAAATATTGAAAATCTACCTGTTTTTTATGCCCCAAGCTTAACACCCTTTAAAGCTCGGTACCACAAATCAAGCTTCTCAGACCTTAATACCCTGGTCAGTTAATTTTACCTCAATATCCCATACAAAATTTAATCCACAGCTCTATGCGTTAAAACTTGATAATTTTTTAAATTCAATTTATTAATTTCGCCAATTATATAAAAAATATTAAAATTCGCGGTGGCTCGCGACAATTTTACGGCCGACCGTGCGTATCACGGCCGATACACAGAGACACTCCACTCGAATTAAATAGCCACTTGGAATGCACGGGAAATAAGGGGAAAAAAAAAATGAAAAAAACAAAAAGAAAAGGAATGAATGCCGGAGAGAAAGAAGCGAGGCGGAGGTTATAGCTAGCTGCCGCAACGGAGGGTGCCGCCGAAGGGCGACGTGGAATTAAAGTGAGCAGGGAGGTGTATGCCTATGTATGTTTAATCGCGATCGAGTATTCCGTTTGGTGGGCACAGGACCGTCTCTCCGCGATCTCTCACCGCGCGTGTACACGAGAGAGGAAAGTAGAGGGACGTTATACGAGAGGCCAGTCAAGCTGCTGTATAAGTTTAACGCAACCAAAGGAAAATACAGTGGATAGTACGGTACATATATATATACATATGTATAGGCGAGGTGAAAAACGCAGGGAGGTTAACGCCGTAGGGGGGGGGTGTTATAGAGAGATAGAGATCCACCTCTGCACAACAGAGCCGTGGCCAATATGTAATTTTCTGTCCTCCTCGAGAGAGAGCCGAGAGACCGGGCGCGCACGGTCATAGTTGCATCGTCCAGCCGTCGACGCATTCGCACCCTCCACCTACCAGCGCCAACAACCTTTCCTACAAAACGTTGTTCCGGCCATAAATTTACAATATATATGTATTTATGGATTAGACGGGATGAAATATATATGTATACACGGGAATCGACACCGTTATACATATGTATACAGTTTTATGAGAGACGAGCAATGAAGGGCCATTGCGTCACGACGACGCTCCAGAGTCTCGGTGAATTTATTATTCCGTTCTTTTTTATTTTTATTTTTTTTTTCGATGTATCGTTTTATTGAAAAAAAAAAAGTAAGCTCCATACTTTTTGGTCGAGGGGTGTGGCGTTTCGATCTACCGGCATAAGTGAATCGATGATCAAATAAGAATTTCTCTGTCGCGGTCGAAACTAAAGAGTTTTAAAAAATTCCTCGCTTTACCCCAATTTGTCTAACCATTTTTGTTTTTTTTTTTTTTTTTTTTTTTAAATTCTCCGACCACTCACAGGTTGCGAAACAAATCGTTGCCGGGCTCGAAATCGCGTCGCGTCGGTGAGGGCAGAGTGTTTTGATCGCGACGGTGTTTCGTTGTGCCGGGAATGAATTGACTCGCGTGAAAACACGAGGGCCCGATAAGTCGCGATCACGGAAGTTCGAAGGGTCCGAACGGCCGCAGACCGGCTGGGGAGTGTCCCGGACTTGTGCACGACACACAAATCCCACACAATCCTCCGATGCGTGGGGATAATACGCGCTTACTCCATCTCACGGTGCGGAACAAAGTCGTCGGTGGAGACGAAGCTCACCCCCACGTGCACTTCGCGACCGATGCAACATTAATGTACAGCGGTTCTTCGGGATTACACACCGCATCGGTGGATACGCTATAGCTTTTTTCCCGGATTTCGCGTCGCCAGAATACGGCACGCGATTGAGGGATGCCGAAGGGAACTGGAGAGCCATCAGGAAAGTCGTGTATTCGCGGTCGTCCGCGAACACCTGCGCCGAGAGTTCCGCGACAGAAAGAAAAAAAAAAAAAAAACGGAGGGCCCTAAATTTCATCCCTTGGCGAAAGTCGTTGCCGTCCGATACGATCGTTGAAAAATCGGCGAAAAAAAGAACCGCCACTGTAACTTATCCGAATGTCGTTAGGGACTTCCACCCCTCTTTTTACGGTGAGAAGCGACATCGAGTTGCTAATGGAACCGTTTAGGATGCCGTGAAGGTGGAGCGAGATTCGAGGGTTTTCAGTCATCCGCTCTCGAACTTTTCAGGACGGATTCGACGAGAGTTGCCTCTTTTTTTTTTTTTTGTTTTTTTTTTGTTTTGTTTCCTCGTTGGCTTCCTTACCGAGGAAAAGGTTTCCAGATCGAACGACTGTATATTTTATTTAAGCCGCTCGATCAACGGGTATTACCGGGCGTGTTGCCCTCGGAGAAGACGAAGAAGTGGCGCGAGGTTTCCATTTTTTTTTTTTTTTTTTTTTTTTCCCCTCTTCAACCCTCCGAGTCAGCTGGAACGAGAGAGTCGATCCCGGGGTGCGCGCACCCTCGGCGGCACATTCTCGCCGAGAGCCCCGAGGACTCCTCTGTATTCGGTTGCCGACAACCGGAGACAACGACGACATGCATCCATTATAGATAAGTTCGGGCTCCGAGGGAGGGAGGCCTTGCGGAGAGAACTGCACGACGGTAGCTGGCCGCTACGGGAGACGTTTTCCTCATGCAAATTGGGTGAACCCGGACGGGTAGGAAAGGATCAGGTATAGACACGAGGGTACACTGTACTAGCGTGTATTGCCGGGTCGGCTTGCACGTACACGCCGAGGGGAAACAACGACAGTGCAACGTCACCTGCGCACGTATGGAAGTTCCGGTCTGTGACTTTGCCGGGAGGCACATTTAAGGTAGGCGAGGTGTGTACATATGTATAGGTACGCTACGACCAAGCCACTTTACCGACACACCGACTAAATAATTGAGTGAGCGAGATACAGGGTACCGAGGTTAAGGCCATAGGGCGGGGTAGGTCAGGGATGCAATTGAAAAATAATTTCCCTTCGCTCCATTAAAACATTCGTCATTTTTTTTTTTTTACTGTACAGTATTTCGTCGCATGAAAATATTTACGATACTGTTGACGAAAAAAAAAAAATTAAATGCGCTGCTAATTTCGTGTATAAATTACCGTGGGTAAAACAATGTTCGCAGCAGCGGTTAAATAATTAATAATAAAATAAATAATAAAATAATAATTGATTATTTACCGTGCGACTTGATCGGTTGTTTACCTACTTGCAATTTTTTTGGAAAGAAAATCGTTGCTTTCGACCTTTTATTATTTCTCATCTGATCAGTAATCTACTTGAATTGATAATCTTGACGTAAATAACGAGAGTCCGGTAAGGGGAAAAATCGTCGTCGGCAAGTGAGATAGGCGGATGGAATGGTGAACGTTGTTCACCATTCTATTCGCTCGGGTCTCCTTTTTTCTAAATCCGGCATAGCCAGAGGCTCTCCTAGATGTGTCGAGTTTCAATTGAAAAATAATTTCCCTTCGCTCCATTAAAAAAATCGTCAGTTTTTTTTACTGTCCAGTTTTTAGTCGCACGAAAATATTTACGATACTGTTGGCAACAAAAAATTACATTTGTGCTCATAAATGCGCTACTAATTTCGTGGACAAATTACCGTGGATAAAGCAATGTTCGCAGCAGCGGTTAAATAATTGATTATTTAAC
Organism: Amblyjoppa fuscipennis; assembly: GCA_963575735.1. Taxonomy (NCBI): domain Eukaryota; kingdom Metazoa; phylum Arthropoda; class Insecta; order Hymenoptera; family Ichneumonidae; genus Amblyjoppa; species Amblyjoppa fuscipennis. The sequence goes on from OY754490.1 coordinate 5,265,869, forward strand.
GTGCGACTTGATCGCTTATTTGCCTACTAGCAATTTTCGTGGAAAGAAAAAAAATCGTTGATTTTGACCTTTTATTTTTTCTCATCTGATCAGCAATAGAATATAACAGAGCAGGTCATTTATTTGTCCTAGGATAGAATCCCCTAAAGACCAAGCGGTAAAGAAAGGCGATACAATTATAAAGTTCAAGTTAGAGTGATCTGCTTGAATTGATAATCTTGACGTAAATATCGAGAGGCCGGTAAGGAGAAAAATCGTCGTCTGCAAGTGAGATAGGAACGTTGTTCACCATTCTATTCGCTCGGGTCGTCTTTTTTTTTTTTCTAAATCCGGCATAGCCAGAGGGCTCTCCTAGTTGTGTCGACCTATTCTCTTGTATTACATAAAATTCCACGGCGTCGCTAACGAGTCGTCGATATGGTTGATTAAATTGGAGAGAAAAAAAAAAAAAGAAAAAAATGTTACCTATGATGGAAGCCTTCGAAGAATAAGTGACAGTCGTTTTGACTGATCGATTCGATCTAGCTGATTTCGCGGGCCTCAGGGCTTAAGTCCCCGGATTTAATGCGTCAACAGAATCCACCGACAGTCCGAACGTTAATGAATGCATGAAGTTGAATGCTCGAAATAATTACCGGCATTAGAATTCTTATCCGAAGCCGTACATTTCTGAAAACCCATAAGCAACTTATCGATCGAATTGCCAGATAAAATCGCACTATCGGCGTTAAGCGTCGAGAAACGTTTTCGTAACGTAACAAAAAAAAAAAAAAAATGTAAAAGAAAATCTTGATAACATTTCGCACGGTCAGGTGAGAGCAGAAGCGTAAAGCGACACGAATTCCAAACGACAAATAACAATTTTATTAATTCGAGGTGGGGAGAAAGTCGATTGGGATCCACCGGAAAATCGTATACATCGGTATTAATTTAGCCGGCAATATTCGACCGGATCATGATTACTAATTGCTCGGCGAATCATAAATTTCTTCGATCACACATGGCCGTCTCGCTTGCGGAGAGGGAGAGAGAGAGAGCGAGAGAGGCTGGGAGGAGCGAATCGCTAATTCGTAGAATGTTATTTGGCACCGAACCCGAGGGATCCCCGAGAGAGCGGACCGGCGTCTCGCAGAAGGAGCAAAAGCGTGCGAGGAACTTGGCCTGGTAGAGAGACGGCCTCTCGCTCGCTCTTCACGCACGCCGGGCCTAAACTATCAACGAAACGAGGCAACGAGACGCGTTAATAAATACGAACCCGGCCGGTCGTTCCACCAGGGCGGGACGAGGATCGACCTAGCGAGCCAACGCCCGGGCAAAAGTGGGACAGAAAATGAAGAAGAAGAAAAAAAAAAAACGAAAAAAAAAAAAAGAAAGGAACGAAAGAAAGGAGACTCTCGTCTCTCGTCTCGTGTACGAACGGACGCTCGGTGTTAGGAACCACATTTTTCAAGTCATGCCTGTTAATGCGGTGAACAAGGGGGCCGGGGCTCGCTGGACCGACATTGGCGGATGCACGAAGGGACTCGAAATCTCTCACGGCTCGGATGGGAAAGACGCACCATTCGGAGTATGAATCCTCGCGCCGCGATAATCGATCATCGCATCCAGTCAACGCGTCTTCAATTAATGTACGGAGAATAATTAATTCTCTGCGGCGAAATCTTTTTTTCAATTAATTTTTTTTTGTTTCGTCGTTACTATCCGAGGCAGGTGGAGACGAGAACTCCATTCCTACGCCCGCCGGATGGTCTTCGCTCAATGCCGTAACGAGTATTAATTTGCGCGCTCTTGAATTCTGCTCTTCGTCAGTCTATTTGTACAGTGTATGACACGGTAAATGTGTATATGTACACTGAGAGAAGGATCTTGTAAGACTTACCAATCGTCTAAGAAAAATTACCATGGCAAATTAACATAGTAGCAGAGCGCTAGGGCGCCACCTATGATAGGAAGTGCCGGATTTATAAGCATTTTTCTTAGATATTATGGTAAAAATTCTTGGATATCTCAGACTTTCTACCATAGGTGGCATGCTGACGCTCTACTACTATGCGCTATGGTAATTTTTCTCAGATGATTGGTAATTTTTACTAGATCCTTCTCTCAGTATGTATATGTATGTATGTATATATATATATATATATATATGTACCAACAATCTAACGATCGAATGTCCGGATCCGAAGGAGCCCGACCCGAACTTGGAGCAGAAACGATCTCATTACCGAGCATGTGGAATCACCGCCGATCTCTCTCCCTCGTCCAGCTTCTCTCCACTTTCTCGCATCTCCTCGTATCGTTCCTCAGCCGCAAGAGCCGTTGCGGCTGTCCGCCCTCGCGCGCATGTAACATCTGTCGAGCACCACTGTACTACATTGGCAGAGGTCCAGAGGAACTTTCCGAGATTCCAAGGCCAACTTTTTGCATCCCAAAGTAGACCCCCATACGGAGACTTTGCTATTCCTCTCCGACCCCAAAAACCCTAAACGCCAAAGAGTCGTTGAATCGTCAAAGAAACAAGTAGTGATCGGCGCGTCGCATCATCGGTCGCGTCCGGCGGGTCACGTCCTTCCCCGAGCGATATCCAATCTACTCCATATTGGCAGCGATCCAGAGTATGGTTTGCAAGATCCCAAGGCCAAACGCAATTCAGAAGCGCGAACCGAGGAATTCTTTCGCTATCGCGATCGCGTATATTCTTCGTTGGGTTTTCTACTTTTTTTTTTTTTTTTTTTCTCTCTCCTCTTTCAACTCCTCTGCAACTCCCTCGCGCGTTTCACTTCTCATCAGTGGCGAGCCTCTCTCCATCACGGTGCATCGCTTATTTCCCGGCGTGACGAGCCAACCACCTCGGCTACGTGGCGGGCGTGATGCGATGGGTCGTTCTAGCTTCGCGTGACGTGACGGAATGATCCGGAGGAGCTCCTCTCCGCCGCTCGCACTGTCCGGGGCTCACCCCGGGTGCGTATGTGCACCGATGCACTTGCCCGCTCGTGTGGGAGAGCCCGCGATAGCCGAGAGTCGCGATCTCCCACTTGGCCGGGTGTGCGTACCCGATGCAACCGTGAGGCATTCGTTGGAAAACGTTGTGTGCGCACGACCCGGCAGGGTGTTCAACTCCGGGGAGCGCGAAATTATCCTCGGTGGATATCCGCGCGAAACGCAGCGGATAGGGCGCGCACGCTTCGTGCTCGAATTATGCTAAGTGTCGGGTAGGAATAAGACCGCTGAGCGATGAAATGTGCGGGAGAAGGGAAACGACGAATCACGGAATAGCGACGCTCGGAAGGCGCATAGACTCGCGAGGCCGAGGGGAAAGATATCAGCCCAGTGTGGGGGCGCGCTGTCTGGTTGACTCCGTTCAGGTATCCGCGAGCCGAGTCGGCTCGCGGTACGAAGTATGTAGAAATCTTCCGGTAGCTTTCTCGCAGGACTAGCAGATCGCCGGGACGATTGCGTCTCGCCGGCGATCTCGTCGCCTCCGCGTTCCCAGGGATAAGAACCGGGAGCTGGAGGGAAAACGTCCGCAGCGATCTCGCGCGGGATCGGCTGACGTTGGATCGTAATTTCGCTGGGACGTCGATAGACCTCTTCTCGGTATTCCCGGGAGAACAAAAAAAAAAAAAAAAAAAAATAAAGCCTATCCGGCGGGTTTGTATAAACCACACTCGGTGGAGGAGCGTGTCTAAGGTCTCGAGAGCGTTTCGCGAAGGTAGGTACGAGACAGCTACGGTAGATACGGTTCCGAGGAATCTACCTAAGACAGCCCAAATCTACGGTCGCGCGAGGCAGTCCCCGCGACTTGTGAGATCGCACCCGGAGATTGCGCTCCTCGTCGTAGTCGCTTCTGCCGTGTCTCCGCGTGCCTCCGGCGTCGTTCTTCCGCGGCGAGACACCGGGGGAGGGCGCAACGAGTGCGAGAAAGGACAAAGGTCCGAGAATCGGTTGGGAGAATAAAGGAGCTCGTAATTTCGAGAGATCGCGACGGGGAGAGAGCTTCTCGCTGGGAGAAACAACCGAGGAAGCTGAAACAACGGGAGGTGAGCCAAAGTTCCTTAAAATTCGGATCGCGAAGAGGCGAGACGACGACGATTTTGCCTCGGGACATTTGTCCCCGCTTCGATCATCGACGGGTCACGGACGCTGCCAGAAAACGTGAGAATCCCTCGGTAATTAACGAGGGAATTCATCGATCGTCCGGTAGATTAGGATCGCTTTGGGAAAGTCCTCTTGCCGATGCGAAAGACAAACACAGTTGCATCCATAATGCATGAGGCTATAAATTCGTAAGTTTATCCTGAGAAAAGTGTGTGGAAAAATAAAGGATCTTCCCTAGCGAGACTCCTCGGGTATATTTTCCTAGTCCTCGGCGTGGAGGCGTTGGATTCCGAGCTTTCGGAAATGCATCCTTCGCCCGTATATTATTATCCGCGCCAGCGCACCTCGGGAGCACACGATGCTGATGGGAATTCGCGTGAGGGTCTCCCGATGTGCGCGGCTCCGTTCGCTCGTGTATAATTTCGCTAGTGCGAACGCGGGTGAGGTGCGCGTACATCCGAGGAAAGAAACATCCCCGAGAGACGTACGATGGAGCGTAAGCGCGGGTGTATCTTTTCGTCTGTTCGCTCTTGCTCCGTCCTCGAATGGAAACGTTCGTTTCAAAAGTGCCACGGCTCTTCGATCTCTCGTGCAAAGACCCGACAAACTATTATCCCGCACTCGTGCGAGTCGCCGATAGCACGGGAGCGAACACGCCTCCGACTGCGGGATCGGCAAAGCTCCTGGATACTCCGAGCTCCTCGTCTCCATTACATTGACGCGCGCGGCTCGAGTGAGAGAGCATCCGCGCGCCGGCTCCGGTCGCCGGTAATTCCGCACGTCAAGATCTCTCTCCGCGCCACGCGAGAACTTCAAGACGATGCCTCTTCTCGCGCTCGACGGAGCACCAGGAGAAGCGAGACTGTAATAGTCATTGACAAACTTCTTACGATTAATTTCAATTCAGCCGCTATCGATTTATCATCGCCCTCCGACTGATCGTCATGCATTTATTCATCAGCGTGCACTTCGAGGCTCCGTCCACTGACTTGGAACGATCTTTGCACTCTGCCGTACGGAGCACATGCGTGTTCGTCTTCTCCTTTGAACGCCCTTTGGTAGACGAGATCCTTCGCTCATTGCTGATCTATCATGTCCGTCTACCGTTCTATCGCGAACATACGCTTGAGATTACGAGAATTACCGGCGAATCTGATGTTACTCGAGAGTCTCTCCCGTCCATACCGGATGACCGATCTGCCGCGACGCGGTCGCAGAGCCCATATTTTTTTCACACCGCGAGCTTACGCCTATGGAAGTGCGCCGTGTGGTAGTTCGTCCAGGTGATTACGCTGTCGCTCGGGGCGAGTTCTCCACCGATCCTGTCTTCTTCTTCTTCTTCTTCTTCTTCTTCTCCGTCCTCTTCGCCTCCACCTCCGTTTCTTCCACCTTTGCTTCTCATCGGCTCCTTCCACCTCCCAGCGAGTCGGTTCTGCCTCGCTGTGAGCTCCGGCGTCCGGCGTCGACGCTGGACCACCGTACTGTGTCCCGTCGAGGTCCTCGAGGGGGGAGGCCGATACTCCGAAGCGAACGAACGAACTGTTCGCCTCGCGAAGGAAAACGAGAAAGTATTGGGAGAGCTCGAAGGGGGAGAGGACTGTGCGTGGATGCCTCGCTCATCTCGCTGCAATCGCTTTGGTCACGCCAACCGCGGAGCTTCGATATAGTACGGCCTTCCCGGGCTTCTTCGGTCCATGCCGTCCTCTTGCTCTCCGGGGCCCCCAACCCGTCTCTCCCTACCCCCCCCCCCCCCCCCCCGTCCTTTAATCAGGTGTTAAATACGAGCATCGTTGCACCAACACCTCCGCCCGATTCTACACCTCTTATCCTCACCTCGCCTCGTCCACGGATTCACGGGGGGACTTGCTTCCCGGCGAACACGCCAAATAACAGTTTACTCGAGCTGGACGACAGGTGCTACCTACTTCGAGCGTTTGCTTTTTTTTTTTTTTCTTTCCTCTCTCCTTCGGAGTCGTGCGACAGCCCGTGGGGAAATTCAGACAAGGCCTCCGGCTAGGTCCATCGCCTATTTTTTTTTTTTTTTTTGTAATCGCTATCTCGTGTCCAGCAAACAAAAAAACTACTTTTCTAGGCGGTTTTCAGCTGAACAGAAAATTCACTTGCGGGGGTCAGAGAACATTTTTAAAATTTTGATTCTACTTTAAATTCTTACAATTCCATATGATATCGAAAAAACGACGGCAAGACTGCACTGTAAAAAAAAAAAAAAATCGTATGAAATTTAATGTACCGAACTGGACGTTTTTATGCAGGAACTGGTATATTAAATTTAATGCGTAACTATGATGAAAAACTAATGTTCAGTCTTTTAAAAACATTGGAAATATTTTATTTTTAATAATTTATTTTAATTTCAATGAAAAAGTACATTAAATGTTCACCATAATTGTGATTTGAATTCGATGTACCACTTTTTGCATAAAAACTTCCAGTTCAGTCAATTAAATTTATTTTACAGTGTGTCAAGGTGACATGTTGCCGTTTCAATCCCGTATGGAATTGTAAGAATCGAAAGTGGAATTGAAATAGGAATCTTTGTCTTTGACAGCCCGCAAGCGAATTTTACTTGAGTCGTTAATATTGTTTTTTTAGTGTGACTAGCCGATCATGGATACGTATTGCGAATCATGGATTTTTTTTGTTTGAATGAAACTGAAAGGTGGCAAACATGGCCAAACTCGATTAGCACACAAATCAATGGACCGGCCTTGTTCGACACTTTCGCCCTCAACGAAGATTGCTTTTCATTGAAAGCATCGTTCACCAAAGTTCTACTCGCCTCACGTGACACGAGGGTTTTCGGGGGTCGCGGGTCAACGATGGAGATCCTTCCCGGAACTCATCTCGGAAAGAAAAAAAAAAAAAAAAGATTTATTTCACCGTCGTCCCGCGATATTTCAGCTGTGTGCGGTACGATGGTGAAGAGGTCATCGCCGCGTGCGGTCCGCGGATCTCATTCGGGCATCTGCATGCGCGAGCCAACTCTCTCGTCATACGACGAAGAATTCTCGCCGGTTCTCTCTCCTGCGCTCCGGCGAGCGTCGGGAACGTGACGCATAACTAAACGCAACGAACGAATTTATTTGGTCGGGCCGACCGAGGCAGGCTCACGTAGTGGAGACGACGACTACGTCACTCGCCGATCCACCGCGATAAACTTCCACCGCAACAACTTCTTTTAAAAAAAAAATACATTCTTATTTTTTCAATGGCCGTTTTGTAAATGCGTTATAATTTCATCTACAACACATTTTCGATTGATCCGCGGTTACCACGCCTTCATTTTATTTTTATTCCACTTTTTTTTTTTTTTTTTTTTTTTCATTGCAAAAGCTTCATGGTCGCTGACGGACAATCGAATATTCAACCGCCCACTCGGGTCCCATTAATCCAGCCACCGCAGTATCGTACGGTCGCGTCCCTAAATAAAATATCGATATCGGTTGCCCGTCCGAACGTCGAAAATACAAAAAAAAAGAGCTCTCTGTATTATTCAAACGGCGATGTGGCTCGTCGATGACGATTTTGTCGCGGCTGGAGCAGTTCGGGGCGAACGGGCGTAACAGGAGGTGGGCGATGGCCTAATCCTTTATCCTGAGGAAACGGTTCGAGCCTCGAGGCTCCGAGGAGGGTCGAGATGGCAGCGCGCCGTGGGCGTTGCGCCGTTCCGGAGCGAAGGAAATGAACGGGTATGTCGTATAGGAAACCCTTCGCCACTCCGTTTCCACCGCCGCGTTGAAGCCTGTAACATCGGGCCCTCCATGTACTTTCCATTCGCACATAACCGCAGTCGCGCTGACTGTGCCAGTACATGGAGAGCGAGGAAACGACGAATGGCGAGGGCTGACGTCGTCGTCGGTTGACTCTCCTCTGTTCAATGAACGAGGACGAGGAGGCAGGAGCCAGCGCCGGGAGCCAAGAGGATCGAGCAGCAACATCATCGCCATCAGCGGCAGAAGGAGCAGCATCAAGACCAGAAACAGCACAAGCAGAGCCACGTAGGTTCCAGGCAGACACACCGGTACCGGGGCGAGGGCGCGCGCGTCCGTCAGTCACTCGTTCGCTCACTTACTCACTCGCTACTCGGTGTGTTAATTAGTTAAGGTTGTTGGTCGGGACTAAATTACACCTCCGGAGCTACTCAAAGGAAGCAATTACTGGTGTGCAACCGGAGGGGGGGGGGGGGAGAGAAGGGGGACTCTCTGAATTCGCTCTCTCGTTCCTCGATGCTTTGCTCTATCGTGCTCGCCTGCGCTACCGGGGCTCTCTCGCTGCCTTCTATTCTCCCTTGCCTACCGATGCCTGATGCTGATGCTGTTGCCCTCACTGGTGGCTCTTGTGACGCTGGTTATATATCGCTGCTAGGTACACGTGACTCCTGACCACTTTTGTGCGTAATAGATCTCGACAACCACTGTGTATGGAGGGGGCGTTTGTGGATGGGTCTCGTTAGTTTATCCCCTGGGCGAAAGCTTACTGCAATTTCGATCTATGCATCTCCTACCAGAATCCGTCGGGTATGTCATCGCATTCGTTCGGGCTCAATGAATATTGCCGATTGGCTCGTGATATGGTTCGAATACCGTTCTGGTAACGTCGTAGCGACAAGGATCAACGGTTATTGCTTGGAGAGTCGCAAGTGGAGAAGACGCGCAAAGAGAACCTTGGAAAAGAAGCTTTGAAAAAATATATCTGTTAAATCTACAAACCCGTATCGCAAAAATTGAGAATAAAATTTCAGTTTTTATCATTAGAGGGAACACGAACGACGACCCAATCAGTCCTGTTTCTTCCGTTCGAGATAGCTGTAAGAAAAAGTGAAGAGAAGAAAAGCACCTGCGAGTGTAGAATTGCCAAGGGAGAACGCATAGACGCGTGCACGATCAATTCATCCGGTGGACTCCTTCGTCCCTTCCTGCGACGAGTCGTCGAGGCTGATGCTCGTCCTTAGCTCATAATTGCAACCCTCCACGGTCGCTCCTCTCACGCTGATTGAAGATTATAGCTATTCCGTTTCGTTTCTCTCGATTCCGTGTCTCTCAGCTGTCGACCCTCGCTAATTTTACTCGAGAAACTTTCAATGGAAATGCCGAGGATGTTCTCAGGAAGCGTCGAGTCGGAGAGGTTGGAGAACTTCATCGGGACTTGGAGATGCAACGCGCGATCGGTAATTCGATGGCAAAGTGCGGTGTTCCCCGGTTACACGTGGGACAAACAATAAAGCTATAAAACGGAGAGGCACGAACAGTCGATCGAAGGACGAAGGCTCGATCCTCTCTCCTCGCGATCGTCATCGGCGAATAATCGGTACGGTGACCTCACGATCTTCGCAGGGCTCTCGACCCGTTTTCGATTCCCGGAAAGTCTCGGTTAACCCGCAAACGCGTTCGCGTTCGACCCTAATGCGATCTCTCGAACGGTAGAGTATCGCCGAAGAGATGGAAGGAGAGAAATAAGCCTTGTCCGGCAACGCGTCGAGGCTCGGAAGGATTTATGTTTCCACTAACGAGGAGAGCGCGAGCGTGCGCATGCGCGATCTATGCAGTACACTCGCATACCGCTATTATACATCTACCTGTGGGTTCGCCGTATCGGAGTGGCGCAATCGAGCCGCGTAATCGGCAAAAGGTTCCGCGCCCGATTGGTCATCGTACACTGAGAAATAATATATATATATATATATATATATATATATATATATATATATATATATATATATATATATATATATATATATATATATATATATATATATATATATATATATATATATATATAAGCATGATCTCCGGATCCATATTGGCGATCGAGGGATCGCAAGTGTGCAAATGGAATCGTTCGCCATACTTTGGTAGGGTGTTATTCTATACTGAGCAAAAAATAAAATAAAATAAAATATATATGTCTATAGGAATGATCGCCAGATCTATATTAATGATCGAGGGATCGCAAGTGTGCAAATGGGATCGTTGGCCATACTTTGGTAGGGCATCTGAAAATAATTCCAGCATCTTTGTCGGTTCTCGCGTTATGAGCGTTAATCATTAAAAATGGCAAGCGAATATTTCTCGCATTACTTGAAAACGAAACTGGGTAGTGACACACCCCGCGGAAAAGCAAGAAGAACCACTGCGGAACCTACCGACGGCTCGAAATGTCGTGCCGGACAACAATAGTTCGTAAAAGCCGACCTCACGTCCTGTCGTTCAGATTTTTTTTAGAGATTCTCTCGTGGCTGCATCACGGCCCCATGCTGGGTTCTGCACGTCCGTGAAACGAGACTGTGGGATGCTGCGATCGTTGTTCGTGGATGAGAACATGTATATCTGTATACATGGCGCCCTGCTGCCTCTCGTCGCAAATAAAACCTTTCTGAGTTCCTCGAAGTCCGAGCCCTTAGAGTCATCGTGGATCCTCCGGGCTTTTTACCCCTTCCCGATATGAAATCATTTTTTTTTTTTTTTTTTTTTTTTTTTTATGCGGTGAGAAAAATTGAAATTTTCTCGAATTACTGGTTTTCGAGATTGTGACAATCTGCCGTTTGTCAGATGCTTGAACGATACCGCTCGACTGGTGAAACTATTCAAAAAATATATTTTCTTGAATTTATATACAATTTTTATTTGTTTGTGAAGTATTGACGCATTCTGATGAAAATTCCATGACAAAATTTTGTTCAATATACTAAAAATTGAGAGAATAAATTTCTCGACGGATGCCTTTTTGCAAATATTTATCTTCGTATTTAAAGTATACTTTTAAAAATCGAAAACAGAGTCTGCTGACAAAATGAAAGAATTATAAAACTTCGTAGATAAAAAAAATGTTTGTCAACCCCTTTATGCAATGTACCGTATTGGCCGTGTCGATTAAGCAACTATTTAACAAAATGCTATTTGGAATCTCTCATCTATCTTCTGTTCTTTCGCAAGTATTGACGCACTTGTTTGCACTTTTATTCTACATTGTAAAAATTGAGAAAATACATTTTTCTAAGTGACCTATATCTATACACACACGGCGCCCTGCTGCCTCTCGTCGCAAATAAGCCGTTTTCGAGTTCCTCGAAGTCCGAGCCCTTAGAGTCATCGTGGTTCCTCCGGGCTTTGCCCCTTCCCCATATGCGTTGATATATATATTTTTTTTTAACGCGGTAAAAAAAAAAAAAAAAAAAAAAAACTGAAATTTTCTCGAATTACTGGTTTGCGGGATTGTGTCAATCCGCCGTTTGTGAGATACGTGAGCGATACCGCTCGACTGGCAGTAGGCAACGAGATTGGAGTCACTCACTCGAGAGTTCGCGGCGGCGTTAACCGCGGCCACCTCGCGGATTATCCGTATAAGGAGAAATCCGCGCGGCGTCCATTAATCTCACGGGGGGGAGCCCGACGAGCTTTGAACAGCACTAGCTCCCGATGTTCATCGCCACGACGGTAAATATACGATCGAGATATCTCATAGTAACCGATACACGGTTGCGCGCATGCGCACGCCACACACCGACACACTATCGATCGAGATCTTTTCCCAGCGGACGTATATAACGAGCTGTAACGAGAGCTGGCCGAGTTCGCGACGCGAGACGTCTCGCTGTCGTCTCTTCCCGTCGATGGGGAGAGAGTCAGGCGCGTGTCTGCCTGATATTCGATGAATATAAAACTTGTCGGTACACAAGTGTAAATTGGCTCCGGTTTTTATTTTTCTTTTCTATTTTTATATATCCCAGATTTCGCGAACATATACGGTGATAAGGTTTGCGCATTCGTCAAACATTTCTTCCAGGATAAGTCCGCAATCATTTTCAGTCAACATAGCGTAATCGTCTAAAAATAAAAATATAAAAAAAAAAATAAAAAAAATAAAAAAGATTGTGAAATAAACGAGCTGAGAGTCGTGAAACTATGCGAACAAGAAATGTGCTCTAGATGTGCAAACACCTTCTTTACTGTTCACCAAAAACGATCAGGACGAAATTGTATTCATCAGAATTGCAAACAAACAAAAAATACTGTAAACCGTAAACTGTCTTTGCAAATTTGTATCCAAAGTCTATTTAGCGCAAGACAACTACCACATTAAACCAGAACAGGGTGCGAAGAATGATAAAAGAGAAGGAAAAAAAAAAAAAAAACTACAAAAAGGTGGCACAACGAGAATGCTAGAGAAGCATCATCTTCGGGCGCCAATCGGGGCGCGAATAGCTTGAGGCCTCGGTGGGAAACAATGAATCGCCGAGTGAGATGCAGGGATGGATGCTGGCTCGGGTTGGCGTACGGCTTGATTTGTTCTAGGGCCGGGGCCGTCGGGACGACGGCTCGACGCGACTTCGGATTATGCCCGGAAGTCTTCTCTTTATCTCTCGGACGGTTCGTTCGTTCGTTTTTACTTCTCCTTTTTTTTTTTCCCCACTTCCATCCTCTTTCGCACACACGTACAAAAGCTCGAAAGCTTTCACACTCAGCCGCTGCAAACACGTGTACCGTGGGACACATTCATCGCGGCGCGTTCTCGTCATCAACGCGTACCGGAGGAAAAAAATTACTAACCACCCCTGGAACCCGAGGAATTTTTCGCGCTACCCTAACGCCGGTTCCGACCACTACCAGCAACTGTCCGTCGAGGCTTCGGCTACGACACTCCGCTTCGAAGTGCACTATCCCATCGGCATCTCGCGCTATAGAACCGCCACGACTGCTGTCGGATAGGACGGATTTAGATGCAGCAGCGGCAGCGGCGTGGTATGAGGGAAAGCACGAGATCGCGGCGCATCGTCACCATCGGGCAGGAGTCGTGACGGCGGATCGGGGAGATCTCGCATTGTCCGCCCGTAGACGTCGAGAGCTTCGAGTTATATGCTTCCCGCTCGGTGTGTTACACCAAGGCCCTCGTCCTCATCCTTCTCGGCCGTCATTCCCGGCGACACGGCGCGGAAGCTGCACACTCACAGCTCCGTGTCTGCGGGAACATTGAATGACAAGCTCGCAAACATCGCCCGAGGGGATATTAAAAAGTTTCGGTGCCTCGCGGAGATTTCCGAACGGGGCGTTCGCCACGGATGGCGGAGACAAAGCTTGCGAATCCTGAGGATTGGGAACGAGGAGGATCGCACTGCGAGGCATTGAAATATCCTGGATGCGTGTACTCAGTCATGGCCTTCGTACACGCTAAATAAAATTCATTTCATGCAAGAGGATTCTATTTACAGGGAATGACGATCCTCTTGCCTCAAATGGTTTTTATTTAGTGTCCATCATGATGGTCCATCTTGTGAAGATATCGGCGCTACTGTCATTGGGACACCGACTGCTAAGACGATGTTCCAACCAAGATTGCTAAGACGGTGGCCCAACTATGGGTCGAATTTTAAGACATCAGTTTGAACTTAAGATCGCTCTTAAGCTCGAACGTAAGATCGAAGTTTGGTCAAAATTTCATTGCGTGCTGACGTCTGATCTTAAGTTCGGTGCTCAGCGTTTGATCTGAAGTTTGGATTCATAGTTTGTTCTTAAGATTGGACACACAGTTTGATCTTAAGGTCGGACTTAAGAGGTTGGTTCTTAAATCGGCACTTAAGTTTGATCGTAAGTTGGACTTAAGTTTGATCTTAAGTTCGATCTCGAGTTCAAACAAATGTCTCAAAATTCGACCCTCAGACCACTAAGACGACGCGCCATCTAAGGGTCGAATTTCAAGACATTAGTTTGAACTTAAGATCCCCTTGAGCTCGAACTTAAGATCGAAGTTTGGTCCGACCTTCATTGCGTGCTTAAGTTTGATCTTAAGTTCGGACTTAAGTTTGATCTCAAGTTCAGACTTAAGTTTGATCTTAAGTTCGGACTTAAGTTTGATCTTAAGTTCGGGCTTGGCTTTGATCTTAAATTCGGGCTTGACTTTGATCGTAAGTGCGATCTCAAGTTCAAACTGATTTCTTAAAATTCGACCCTAAGACGGAGTCCCAACTAAGAAACAGTGTCCCAACTAAGAAACAAACTTTAACACCTTTTGTCATTTAGCACTCGATAGAGGGTAAAAGTGGGGAATATGGCCCACCCTGATTGGCGCTTGAACCAATGATATATACGGACCGAGCCATGTTAGCCACTTTTACCATATATCGTGATAAATATCGCGCGAAGCGTGTGCAGACACACCGACTGACGTCTGCACGGAGCGAGAGACGATACGAAATAAGTCGCCTGCGGTTGTGTGTCAGAGGTCTGACTGGTGTGACCGGTGTGTGCTCGGCACACGCGTCCTCACCGAGCTCTCTCGCGGAACAACTCGCACGATGTAAGTGCACTGCCTACGCGGAGAGTATGTGATACGATGGGCCGGGCGGCAGACACGATCGAGGAGCCGAGGATGAAGAAGCCGCGAGGCGACACGGTTGACGACTCGCGATGAACGGCGAGAGGTGCGAGAGCGCGCTTCGTGGCTGTGTCGCACACGCGGAATCTTTCTCTCGCCGATTCGCGGCTGACGTCCCCGAACGCCTGTGTGAAACCACGGCGACGAGACGTCCGCTCCGTATACCGCATGAACGGCAACCCCCTGGGGAACGATAACCGAGCGCAGACCGGGCGCACCGATATGGCGAACTATCGAGGCACGCTGTAGACACCGAGCGCTTGTGTGCGGATCGTCTACTCAGCTGTTTCTTGCCCTAGGACTTCTACAATCTTTTTTTTTTTTTTTTTTTCTAACTTCTTAAATTACAAATACAGTTTGCCGACGAAATGAAACAATTGTAAAAGTAACGAGCAAAAATGTCTGGAACTTTGTAGAATAATGTCTGTCAACCTCGTTATGTCCAATGTATCGTATTCGCCATGTCGGTGAATACGACATTGTGCGAACAAACAATTTATAACTATTTATAGAAAAAACTATTTAAAAAATATATTTTCTTGAATTTTCATACAATTTTTATTTATTTGACAATTATCGACGCATTCTGACGAAAATTTCATGGAAAAATTTCGTTCAATATTGTAAAAATTGAGAAAAATAAATTTCTCGAAAGTTATCTCTCTCAAATATTTTTCTGCGTATTCTAAGTGCACTTTTTAAAAATTGAAAGCAGAGTTTACTGATAAAATGAAACAATTGTAAAAGTAACGAGAAAAGACGTTTTGAACTTTGTCGATAACAAATGTCGGTGAAAAAACTATAAAAAAAAAACAAAAAAAACAAAAAAATGTTTATTTGAATTCACTTCTTTTGTTATTTGGCAAGTATTGACGCACCCTGACGAAAATTTCATCGCACAATTTTCTTCTATAATGTAAAAATTGAGAAAATAAATGTCTTAACGTTACTTTTATTCAAATATTTTTCTTCGTGCTCAACCTACATTGCTTCGTGTACCATGTACTGCTTTTCACCGAGATTATCACATTTTATTAATTCAATGCTGGAGCGTTCGCGGAGTGAGAAAAATCGAGTCAGAAGTTGGGAACTTTCGGTGGAGTTTCGTGCAGGATGCCGAGGAGAGCGGTGAGTGCAGCGCTGCGCTGGGAGGGTCGTATGCGAAAAGGGTTGGGGCAAGGAGGACGATTTTAGCGGTGACTGCGACGGAGGCGACTGCAAGGAGCCGCAGCAGGGACCGGCGAGAAGGAGGAACAGGAGCTCTCGAATCAACGGCGGTGAAGCGAACGGCGCAGGAGCGAAGAAGCAGGCGACGTGGGCAGGTCGTGTTTTATTTACTTAAGACCAGTAGCGGGCTCCGGGGCAGGTAGAATTCCACAGCTGGAATCTTAATAAGGGTGGCCAGGGGTTCTCCCCCTCGATCTAAACTTCGCGAGGGACCGCCGTATCTCGCGCTCGCGTTACTCCGCAGCGTGTCCATCCTTTAGTCTCCTCGCTCGCTTCCTCGTCCGTGCGTGTTTCTCGCAAGACGAAGGGATTATCGAACGGAAGTGGCGAGGTCTCGGATCGCAGCCAGCGTTGGCCCATTAACCGAATACTCTCGTCTTACATTGTCCATCGAGCGAGCCGGCTCTCGGAAGCTCATCCGCGCAGCCGCTTCGATCTTCTTAAGGGCTCGATGTTCATCTTTTTTTTTTTTTTTTTAATCCCCTCGTATCGGATTTTCCCGCGTTTTCGAACACCGAAAAGCGGCTCTTCTATCGGCAGATAACACCCCGATTTTTTACGATATTTTTTTAGGCATAATATTTTCGGTTAAATAAAAATATCAAAATCCCGTTACAAACTCGAACGACGAGTCTCGTATAAAAAAAAAAAAAAAAAAAAAAAAAAAAAAAAAAGAATGTCAAGAAAACTCCCAAGATATCGAAGGCTATCTTTCCCTCGTCGGTACGCGACCTCAGCCTTCGAGATTCTGACGCACGAGAAACCTAATCTGAAAGCCTAATTACCGAATTCCAAGACGGAAGGTTATCTGACAATAAATTTTCCCACTTGAGGTACCAAAAGAAATCCGTGATACAGAGAGCGTTCCCTCAGCGACCACGGAAGGGCGCGCACATCTCCGTCACAAAAACCTTTAATGCTTCCCGCGTGCGCGCCTCCACCGCGCCCTCGAAAGTTCCGCCACGAGGGTTGTTAACGCGAAGCCCCGAAGGCCAACCCCGCCAATGCCCGCGCTTAAGCGCAGCCACCATCGCGCCACGCGTTTTGTTAATATGTTTTGCTTAATACCGTCGCGCATATCAGATATAACTATATCCATCCGATATCCACGGTACTCCGCGCACTGTGTACATGTTTGTACGACAAGGTATGCGCTGTGGCTACGCATTCGTTGCCAGCCAGCCATCCCCCGCTGCGGTGGTTTGAGTAATGGCGGTCGATAATAACGTGTAATATTTCCGCGGGTATTAGCATTCATATTTATAGAGATCACGAGTGGGTCGTGTCGGGCTGTCAGCGCACACACAGAGATTGAGGGTGGGTGAGAGCAGGCAGAGAAGTGAGAGGATGGACTGCGTGTGCGAGGGAGGGTTGCAACGCAGCGGGAGAACCAACCCCGTGAGGCAGTGTACAGGAAGGGTGGAGAACGGCCCCGGAGCAGCAAGCAATGGGGTACACACTCGCGCATACATGCACGGTCGCATACAGACAGTGTGTTCTACCGTCGAGCTGCCGGGCGTGCGTTTCACCGAGGGGGAAATCGGGAGAACAACCCCCGAAGCACTGCGCGGCTAGACTCACGAACAACTAACACGGCTATATATATATATACATATATATATATATATAAGTCTACTAACACAACTATCGCGGACACAGCGAGAGCCGTGTACGTTGCCCGTGGAATATCGCGTCATCGGCAACCACGAACACCAACAGCGGTGTCGGGACGACGACGAGTGGGAGAGAGAGGGAGCGTGTGTGCCGGCGAAATTATTGTGTCCGCGTAACTAATCCATACCGCAACGTATGCACCAGTAGCAGCGGCAGAGTAGCCCCTCGAATCCCCTCTGGAAGCCTGCTACTCGCCGCGCCGGAGTACGTGCTACAGTCAAGTGCACCAATGTACAACCCTTATAGAAAGCCAGCGGTGGGTTCTTCCGGCGGTGTTTCGAACCCACCGACGTGATACAGCACACAGCCCGGCGGAATCCACTGGTGCATATGGCGTTATCCCACTGGCGCGCGGAGAGATACATCTCGCGGCGGATGCTGCGCGTGTAAAATATCCGATCTGGGGTAGACCCGTGGAAGATCTGGAGGGTCTACCAAAAATTCGCCCACTGAGAGGCTTGTGGAGGTGCTTGTGTGGATATCGGAGATAACTTTTGGGTCTGATAACTAAGCCGTGTGAATATAGCTCGGTTCATGTAGACTCACGTGTAGACTCGAGTCTGATCGATACAAACCGACATCAACGTTGACTGTGGTGTAGACTCGGGTACACATGTGTCAGACCCGACAGTTAGCTTTCACATCTACATTGCATGCATGCAATCATACCGGTAGGCTGATGTTCGGTAGATGCACACGATAAGGTCTACCGTGAATCAAAAATATACCAGATTGCATTTTATACCGAACCTTAATGTAATGAAGTAAAGGTTTATATGCGATTATGGAGAATAACCAATTATACGAAGATTCTTATTCAGAAATCCGCCTACTGGGAGAAATATGGAGGTGTTAAGTTGATTTCGAGAAAAACTGTTAGGTCCGATAGTCGTCTGCTCGAGTCTGCAATCTGAATGTACCTCGGTACATGTACACTCAACTGTGACTTTGGTCTGCACAAACCGACATCTAGGTAGACTGTTGTGTAGAATTGGGTGGACATTTGTCAGATCCGACACTTACTTTCGACATCTACATTGTGCGCATACAATCATCCCGGTAGCCGGATGTTCGGTAGATGCACACGATAAGCTCTGCCGCGAGTCAAAGATATACCAGATTCCATTTTACACCGAAGCTTAATGTAATAATAAGTGAAGATTTGTATGCGATTATGAAAAATAAATAAATAAAAAAAATTATACGAAGATTCTCATTTAGACCCGTATCCATCTACAACGGATAGCAGCGCCTGTATACACTTTTGCATACACTGTAATTAAGCGATCGAGATTTTAATGGGGAGATAAGAGGAATAAATGCGCCGTGAAGACTATGAAGGTAACGAGTTGCATATACGAATTAACTTGCCGTGCAATGTTTTTTTCATTTTTTTTTCTTTTTTTTTTCCTATCTCCGATACGCTTCAATTTTATTGTCCGTGAAAAAGCGCGTGTCGGCAGCTCTCAGCGGGAAGCTATATCTGCAATGTGATACTAGACCTAGCGTTACGTGCGCCGACGTAGCCCGAGAGCACGGTTAAAGCGCTTTCCCTCCGGTCTGCGCTATCCTACTGCATGTCGGCGAGCTATCTCGCACCGGAGCTCTTACACCGCACGGTGCACTTCGTTCCTGTGCGTGCGTGTGCGCGTTTCTGCTGTACGCGCGCTCGTCGACAAGCCGAGGCAACCGAGGCGAATGCAACGATATCAATACAGGTATAACGGCGGTGGTCTATCTGTCCGTATGTGCGTGGCGCGAGACGATGAGGTGCGGTAGGTATCACGGCACGCACGTGCTAAATTGCGGACGCGGTTGCCGGCGTTGGGCCTGCTCCGGCTCCTGGTTACAGAGGCGACGACGGCGCTCGTCGGAGCCCGACGGGGCGCGATGCAAAGCCCGTAGTTCAACGACGATGGCCTCTACGCACCGAGGCGCGTGAGAGCGAGAAAGCTCCGGTCTCGGCTGTTCCACACCGGGCGGAAGAAATTGTGGGTGCGCTTGCCGGAAGGGCAGGCCTGATGCAATTTTAATTCCATTGTTTCGACCGTTGTTATTCACATTGTTATTCCAGTAATTGAGCGCGATGCGCGCACAAGCGTTCGCACCGTACTCCGAGATTTATATCGGTTCGATTGTGCTTAATGCCAAAGGGAGGACGCGTGGAGGGCGAGCAAACTTTTTTTTTTTTTTTCATTCCGTTGACAATTGTCAGCGTTCACAATTTCACAAAAACGTTGACGCATCGACTTTGTTTTTTTTTTGTCGATTTAATTTGCGTTATATTTGTAAAATATTTTGTTTAAATTTACTCCGATACTCGTGAAAGAATTGATCGGAGGGGACGGAATGAAAAAAAAAAAAAAATCTCGTGCCTCGTCGAAAGGGAAACGACTAGCCAATACAGTTGTACGTACGAGCAAACTTTTTTTTTTCGCCCCACTGACAATCGTCAGCGTTCGCAATTTCACAAAAATGTTGACGCCTCGACTTTTTTTTTGTCGATTTAATTTGCGTTATATTTGTAAAATATTTTGTTTAAATTTACTCCGATACTTGTGAAAGAATTGATCGGAGGGGACGGAATGAAAAAAAAAAAAAAAAATCTCGTGCCTCGTCGAAAGGGAAACGATTAGCCAATACAGTTGTAAGCCGGACGGGCGATATGCCCTTGGGCCCTCCGGTCGTGTGTTCACCGATATGATATATGAAAAAAGGGGGAGAATGTATACCCGGTGCGTGCACCGGGGTCTCTCGTGTGCGGGGAACGGCGACGGATCGAGAGTGGAAGTACGCGCGTCGCTGCGACTGCTGTGCGTCGAGAGCTGCAAAAAAGGGGGAATGGGGGAGAGAAAAAAAAAAAAAAAAAAAGGATCTCCGCATAATGTGCGTGTAACACACCCCACTCATCACGCGCCACTTGCTCCCTTCCCGTCCTGGCGCCCTGTGCACTCCTGTCGGGACTTTTATACATATGATACCGCACGGTATGCGCGATTATTATACTTGCGACGAGCTAACGTCACAGTCGTTGGCCGCCGAACAGTTGCCGGCTCGTTGCATGCAGCAAATTTCATACTCAAAAATATTTATGCAAATAAAACTGGACGGACTGGCAAGTTTGTGGCAACCTCTCAATTTACGCACTCCGAATCGTACACAAGATCGTAACTGAGAAAAGTGCGATTCTGAAGCAAAGGAATGATAATCGTTTGGGGAGAAAAAAAATAGGAACGCTAAAAAAAAAATCTCGACACTATTTTTTTATTACCGAGAAAAAAGATAAGATAGGTTTTTCTGCCTGAAATCGATGGACCCCAATTTTAAAGGGCCGTGCAATTTGCTCGGGTGCCGTTGCGAAGGGCATCAGCCCTTCGCCTCTTTATTCTACAAAAATCCTAGGCTCAAGAGAGAGAGACGAGCCAATGGAGGGTCGCATATTAGGGTACTTCGCATGCAAGCGTAGCGAGGTGAGCGTGGAAGGCCGACTTTTTCCAGTTGCCCGCAAGTGCGTCTGTCCGTCTATTAATGGAAGAGTGTACGCACAAGAATAGGGCGCGCTACCTGTGCGTGTGTGCCCGTCCCCGAGTTATGTTTATATTATGATATTAATAGAGGGTAATGATGCGTCGGGGCGGGCACAGCAGTCGGGGGTTTCCCCCCTCTCGACGATCCAGCAGGAGCAGGAGCGTACACACAGAGTCAACCGCGAATGAATTGCCCGAGGCGTGCGGAGCGGTTGCTTCACCAGCGAAAGCTACAACAGGTCTCGCTGCGGATTATTAGCGCGCGCGCGCACACGTATGCACGGTCCATCCGGACCCCCCGTCCAGGGGCGACCGGGGGGGGGGGGGGGGGGGGATTCCCCGCTGACACGGAAATTAGTGCATCCCCGGGAGAATTACCGGGGGTGCGGAAAAAAAAAAGATGTATAAAGTAGGTAAATCCCGATTGCGGGGTGTTCTGTGTTCTCTCACGGGGCAATCTCGGTGGGATAGCCCCGTTGCTTTGTCGAGCGTTCAGCGTTTGAATCCCCTTGGCCGAGTCTATAATACGGGTCGACTTATAATAACAACGATAACAGCAGAAAGGGCGCTCGAACGGATGGATCGCGTGTTTGTATTGTAAAGTACCAGAGAGTCCAGTGAGTGAATCAGGTGAATGGTCGGAGTTCCGAGTACTCGTCGAGATAAGTATATTTCTGAGGGTTCCACCTCCGCCGCAAAGAGGGACCTCGTGAATGGCGCCCGGGTGCCTGGATCTACCGCAGCGCGTATGGTCCACCCCACGTCGGCCGAGCCTTCGGGAATTCTGTGTGAATCCCGGTCTCTCGTGACTGCCGCTCCGGTAACATTGATTCCGTATGTCCGAAGGGGTGCTTGTTACCTTCTATAAATTACAAGCCTAGACGGAACGAGCCTCGCGGTAGAGAGAATCTGGTCGTGGCTCCCTTTCGGGATTGACCGCGCCAACTTTTTCGGTCACTGGTGGCAGGACGAGACCTATGATTTCCTGCGAAAGTGGCAAACGGGGCCCTCGAAGAGTAAGGAAAGAAACGGGACGGTCGGAGCTGGAAGCCGCTAGAGAGGAGAACGGTTCGCTGGAGTTCTACGAATCCGGATCCTCCGGAACACAATCGGGCTTGAACCTTCCCGCTTCGTCTTGCGGCTCTCTTCATCGTTTCCTCCTTCCCGTTATCGCCCTCCTCCGCCCAACCGGCGACTCCTCCTGACCCGCCGACAACCCGCATCTCGTTATATGAAATCATATAATTAGCACGTCGTTGCTCGGAGCGGGAGGGACGGCGGATGTTCTCGCACCGCGCCTGCATCGGTGGTAGTGCGATAGGGGCCGTTGTCGTAAACGAATAAACCTTAAGGCACACGAGAAGAAGGAACTGGCGCGGCTGCTCACCGTGGGCCCCGGCTGGAAGAGAGAACTCGACAGCGAGAAGCGAGCGAGCATTGTCCTTTCCCACTCTGAGAATCGACGAAACCGGCTAACGAGGGGTGCCAACCCGACGAGCCCCTTTCGTTTCTAATTGGACCGCCGACTCTCCCTCCCCTTCCCCCCTCCCACCCTCTTACTCTCCCGCGGGTGGATGAAAACGACGCACGGCACCCCAGGACCTCGGTCACTTTGTTTCCTCCTGCTCCGAGCTGCGCCCGACCGTCGACCCTCAACTATAGCAACCGTGAAACCAAAAAATACAATGAAAAAAAATATATAAAATGGAGGGCGAAGAAAAGAAGGAAAAAAAAATGAAAGTGCGGTGTGTGGCATTTAAATTAGAATTGTAAAACTGTTCTTTCTGCAGCTCGCGTGAGATGTCTCGTATTAAAATCCTTTTTAATTAGTCGCTACAAATTTGGGAGCTCGAAGGAGAGATGGGAAACGCCGCAGGAGAATGTACACGTGTGTCTCTCTCTGTGTGTCTCTGTGTGTGTGTGTTTGTATGCGTGAGGATCGTAGATTACAAATTTACCGCATGAGCGAGGAGAGGCTCGCCCGGATTAGACGAAGCTTGGCAAATGGAAGTGGAAGCCCGAGATTCAACGGGAATCATTAAGAGGCTGATGTGGGTATGGTTGACGCGGAGACTATTTCCCGATCGACGAGACACCCGTTTATATCCAGCCAGTGTGGCGGTCGCTTTCGCAGTGGCGCAAGTGAGAGAGGAGCCCGATGGTTCGAGGAGGAAGCATTGCCGATGCCTCAGCCGAGCGAGGAAGCATCGTCGCTCTTTGATCTTCCAAGCTTCCTATATATAAACAGGAGGAGGGCAAGGGAGGAGAGGAGGTGGCCGAGCATAACGTCGAAGGGAGAGAAGGGCGCACTGGAGATTCCGTCGGCCTCCGTATTTCCGAGTACCCAAACTTGCGTGGCTTCTTTCGCCATTCGGAGCCTGAATCGGCATCAGGGGATAAGGGATAATCCATGAGCGTATCGTTATTTTTGCACTTTGAGCATTTCCAAGAGAGGAATTTTCATAATGGCGATATATATCGATCGAATAAATATTATTTTGGCGTTGCCAATGCGATTACACAGCGCGGATTTGTGCGGCGAAAGGAGATCGTTTAGAGGCGAGAGTCTACGAAACGATCACCGTTCGAAGCTGACTGTGGGCACTCTCGCGGATCAGAGTTAAATCCGTTATTTACGAGGAAGGCTGACAATAGGTGGCCGAAGATTGCGAGTCGTCGAGCTGATGTCAGTCACCTCGCGAAGCCACGATGTTCAATTGTAACCGATTTAACGTTTTCGAATTCCTCCTCGGGTATCGAGCCCCTTGGCACGTAGGGGAAGAGTATAATAACAGGGGTACCCGGTAATGACGGGTAACGATAATAATGGAAATAGTGGAAACATCGCTGAAGGATTGCCCGGGGTCGAGTCGAAGCGGGTGGAGAATAGAGAGAGCGGGATGGAACAGAACAAAAAAAAAAAAAAAAAAATGAGAATTCCACCATCACGCCGATCCAATGATGTACGTGACCGCAAACCCCGTTGGGCATCGCGGTGCGCAGCTGATCGCCTTTCCTCTGATAGTTATTACGATCCAGTTATAGTTGCGAACCTAGCCGGGATCGTGATGGCATCGCGGAATCCGTCATTTTTTTTTTTTTTTTTTTTTCCGTCTGTTTTATTCCTCAAGCTCACCGCGCTGCATTCGACGCGAAGTTGTTGCCATAGAGATGATTCAGACAAGAGGCTTGTTACGCTTTCCGAGACGGTAGAACGAACGCAATATCGAACGGAGAGAAATGAGGATTTTCCGGATTCAACTTCGCTCAGCCAACTATAAAGTCTTCAAGCGAAACAGGTGATCCATACGTTTAAAAAATTTTTCGTTAATGCATCCCATTGATGGAACTGGTCACAAAGTCTCGTAAAGCTTTGGATCAAATGGAGAAAATGCAACTGCAATATAAAAAAAAAAAAAAAAAAACTCGAGAGGCAGTAGCGCAAAGTTACGATATCCCGGCTGCCAGCGCGATAAAGTTTTTGCCTCTGGCGCCGATTAGCCCGCAATTAGATCGACATTGTTATGTTAATGTCGGATAGACTGGTCGTCGAGGGAGGTGAAGAGGCGAGCGAGAATAAGCGTCGGAAGGGCGTCGGTGATCGCGGTGGAAAAAAAAAAAAAAAAAAAAAAAAAAAAAAAAAAAAAAAAAACACGTATGCGAAAGAAAGAGACGGTGAAAAGGGATAATATTAGGGTGAGCCGTGGGGAATGATGTTATAATATTTCAACACCGCTGGTCGTTCTCCGTCTCCGTCCCGCTCTCACCGTGTGTGGCTGGGGTTGCCCGCTCAATTGATAAATCATTTCGTAAGTGGCGGAGAGGGTGAGTGAAGGGAAGAGCATAGAGAATATGAGACCGAGAACGATATTATACTCATATATTCGAGGGGCGTCCGGGATATCCCCCGATCATCGGCCCATTCACAAATCGAGCTATGACGATCCCAGTGTCACGGCTTGACTCTATCCTCTCGATCGAGGAGGCGAGCCGGAACCCGCACCATCAAAGCCGACGTTTCCGGCCCGCGCGTCAACATTTTTTTTGTTTCATCCCACCTCTCAATTCGCACTCGACTGGTGCATTGTAATCGCTGACGTTCAAAATAGACACCCACCACGGTATAGTTGGAAGGAAAACACGTAATTCCTAATTTTCACATGAAGCTTTGTTCATTTTCTGTAATTCATGGGCAGATCGTGTATCGACTGCTGGCAGGCCATTATTGGTTAATCGATAATGTTTCTGCTATTCTTTAAAAATATATTTTTTTTTCACCTTAGACACACTTGATCCCTTCAACACTTCATCGAGACTGTACATCGCTAAAAATTAACTCTAAAATTCATATGAATTGGCGCATTGTCTTGCGATCGAACTACATTTAATTCAATTAAAACGATTTCAACTCAACGAGAACAGATAGTTCCTAAAATCGTAGAAATTCTGTCGACAAAAGATTTCCTATCGATAAAATCATCGACGATTATCGCGAGCGCGCAGGTGGACGCCTGTTCGCCTACGCGAATAATCGTGACGACAGAATCGCAGAAAGCGCCACTATCCCGAAACGAAGTGTCGCCGGATTGCGCATATAACATTTCCCGGTTAAACTCTCCTATCAGCGAAACGACAATTTCGCATCGCCGATTTCTGGGGACATCGATATCGCAAACGAGCGAAAATTCGAGCATTACCGTGTACACCGAGACGCTTTCGATTGCAGAGAGACGCCATCCGCGAGGATTCATCGCCGCGGAAATGCGCGTATCAATGGGCGACATGCGCGGGGGAGGCGATGGTCAATTCGACGGTCGAAAATTGGCGGGTGGGCGGGCAAGGAGCGATTTTCGGCTGCGGATTCGGGCGACGATCGAGTGAGAGAAACATAATTGGGATATCGCAGGGGATAGACCGACCGCATGCAATTGATGGGGTGCAAATGGGGTCGACCGCGCCTCTTCTAACTGCTGTCGTATTACACGCGTGTCATATTTATTTAATATACCCACACACACACACACACACGCGCGCAGGGCGAAAGAGCCGGAACCTTGCGGAGGGCTTTCGGTGTATGCGCGACACCGCCGATCCCGTTGGCCCTCGACCACCAGCGCATTACACGCGTTATTATTTCTGATGCTTATGGCTTTATGTATACCCGGTATTCATATATGTCTATAGAGTAGGTATGGGCGCCCCCCCCCCCCCCCCCGAGGGGTTAAAACCACTGCCCGCTCGGCAGTAGTCAGCGAACCAGTCGGCGATATTCTATTGTGCGGGGCAAGTGTGCCGTTTAGGAGCTCGTAGAGGGACGGAGAGAGAGGCCGCGAGCCATACACACACCGGTTCTCTCGCTGGGGTGAACACGATATGCACCATCACGCGAGGCCCTCTCTCGCTCGTACGGTCACCCGGGACTCGAAACGCTATATGGATACTACTGTATCCACGGCGAGATTAGAGCCAACCAGCATGCGGCGCTCGGAGCTGCCAGCAGCCCTTGCCTATTTTTGAACTATACATATACGTGTATAGATGTGTGTACGGGGCACTTATGTGTAATCTGAACGGTTCGCAGAGTAACGCCAGAGCGGACTGACACGATAGGATCGACAAATATAATTCAAGTTGTTTGGGCACTCACTCTGACGATTTTACTCGAGTTCCGACGGATCGAATCGGAGAAGCGATTTTTTTTTACGGACGATGGTCGATGGGACACTTACCTGAAACAGACAAAGTTATCGTTGATTAGAGACACAGTTATGATGGGTGGGAATATACATATATACACATATATATATTTTTAAACATTTTTATGAGATTCGAAAATTGGTGGAGTGAAACGCGTTTGGGCATGGCCGGGAGAGCAGCGTTGGAATCGCGGGTCATATTTTATCGTCGTCGTTACGACGAGGGCCTCGCTCTACCCGTCTCCGCAGAAGCAACGGCGAGAGCGAAGTTCGTGCGAGGCCTCCTCCTCGTCAAGTCTCTTTAGAGATGCGGGCCACACGGTATAACGTTACGAGGCACAGGGACCCATTACCCGATATAATAAAATTCGCCCAAAAAGCCGGTTAGTCGAGGAAGAAAGGGGAGCGGGAGCGCCCTCGAGGAACGTCGGGGCATTGGCGTCGAGAGCATCCAGCTCTGCGAATTTATGTCTGTGTATATATATATATATAGATTCATATTTTGGTAGATATGTATCTTTTTTTTGCCACTCGCGCCATTGAAAAAAGCGCCTGGGGCATCAATAATTCACGCGATACTTAAATAATAAAAAAAAAAATATATATATAAGAGGCGTGCTTCGAAAAAGGCTTATCGGTCGCCAATATTCAAGCGTGGGCTTTTTCAATTAATTATCCCCATATTTATCGAAAAAAAATTTGGCGAACGCGCTCGTTACCGGCGGTCGCGCGGGCTCGCGCTCGGCGCGCACGGCTCGTTTCATCCGTTCATTTATTCATTTTTGCCTCTACTGAATGAAATTTTTATGCATGATAATGGTGTCCCCGCGCGGCATATACGGCCACCTCTCGCTATCCTCGCTCGCACGAATACCGTATCATTTCGACACGCACGTACTAACTCAAACTCGTACGGGGTATCGCGATAATGTACTCGCGAAAGCGTCGCGACCGGAGCAGATTAACACGAACTTTATTCAAATCCTTTAATGCCTGTTTATCATAAGGCAATATAAACGGTGAGATCGGTGGAATTATAACTCTCGCGTAACTCTTTATTGATTCGACGAAAGTCCCAATGTTCTTTTCTTTTATTTATTTTTTTATCAATTGCGATTGTCAATGTCACGGTTGATAAACCGAACGATCTTATATACATTACCTGGTAAAGATCGAGAGAACTTTCAGGCTTAAGGGAATTACAGCGACATCTTGGCAAACATTCGTATTAAACTTAACACATTCTGCTTGAAAAATATGGCAATTTTCTATCGGAATATTACAAGAATATCCCGTATTTTTTTTTGCCAGAATATAAGATCTTCTTGCCAGAAAATATAGCAAACGGTGTATTTGCAATCACGACTAGTTCGTAGATTTATAGCGGCATAGTATATCAATTTTTTCTTTTTCATGTATTCATGCATAAAAAAAATGTTATCGGCGATGCTCTCAATTTTTATCCACGGAATTCTCAGTACATTAATTGAATTTCGTTTAGTCTATGTTACACATTTAACAGCGAAGTTCGTAAAACGAGCCATGTGCGCAAAATTTTCCAAGTAATTATCATATGGGTTGGCTAAAAAATTGTTATGGCCTCTGTGAAATTTTCATATATATCACTAATATTGGCGTATCATCTTCGCTGCTCGAGATTTACGATGTGACTTTGTAGTTTTTCCGGGAAACTTCTCTCAGTATACCAGGACAAAACATCCGTCGGATTCGTATTCAAAGCGAAGAAATATATCGTCAGATTTATTTCCTATAAATGACAAAAGCCATACATCACCGCGTCACATTACAATGGGCTCCTGATGAGCCCGTGTCTGTTAACACCAGCCCGCCAACAACATTCCGTCCGACCTTCGGGCTCGAGCAAAAAGTTAATATATTTTTAAAAAATCACTTCAAGTCGGATTAGCCGATTGAAATTATTCTGAAGCTCGCGAAGCGCGACGATATCGATGGTGAATAAAATTTTTTTTTTTTTTCTTTAAGCAGAAACTAGCGTGGCGGCAACGAGTCGTGCAGGTAATTGCGGGCCCCCGTAAGGCGGCTGTCACCAATGTAAGCCAGATAACGCTCTCGGTGATATACTCGGCGTTATCGTTCAACGGCATAGTCGGCTTTACTTCCCGTACAGCGACATATTACGCCGTGCGATAACTCGTGTATAAAATATGAGCACGATATAGAGAAATAGGCGTACGCGCGCAATACTCGCACACGCCGACTGGTGCGGAGTGGGGTTGAGTCAAGTGTCCCGAGTGTTTGACGGGAAAAAGGTGCCAGAATCTGGGTAAGTCGTAATGACGCGGTGAAACCGAGCGTCGGGACGGTGGGTTGGTGGGTCGTTATGTTTATATGCGCTATATTGTTCATAAATTAAGTATATAAAAGCGTCTTGCGAGAGAGTGGGTTGGTGGGCGAGCGGGGGAGGCTCGAGGCGGCTCTTTTGATCCGGCGAGATACGCGCGCGCTCGGTAACGTTGTGCCACGGTCGCCTGGTTATTCCCTCGCGTATTTACAAGCCACACTAACCCTCGCAGGAAGAGTGGGAGGAGAAAGAGGAGATCGTCAGAGTGCCACGGTGAGTGAATGAGCGGTAGGAGAAACCCGAAGGGAAGCATCGCGAAGAAAAGCCACACAGAAGACGACGACTGTTGGGCGCAGATTTTTCTCTCGCTGTGGACCACGTCGAGGTGTTTTTTTTTTCATTTTTTTTTTTTTTTTTTTTTTTTTTATTTTCAATCTATAAATCGATACGAAAATAGATAGCGAAGGGATTGACGGTTACACGGACACATTTGTCAGGACTAATCAAAAAAACACTTCACGCATTTGTTTAATCTGTATGAGCAGCGATTTAATCGTATATTCAGCACGAGAAACTCGTGTCTTGTCGCGCGAAATACATGAAGTATTGGAACGGAAATATAAGAATCGAAATAAAAAGGTTAAAAAAAAAAAAAAAATTAAGAAAAAGGAGAAACGGAAAGAGCAATGGAATTTCTATTGTCGTAGGAAAAACGTGTCGCCCCTCGATGCAGCGATCCGAGGTCGTGGCCATTGTTGCCTCTTCGATCGGCTATTATAATTCCGTATTGCGGGCACGTTAGAGAATTCCGATTGATGAAATCTTTCGCGTTCGTGAATTAGAATTACCGATGGTGTATTTGCGCGGCTACGGCGAATAATACGAAAGCCCGTGAAGAAGTTTTCGTATTCGCTGTCGCTCTCTTTCTCACCGTCGATGGAAACGATCTACGTGACCGTCGGAAGAAAAAAAAAAAAAAAAAGAAAAAAAAGAAAAGTACAAACAAAACAAAACAAAACAAAAAAAATCGCGCGAGCTCTCTTAACGATTTGCTATTCATCGCATCCTTGCGCGCGCGATTCAAGCGATTAAACATACATATATATACATATATAGCATGGCGTGTGTGAGAGTTACGCATACGTGTGTGCAATTGAATCACGACGACGCATACAGTGTCAGCTCGCCGCGATGTAGGTAGGTATGCAGATTTAATATACGTAAGCTTAAATCTACTACACATGTGCATTATATGTGTATATATATATATATATACATATATGAGGTATCGTATCATTATTGGGCGGGTCATTGGCGCTGGCCGTGATGCCGTGATAAATTATTAAAAGCGAATTCCCGCGCGCGGCTCGGCCAATTATTGACGAAACCACCGGTGGCCGCCACGCGGATCCTGGTCGTTAGGGTAGTTAACGAGTTCGTGGCACGTGACGCGCGGTACTCACTCTCTCTCTGTATCTCGCTGCGAACCACCGCGCCTCTCTTCCCTTCTCATCATCCGCCACTTCATTCTCGTTTCTCGTGCGTGTGTCTCGTTCGTGTCCGCGCAATCATCGCCGCGCCGTTTTCGCGTGTGTCCGATGACGCGACGACGCACACCAAGAGAGAGAGAGAGAGAGAGAGAGAGAGAGAGAGAGAGAGAGAGAGAGAGAGAGAGAGAGAGAGCGAGAGAGAGAGAGAGAGAGAGAGAGAGAGAGAGAGAGAGAGAGAGCGACGGCGATGGAGGGAACCTTCGGAGATTGAGAACCGCCGCGGCCGGCACGTCCGGTGGGGATCTCGCGCCGGCGCGGACCCGCGCGGCTCCTCTCCTCCGGGGAGAGCCCACAGAATGAGGGCTCTCTCTTTCTCTGTTCTCCTCGTCCTCCTCATCCTTCGTCGTTCGTACGTAGCCGACGTCGCCGCAAGGCTGCTGCACGAATTTAGAATTTATCGGGGAGTCGCGCGAGCTCAAAATGGCGTTTGAGTATTACAAGAAAAAATTTGAAAAAAAAAACAAAAAAAAAGAAATCCTATTAATGTTTCATCGAGGATCGAACTCTCGATTCAATTGAATTCTAATGTAAATGATGAACTTAAAGGCCTCGTTAATTTGGCATTTTGGAGCGGACTTTCACGCTCCGAAATGCACGATGAGCTGATAAGAGGAAAATCATGATCAGCCGATGGTGAGATTGTTTTGTGGAAAACGTGGGAAGAAGACGTCGCATGGAACGAAAGGGTTGAGAATCTCTGCGCGATACGTCCGGTGAGGACTGTCGGTCCGCGTGGCTCCGAGCCGGCAGAAGAGGACCAGGAGGAGGAGGAGGAGGAGGGGGGAGGGCTCGTGTACGGCAACTGCAGGAGCACTCCGCGAGACTGCGAGGGGAAGGACGCGAGGGCCGCGACTCGGTTCCAGGGCCGTGCTCGGATTTCCATGACCCCCATGAACGTCGCGGCGTCGTCGTCGTCGTCGTCGTCGTCGTCGTCGTAGTAGCTGCTGTGAATTCGGTCACAACTTCAACGACGACGAGGCCCTTTCCTTCCTACTCTTTTTTTTCACATTTTTTTTCCTCTCCATCCTCCCCCCCCCCCCCCCCCCACCCCGCGCCCTTCCACGACCGCCGAATTTTATTGGCTCACTTGAAAATTGAAGTCCTTCGCCTTCCGAGAATATCGTCGCGGGGTTTGGGGAGCGGCAGCGAGAGGACGAGAGATTCTAAATGATTTCGACGGTAGACAAAGCCCTATTCGTCTCCGCTCTGCTCCACTCCGCTCCGCTGGTGGATTTTTTCTTCTTTTTTTTTTCTTTCGGTGTTTGTTGTTTCTTCGAGAAACAAGAGGCAGCGGCATGGAGGGGCGAGCGTTGGTCCACGGTTAAGCGGGCAACGAAATATGGCGCGGGGTTTGTATTTCGTCGGGACTTCCCTCCGTGGGACAAAAGCTAGGAACAAAGATTCCCTTCACCGGTTAACGAACAAACCGCCGCGAGAAGCGCGCGATCTTTCTCGGAAATAATTCGTATCGCATATACACTTCGTCTGCGATAGACAATTTCGTCGAGCTAATTGAATCCTCGGAGTGCGCTCTCGGTTTCGTTCGGCTCTCTCGAGTTTCGATAGATCAATTTAATCGATCCTTTCTGATGCCTTACGAATTTTCACCCCTCTCACGTCGGTCCACCGTCTCCGGCCCTGTGACCGGCAAACGCGTATATAGTCCACGCCGCTACTCGAGAGTGAAAGAGAGCTCTTCGGACCGAGGTGGAGGGATATGCGGACGCGAAGCCCCCGTTGGACGTGCGAGCGAGTTAAACGAAGGTGCCGAGGGAAAAAAGCAGAGCTAAACCGTGTGTGTTGGCGCTCTCTCTCTCTCTCTCTCTCTCTCTCTCTCTCTCTCTCTCTCTCTCTCTCTCTCTCTCTCTCTCGCTGTGTGCGTTGGCTGTGGTGGTGGACAAGGCTGATGGATCATGTCGCTGAGTCCGCCCGGGCAACCACGTCGGTAACGAGGAGCGTGAGAGGGGGAGTTTTGCGCCTCGCCCGAGTATACACCGAGAAGTTTTAGTCGCCGGCAGAAGCAGTTTTCAGCTCCAGCAACACCCACTGCCATCGGGCACTTTCGCTCGAGCGTTTCTCCTCTCGCTCGTGCCCTCGCGTCGCCGTTCTCACCGTCTCTCCTTCGCCTTTCCGCCGATAAGTTCTCCACCGGTGGCTCCGTCGCTTCTTCCTTTCCCTCTAGGTCTTCGCAACGTCGCCCGATCGCCGTTTCGCACTTCCCTTCGTTGCGCCCGCCGCAGGCTCCCCGCTCGGTCGGTAAAGGCGGCGCGAAAATTCTGCACGTGCGAGTCCGTCTCTCCTCGGCGGAGATTGCACGTGTTCCGGTCGCCCGTTATTGACGCCTGCGGATGTGCGCCGGAAGGCGCGCGTAGGCGTTGCCGTCGCATCGGCGAAACGGCCGCGGCTCGCGTGCTCCCGCGGCTTTATCGCTCGGACACCGAAGCCCATGGATTTCGAAACCACCGGCGCGATAAATAAATCCCAAGGCTTGTTTGGACACTCCGCGACGGCGCGATATCGTTCACAAAATGCCTTCGGAAAATACTGCGATGGCATCCGAAATGAAATTCAAATGTACGAAATAGATATACGAAACGGAATTCAAATGTACGGAATAGGTATACAAAACGGAATTCAAATGTACGAAATGGGTATACGAAACGGAATTCAAATGTACGAAATAGGTATACCAAACGGAATTCAAATATACGAAATAGGTATACGAAACGGAATTCAAATATACGAAATAGGTATACGAAACGGAATTCAAATAGACGAAATAGGTATACGAAACGGAATTCAAATAGACGAAATAGGTATACGAAACGGAATTCAAATGTACGAAATAGGTATACGAAACGGAATTCAAATGTACGAAATAGGTATACGAAACGGAATTCAAATATACGAAATAGGTATACGAAACGGAATTCAAATGTACGAAATAGGTATACGAAACGGAATTCAAATGTACGAAATAGGTATACGAAACGGAATTCAAATAGACGAAATAGGTATACGAAACGGAATTCAAATGTACGAAATAGGTATACGAAACGGAATTCAAATATACGAAATAGGTATACGAAACGGAATTCAAATGTACGAAATAGGTATACGAAACGGAATTCAAATATACGAAATAGGTATACGAAACGGAATTCAAATAGACGAAACAGGTATACGAAACGGAATTCAAGTATACGAAATAGGTATACGAAACGGAATTCAAATGTACGAAATAGGTATACGAAACGGAATTCAAATAGACGAAATAGGTATACGAAACGGAATTCAAATGTACGAAATAGGTATACGAAACGGAATTCAAATACACACAGAGAAGAATATTGGTATTTGTATCGGCAGATTTATTTTTCGAATAAATGCCGCGTCATGCTTCTATTATTATTATTGTTTATAGTAGCTGGGCTGTGAAGGCCTGTAAGTACGAAAATTCTTTTCATATCGCACTGAGAAGAAATTGCATAGTTCGAGTGATCGCAGTAACTTTCTAGTCTTCAATAGAATTTCCGTAGGGAAGGTCTATATTTTATAGTTGGGACGATAATAACAAATTATTGTAGCAAGCATAATAGTAGTTTAAGCAAATATAGTTATAGTAACAGTAGTTACAGTAATTATAGTTTAATAAAAAATTACAGTAGCAATTATAATTATAGTTTAATTATAGTTCAATCAAACGTTTGTCAACAAAAAATATATGCATTGATGTTTCTTTGGGGAATTTTAAACTTACGTATAGTAGAAATACGTATATTTTTGTTGTTTCTCAGTGCGGGCACCGCACGTCGAATGACCGGGTACTCAAATTTCGTGAAGGCCGCAAAAAGCATCGCCAGTCACGAAGCGAGCTCGGACGTTTGCAAAAAAAAAAAAAAAAGGGTTTTCAGCGCCTCGTCATAATAATTACAATTTGTTTTCTTTTTCATGAAAAGAAATTCGTTCACGCACGTAAATGGGGATATTCGATGGTGACTAACTGTAACACGTAAACGCAAATTGCGGCGATGTGTATTACCGTAAAACGGCGACAGCGACGACGAAGACCGGGACACCACTTCAATCGCGTGACTTTTCACATGTCGGCGGTTTGTGCGTGACGCCACTTTGCTTACCGCGCCAACCAAGGTCGTTCTCGTCGTCGTCGTCGTCGGCTCCGTCGTCTCCGTCGTCGAATTGAATTAGTTAAACGAGCGGGTACTTCCCACACGTCCCTTCGCTACGATGCTCTCTTTTTTTAAACGTTTCATTATTATATATATATATATATTTTTTTTCTCTCTGCCATCCACACGTGTGGAGTCCGGGTAAAATTGAGGATACACTGAGAAAAGGGTCTGATAGAAATGACCATACATCGGGTTAAAACCGACACAACTCAGTGATACAGGGGAACTACAGGGACATGCTAAAAAACGCTCGTATTAAACTCAACACATTCTGCTAGAAAATATGGTCATTTTTGTTATCGCAGATAATACCCGAATAACTCGCCATTTTTTATATTCTTTTTATTGGAAAATATATAGTAATCGATACCGTCGCGGTCGCGAATCGTTTGTTTTTGGTTTGTAGGTTGTACCGATATATTATGTCGAACAAATTTGTTTTATATATACACACATGACAACAATTTGATCGTCAACATTATAAGTTTCAATTCTCGGAATTCCGACTTTAAATCCTTGGAATTCTCAGTTTTAATCCACGTAATTCTCAATTTTAATTCACGCAATTAACAAGTTTTAATCCACGGAATTCTCAGTTTTCATCCAGGAAATTCTTAGTCAGGTACATTTTGCTAACCCGCCGTCTGGAGAAAATCACTGGTTGGGTAAAACTTGCCGTGGCCCGTGTGAAAACTTTACATGTCGCAAGTCGTGGCGCTGGTGTATCGTATTGCATGGTCAAAATTTACCACATGGCATCGTAATTTCTCCGAGGTTCTTCTCTCAGCATAGTAAACGTTATAGGGCAGGAAACATTATCAGAAATATGTCCCAATGGCTCAACATTTTTAAGCAGTCCAAATCTCGGTGTCCATTTTATCAGCGTTTGATTGCCGAGAAAACTTGGTCCATCGCTCGGGTTAAAGAGGCGAAGGCGGAGAGAGTTTGCCGGCAGGGTCGCACGGAGACGGAGGGTGGTTCCAGCAAACTCCGGCCATCGTAATTGGTCAATCGATCGTTCGAATTCCCGTGGCCCTGATCCCTTGTCCGCGAATCCCTCGTCGTACTTTCTTCTCCGCGACTTTCTCTATCAGCGAGCGCTAGAGAGGCCGAGAGTGAGAGGGAGATAAAGGAAGAAAAAAAAGAAAAGAAAGGAAGGACTTCTCGTAGAGGTCCTTGCCGGATAGCAGGGTTTTTCTCGTCCAATGGCCACCGGCGATGTGTGCGCGGGGCGTTATCCCGCCTGCCTCTGCCATACACGCTCCAGAACGCCTTCGATTTTCACCCGGAATTCCTACGTCCGTCGTTCATCCCCGCCTGAGTCTTTCGCCGCCAACGAATAATCCTGCCGCGCTTACGCCGAACCAGTCAACGATGCGACTTCCACTGAATAGCAAACGCGACAGCATATCTCTCCGTTATCTTCCTCGCTGAGAGAGGAGGCGAGGGGGGAAGATGAAGAAGATGAAGAGGAGGAACGAGAAGGAGAAGAAGGAGAAGAAGAAGAGGCGAGAGTATAAGCCGCTGGTCCCTGAAAGCGCGAGAGCCCGGCTAAACGAGTGCTTTCCACGCTACCGGATGATGGATGAACGCCGAGGCGATGCGGCATAACTGCTGGAGCGGCTGTGCAGCAGCAACAAACACACAGCGTGCAACAGCAGCAGCAAATCCAACGCCGCGCGGCCGCCGTCACTAGATAAGGGGGCGAGTGATTACCGTACGTGCGTCGCGCGCGCGTTCACTCTCGCGGGCGAGACCGCGAGTGAAAGAAGGATAGGAGAGAGTGACCAAGCGATTCTCCCGCGGATCCTTACGGAACTTGCTCCGCACGGAGGCGACGCTGAAACAGAAGCTGCTGCGACGAGATCGCTACCTATCGCATCCACCCGCCCCCTCGCTCATGTGGGTACTCGTCGACCGGGTGATCGACGAGATTGCGGACGATGGAGGAAGTCTCGCGGTCGAGAGGAACACGTTACAATCGCTGTACGGTGGAACACTCGGTCGTAGTGGGGTAAAGAAAGTTTGACGGGAGAGCACGATTTTCGGTACCGATCACTTTGGTCTCGCGGCTAAGAGCACTAGGCTCAAGAAAACAAAGTAAGTATCGGTAGTCTTCTCGACGGAAAAATATTGAGACGCGATGAAGATTTTCGGTACCGATCACTTTGGTCTCGTGGCTAGAGCACTAGTCCCGAAAACAAAGTATCGGTAGGCTTTTTGACGGAAAAATATTGAGACGCGACAAAGAAGATTTGCGGTACCGATCACTTTGGTCTCGCGCCTAGAGCACTAGTCTCGAAAACAAAGTATCGGTAGTCTTCCGGACGGAAAAATATTGAGACGCGATGAAGATTTTCGGTAGCGATCACTTTGGTCCCGCGGCTAGAGCACTAGTCTCGAAAACAAAGTATCGGTAGGCTTTTTGACGGAAAAATATTGAGACGCGACGAAGAAGATTTTCGGTACCGATCACTTTGGTCTCGCGGCTAGAGCACTAGTCCCGAAAACAAAGTATCGGTAGGCTTTTTGACGGAAAAATATTGAGACGCGACGAAGAAGATTTTCGGTACCGATCTCGTTTGGTCTCGCGGCTAGAGAACTAGTCCCGAAAACAAAGTATCGGTAGGCTTTTTGACGGAAAAATATTGAGACCCGATGAAGAAGTGCGATAATCGGTACAGACGTCCAATGTTCAGAGCCACACAGTAAAAAATAATTTCGTAAAACAGGAATGCGAAATATCGCAAAAATAATTTTATTAAATAAGTGACAAACTCGTCTGTCACTTATTTGAATATACGAACTCAGTCATTTATTACTCGTGTCATTGACAATTTTAGCTTAGACTTTTGTTTGTAAAACAAGGAAATTAAAAAATAAAACATTATGGACGTTTGTGGACAATGAGTTGTAAAAACTACAAACTTTTTTTTTACTGTGCTGCAATCGACGTGAGGTAGCTCCGGCGCCATGAAGGAAACCTAGAAAACCGTCTGTTACCGACACCCACAAAAAGTACAGCAAACGTTCACTCTGAGTAATCTCGAAAGTAGTACAGTACTAAAGGAAAAAATCGTTCCGGCGCTATTACCATTAAAAAAAAAAAAAAAAATTAAATGATATTGAGTACCTGATTCGACTGCTCAACGTAGAGGCGAGAAACTACCTTGCTGCGGGGGCAAATTTCCTTCGCACCAATAACAAATTCGAATCGACCGGTCGCTCGGGGCAAGCCTCCGTTCACGTTTGATCGAACGTCGAAATCGACGGTCGAGACGAAGAGGCGAGAGTAAAGACAGATGCCATCGGTCATGATCGCGAAACTCGATCATCCCGCGAACTCTCGCTCGTCGGAGTACGCTCGCGGAGCTCGCGTGAATACCCTCCCTCATCTCGTTGCTTTATTATTATAATTTATTACTGTAACGGCTCGGCGTGCCGGCGTGATGGCGATCACGACTGGTATATAATACCGTTCTCCCTCTCCGTTCCCCATTCCCTCGGACTATCTCTCGAGCCACGTTTATAACGAGGCTCGCGTCCAGCTAGCTCACAACGAGCATCCCGCAAACGAGGGAATAAATTTCATTAGAAATATCGCGAGGGACGGAGGAACAATCAGCGAAACGCAACGTGGCACCGTCGTTGTCCCTATTGGATCACATGGAACCGTCCGTCTTTCGGAACAAGTCATAAATGATTTTTTTTCTATTGAATATATGATCGTAGATCATTTTTTTCTGTCTATGCACTTAGTAAGTGTTTATATATATAGACTGATGCGCAGCAAAAAAAAAAAAATTTCGTAAAATCGGAATGCAAATTTTCGTAAAGATAATTTTGTCAAACAGGTGACAAACTCGTTTGTCATTTATTTCACATACACGAACTTTTTCTTTTATTTCCCGTGTTATTGACAATTTTAGTTTGTACTTTTGTTTGTAAGACCAGAAAATTAACAAATAAACATTTGTGGAAGTTCGTGGACAATAAGTTGTTGTAAAAAGTACAAACTTTTTTTTAATGTGTAGATTATAAATTTTTTTACATATACACTGAGAGAAGGATCGAGCGAATATGACTATATCGATTGAGAGATATTAAGTTTTTCGTAGATATCATTGTAAAAATTCTTGGAAAATCTGAGACTTTTCGCCACAGGTGGCGCCCGAGTTGTCAACTACCGTAGGCCATGGTAATTTTTCGTAGATGACCTGTAGTTTTTATTATAGCCTTCTCTCAGTGCATGATCATATGTGTTTTTTTTATTTTCGTCCCAATCACTTTTACGACCTTGCAGCGATCGCCCTTAGATTTATGATCTTTTTGGATAATTTTATTTTACCTGTTCTTCATTCTGTTATATGACTTCCAGCTCCATTGTGCAATATTGTCGGAGCTTTCCCCTCTTCTTGTATACACGTTTTTTTTCACTCATATCAAGAAGATAATAGGAAAGAAGGGGGCAAAAATGGGTACCTATTGAAAATAAGCCCTTTTATCTGACATACCCAGCAAAAAAAAAGGAAAAAATGGCGCTTTTTGACACGTTTTCACGATAGTCAGCCATGTTTAAATTTTTGAGTCTAAACATTTTCATCTCCTTAGCGCCGAGCCGCACAGACTCATCTAGCTATTCCCTAATACCATTGTGCAAAGTCAGAGCTGTTTTTGGTAGCGGGTGAAGAATTACGCAGTTATAGCTCGGTTCTTCAGGAGAGAGAAATTGTCACCCAGCGTTTCGTGGCAGGGCACATTTCGTCAGGTACATTACGGGCTCCGCTCCCCCCCTCCCCCCCCCCCCCCCCTCTCCATTTCGTTCGGTGAAAATACAATATTTATGTTGATCGAGGCCCGGACGCGTCGGACTCGGTATTTAAGTTGTGTAAATCCAATAAAAACGCCAAACCCCGCAATAAATAACAGCTCCCACAGAGAGAGGGTCCGAGGGTGTGTATGAAGAGCCGGAGCGAGAGCCAGAACCAGAATGAAGTGAACGACAAGGAAGTGTACTCGAACGGAGAGGTTCCACGAGCGAGAAAGCGAGAAGATAAAGAGAATATAAAATAGAGAGAGAGAGAGGGAGAGACGTTGGGTCGTTCGGTTGGTTATATTATATATACCTGCCTCGGGGCAGGAGCCTTCAGAATCTTCTCTTCGCCTTCGAACGAGATGAGAAAGCATGGTGTGTGCGGGGGAGGTGGGAAGAGCTGCCGTTCCCGCATCTCCGTTCCTCCTCTCGGTTTCACCGTCGCGTTGCTCCTTCTTTTTCGTTTCCTCGGGTACTTACCCGACGGAGAGTTTCGATGATGCGAAAGGTGCTGCTATGAGGAAGGGAGAGTAAGAGAAGGGAGGAGGGGGGGCGATAGAGAAGGGGAAGAAATCGTGCCCAGCAGGGATGCGGAGAGTCGAGGATGATAAAGGTTGAGAAGAAGGAGCCGAGAAAGGAGGAGTGGATGAAGAAGGCGGAGGAGTTTTGACCCCAACGCTAACGGGACCCATCCTCGCTTCTCTCCCTCATAACACGAATCGGTCGCCCGGGCCAAATAATAGTGTTCAGCGCGCGGGAATCTCTATCTCATTCTCTTCCCTCCGTAGTTTCGTCTTCGTACCTCCTCTCGATTGCTCTCTCTATCTCCTCGTCTCGCTCGGATGACCAGTATTTCTCTCACACCCCCGATATATTCCCTGGTACCCCCTCGTTGCTCCACGTCGCACATGGAAACGAGACACCTCCGGTGCTCGGAGAGGAGAGGAGAGAGAGAGAGAGAGAGAGATCTCTCTCTCCCCGGCACTCGGTCCGTACGTGCGGACAAGGTGGAGCGGCCTTTGCCTGCGCGAAGGATGAAGGAGATGAGACCTTAGCCCGGCGTACGAAGGTCTCTACGGTCCCTTCATTTCCTCATCCTCTCTAAACTCCGGCCGTATACATTCTCTTGTTTCTCACCGGGCTAAGGGTTCTCGATCTCCATCCACCACGCAGAGCCCGACGCATCGACGACGCGAATATATACCCGGTTTCACGGCTCGAGTATCGAAGTTACGCATTATTAAATCGAGACAGGTGCCTCGACCGGTGTCACACGTGTGTGAGGGATTTCGTGCATGGACCACTGGGGATGCTGCGGTACATCGAAGCCGGTGTTTGAGAATGGAAGCCGAAAATCCGTCGCGGAGAGATTCTCCTAGGCGAGCGTAGAGAATATCGTGTTACGGGGTTTTATCGACGCTCGACGAGCATTGAATTTCTCCATGGATTCTCGAGTCCTCGAGACAGCGGCGCTGTTGTAAATTTGTCGTAGAGAATCGGGACATTAGTTCGGGTGCGGTGATATGTTCTTCGGAAGATGAACTTTGGATCCGGATGATGTTTTTTTCGTTTTTTTTTGTTTTCTCTCGTGCTCCGAATTAGAAATGAGGGAAAGCGCTGGACCACCGCTGCCTCCGTATTGCATTCCGAGCAGTGCTTTGATCGCGCGAGTGTTCCCGCGTACCCGGAGCTATTAGACTCGCATGCCGAACGAGACGAGCGGTTAGTGGAGGTCGGCGGCAGCTCGCTCGGACGGAAAACTGTACGGCGGACATAAAATATTTATCCGACACGTCGGCATTCGCGCAGAGAACAATCGCGTCTCCGCACCGGGAGAGGCGAACCGAGCCCCAGATATTACCATTATAGGCGAGGCAAGATTGCACAGGCGTGCCGTACGGTTTGTCCGCGCGCGAGCGATACGACGCTCGGAAGAATTGCAATTGCGCGAAAGCCGCGGCACGAGCGGTGCGCCTCTGTCTTTTGAGACGATCATTTTTTTTCTCGCGGGGACAATTCGATCGGCTGCAATGGTAAGAATTGTTCGGCTTGCCGTCGAGTTTTTAGCTGTGCTCTAGTTGCCGGTCCGGTTCAAAAAAATTCATCAGATATCGATATAATAATAATGTTCGTGTGGATAGGAACATTGCACAGTTACTCACACAGATGCTCGCAGTGCTCACAAATACTCACACGTATACTAACAGATTCTCGCAGATACTCACGGATACTCAAAGATACTCACAATTACTCACACTTACTCACACTTACACTTACTCACACTTACTCACACTTACTCACACTTACTCACACTTACTCACACTTACTCACACTTACTCACACTTACTCACACTTACTCACACTTACTCACACTTAATCACACTTACAGATACTAAAAATTACTCGCAGATACTCAAAATTACTCACAGATACTCACAATCACTCACAGATACTCGCACAGATACAGTGAACACGCGTGGCGACATAACCGTTAGTATATATATGTTTTTTCCTTTTCTTTTTACATAATTTAACTGAAGGACCCGAATATCGCGCACAGTATTTTACATACGTAGTATACACTGCGAAAAACGTGGATCTCTGTGAGGTACTCCGTACAACGTATCGTGCAAGTGTATACAGTCTCTCTCTAAGCCGTTCGTAATTACGAGCCGTAAATCGCGACGTTCAAGCTCGGCGAGGTCGTCGTCGTCGCGTACACACTCTTCCCCGGCTCTTTTAGAACGTAACGAGCTGGTCGACTTTGAAGACTCGCGAACGCTCTCGTCGTCATCGTAGTGCCAGGACGCTGTGCGCCGTGGTAAAAGGCAAGACCCGATCATCCACGGGCCCCGATCCGGTAATGGTCGGGGCGAGAAATCCGCGTAACTTTATTGATAGTTTGATAGATCGAGTTTTTTTTTTTTAAATTTATTTATTGTTTTTTTTTAATTTGTTCATTATGTTTCCAGACCCGATTGGATTTCCGGTTTGTAAACGGGGCGCGTGTTGCCAGCGCGGGACAACGACTATCTTTCACCTTTTTTTATTCTTTTTTTTTTCTTTACTACTCCGAGATATCGAACGGACGATGAGGAGAAAAGAAAAGAATAATAGAGGAGAGTTTTCTGACTGCGCGTACGTTCACCGACTCGCTCGGAAGATGTACGTGGCTCGCACCGTAATGGCATTCTAACGAGCCTTTGTATCCTCCATCTCGGTATCGCTTGTTCCTCCGCTTCCTCTCCTTCTTCACTCCAGCAGCCTCATCGCCCCTCGAGATACCATAGTTCTTCAATCTCTCCTCCTCGCTCGACAACGAGAACGCACTTCTTCATTTCTTTTTTTTTTGCCTTCTTACTCGTTCCCTCTTTTTTTGTTTTCTCCTCGCCAATGCACATCCCAGATATGATATTACAAATGAAGAATTCTCGAGAATCAATTCGCGCCTCGTCTGAGGGGCACTCTTGCCTGGCGGACTCTTTATCGGGCGCCCCTCCCTTTGCCCCGATTGCGGAGTGAAGTGGCCCGCAGGCAACGAGACAAAAAGGCAAAGACCTCGGACTGCGCGCGACGTTGGATATCGGCACCGGCGTGGCTCGTTTTTCTTTTTTTTTTTTTGCCCTCCCCCACGACAGTCGGGCGACGCGAGGAGTACATCCGAGAAGAGCGATATTTTACCGTGGCGTTTTTAAAGCCGGCTTCTTAACTCGAGTGTCCAACGCCGCGCCGTGTGCTCGAGCGGCTTCGGCGACGGTCCATAGAGAGGGAGAGGAGAGAGAGAGAGAGCGGGCCGCGCAGTTAGGCGCCGCGCGACTGTGCGTTTCACACGTTTCAGAGCAATTACGGTTGTTAATGGGCGAGCCTCTCGGTGCAGCGAATACGAGAGCGGACGGTGCGGGCTCTCTCGTCGCATGGCTTCACCAAGCCTCGCTCTCTTTCTCCGCCGCTTCTGGAGCCCGGCCTCGACGCCGCTCATCTCGGGCACTCCATGGACCGCTCGCAACGGACGACGTCGAAGTGGAGCCCGACATTGGGAGTGCGAGAGAGAAACGGCAAAAAAAAAAAAAGAAAAAAGAAAAAAGATAATAGAAAGAAAAAAAAAATGAGGGTGAGAGTGTATGCGAGCCGCGAAGGTACCTACAACCCAAAGTTACAAGAGGATAAAAGGATGCTCTCGCGCACGCCTCGGGCTTTTACGGACGAGCGACGTCGAGTTGAGTGCAAGGAGAGCCGCGGACGGGCGCACGAGCACGCATTATCTAAATGCGCGCGCGACACTCACGGCTCTAGCCGTATGTACTGCGCCTCCTCGTCGCGTTACCACTAGCGGCACTGAAAAAGAACCCCCCTCTTCATGCTTTTTTTTTTTTTTTTTTTTTTTTATCTTCGCGTCTAGCAGCCTCGCGTGTATATCTGTACGGATGAGTACACTGCGGAGATAGCTGCAAGCGCCCGGATGCTTTATGCGAATACATTGTACCTATATTTGCACGGACGCAGAACCGGATAACACGCTCGGGAATGTCACAAGTGTTCGAGGCATTCGTGAAAAATCACTTGCACACGGATCCGTGTATCTCAATTCGAGCGTCGACAGCGAGGTGTTCGCCCGTCCGGTCGTTGAGTTTCGTGCGAGTCTCTCCGCGAGGATTGATCTATCCGTTGAAAGGTCTTGATATCGATGTATCGCAATCGGCCTATTGAAGTGAGCCGGGTACGACAATGGATATCATCGACGGTAACACCCGCGCTCGTTAGCCACTGTTTAATCTTTCATCTGTCTTGCGAGCGAGAGCATTGCTTCTCTGTTTAGAGGCCACGGCTGCTAATCGACGGGTCGGCCGAGTCAGTTCAATGAGACTGATTTTTTTACATTCGGAATGGACTCGGGGCGGGGGGAATCAACGATGGAATTGTTATGTTCGGTGTTTACCCGGTATTTACCTGCGGGTCTGCGTGTGTACATATAGTTAACTTGCGTACGTAACCGTAACGAATCTATGCTACATAATACGATTCGA
This sequence comes from Amblyjoppa fuscipennis, assembly GCA_963575735.1. Taxonomy (NCBI): domain Eukaryota; kingdom Metazoa; phylum Arthropoda; class Insecta; order Hymenoptera; family Ichneumonidae; genus Amblyjoppa; species Amblyjoppa fuscipennis. The sequence goes on from OY754490.1 coordinate 5,310,383, forward strand.
TATATAGACGATCGACGCTCGGCTGAGCGCGCGCGGGCGTTGAGAGACCCGGAGTCACGATGTAATTAACACCGTGCTCGACTCGCGGCTTGGCTCTGTTGCTCCGGCTATGCTTCCTCTGTAGCGTATACGCTACGCTCGGCGCCCGAGCGCGGGTGTCTGGTTCGATTAATTCCGCAGTTAATTAACATCTCTCGAGGAGGCATCAAGCGCTCGACGTCGGTGGCAACGACGGCTCGACGATACGTACACGCTACCTAATAGCGGGTGTGTGTGTGTGTGTGTGCGTATGTGCATCGTTGAAGTGTTGGGTGGGAGCGTGCAGTGCAGCGGACTGGTGCATCAAGCGTCAGACGCATTGCGAGCGTGAAAGATTTCTACCTCGAGGAGAGTTGCGAACGACGTCTGCGCTACCTCTAATCGTCCAACTGGATACCCTGACGAGGAAACTGTCGCATCGGCATAGCCGCGTAACCGTGACATGTCGGAAGCCTTCGAGGCTACCAACGAGATTCCCCGCGACTTCACGTTTATCCTGGCGAGACAAGCGCTTCTAGTGATGCGTTTTTTTTTTACGGGTACTTGAGTGGCTCTGTGGGTCTCTGGGTAAGGCTTTGGATAAGTTTTTGGACAAGTACTTGGGTACAACTTTGGGTAAGTCTTTGGGTACAGCTTTGGGTAAGTCTTTGGGTAAGTCTGGTTAAGTCTTTGGGTAAGACTTTGGGTAAGTCTTTGGGTAAGTCTTTGGGTGAGTCTTTGGGTGAGTCTTTGGGTGAGTCTTCGGGTGAGTCTTCGGGTGAGTTTTTGGTTGAGTCTTTGGGTGAGTCTTTGGATGAGTCTTTGGATGAGTCTTTGGGTGAGTCTTTGGTTGAGTCTTTGGGTGAGTCTTTGAGTGAGTCTTTGACTTGTCTTGTCTCGTCTTTGGGTACATCATTGAGTATCTTTTCTTAAGTCTCTGGGTACGATTTTGGATGCCTTTGGGTGAGTTTCTAGGTAAGTCATCGGGTAAATGTTTGGATAAATCTTCGGGTAAGATTCCGGATAAATGTCTGTGTAAGCCTTCGTGTGAGTGGCCAAGGACGCGCATCGTACTTTATTATATAGCATATGTGGCACGCAGAAGCCTACCTTGAGTCGATGTTATTTTCTATTTATTTTAATTTTTTTTTTTTCGAGAATCGAAGAGGTTTCTTGCGGGATTGATGCTAAGGAGCGCTGACGTCGAAGAGACCACCGTGCTTTCTGCAACGGACTTAACCCTCTTCTCGCCTCTTTCCTTCCATATACTCTTTTCTCCTTAGTGGAGAGCGTGGCGAATCCACGAGAAGGGCCTCGGAACGGCGTGAACTTCCCAACAGGCGCGGAGTTACGAGCTCTTTTCTCCTTGCCCCGGCATCGTGGCAGGGAGAACCGGCGAAACTGGGCGAGCGAAGGAGAAAGAGCCAAAGCGAGGAGGACGCTCGTGAAAGAGAGGTACGCGAAAGATCGTGGCAAAGGAGAACGAGACGAGAACCCGTGGCAGAGCGCTCTTCGATGCACTCCCCGAAGCCGCGAGGCAGAATCATCGCGCGGATGCTCGCGCGCCCGGCCGTTCAGCGAATTCGACGAACGATCGCTCGTAAATTACAACCGCGCCGAGCGAAAACGAAGAAACGAAGGGGGCGGGCGGGGGGGTTTTCTCTCGGGACTGGCTATCTCCCTCGGTATTTTCGGGGGACTGCATTGACCGCTGTTGCAATGATCGAATCTCGATGAACGTGAAAAGAATCGGGACGTGAAAGGAATTTACGCTTCGGCTCATCACCGTCATCATCATCATTGCGCGGCACGGGCAATAAAACTTACGTAAAAAGAAAGAGTTCAAATAAAAAAAAAAAAAAAAAAAAAAGAACGTGTCGCGAATTACATTAGCGAGAGGAGCGCAATTGCCCCGAAGAACACTGCAGTTCGAAATGGATGAGAGAGGAACGAAAGAGTACGAGCGACGGTGTGGAAGGACGGAGAAATCCGGATACCCTTTGGGCGAACGGACGTGAGATTTTACGGCGCTACACTCTATCCCTCTCTCTCTCTCTCTCTGTCAATCGCGGAGGTATCGATTATTGCTCGGGAATTTATAGTCCCTCGCCTCGAGGCGCGAGCAAGCCGAGAGTAAATTGCGAGAGCGAACCGAAGATTACTGCCACGGTGTCCGAGGAGATACGACCGGGAGAGTCCGGGAACGATCGAACTCTGAGATTTGGCATCGGCGTATTGTCAATTTCTATTTTTGAAAATTTAAAAAAAAAACAAAAAAAAAGCAAACCAAAAGAATCTTCATACAAAAATGAAAATGCAGTTTTCTCGCCAACTTAGAGTTATTACAAAAAAAAAAATATATATATACATAAAAAAATATATATATATAAAAATGTATAAACAATTTATTTATATTTATTTATAGAAAAAAATATTTAAAAAAAAAGATATGCTCGGAAGCGCGTAGATCGCGCCAGCTTCATCGCTCAGATAGGACAAACCAATAGTCAGCAAACTTTAGACCACCAATTTCGTAGAAAAATTTGAAGTGCCGATCGAATTTTCGGAGGGTGAACAGCGAGGAGAATATTTTTGTATGTCGGTGGAGAGTCTCCGGCGAGACCTTGATGGGAACGATGGTCCGCGTACATCGGTCCGTATAAATTGCGCGAGGTGTACAACGGGCTCCGCAGGCAAAGGTCGCTCGGAGCTACCGGCAAGTGGGTATACCAGCGGGCAAAGAACCAGGCGAACAATCGCTCGCGTATGGAGAAATGGAAATTCCGCGGGACTCTCGGTGCGGCAACTCTCGTGTGTCGACTCCGTTCGAGCGGCGAAGAAGTGGCTGCTTACCGGTCTCTGAAAGATCGAGGACGGAGGATAAATGCGACGCGCATGGACCGCCGAGCCTAGCCGATAAAAGAAGGACGTGTTTCACGTGCGCGCGCGAGACGGCAAGGAGGAAAGAGTTACACACCCGGTACGTATCCCTCACCGGCGAATGCAGGAGGAGATAATGCTCTATAGATCATTCGAAAAAGGGAATTCAGAAGCGAAAGAGGATCGAAGATGAAACAGGAGGATAAGGCGGAATGACAAGAAGCAGTCGCGAGAGGGAGAGAGATGCGGGGTCGAGGAAACGCAAAGAAAAAAAAACAAAAAGCAACGAAGAACGAGAAGAAGTGGAGAAGGTGGAAGAAGAAGAAGAAGAAGAAGAAGAAGAAGAAGAAGAACCAGAAGAAACGAAGGCCGAGGGGTCCGACCAGGCCCAAAATAAAAATCCAAAGGAACAAAAAAAAAAAAAAAACGAGGAACGACACAGCAAAGAAGCGAAAGAAGAGGAGAGAAACAATGACGCTGCGCTGGATTTCGCGAGCTCGCGCGCGCGCGCGCTGCTAAGGGCAATGCAAATAAGAGGAGGCGCCGATGTTTTCGAGCTGGCTAGTAAGCCTCGCGGGACGCGGAGGAAAGAGGGCTCTCTCTCTCCCTCTGATCCTCTCGCCGGGGTGGCGGGGAACGGCGAACGAGCGTGTTTCACCGATGGTTAGCGTCAAATATTTGGTGCGTGCGCGAGCGCGAGGCATGGCAACGCCGCCGCAGAGAGTCAGACCGTACGCTGGTGGACGGTGCCTCTCGTTCGCCGTTTCGTGGCATCAGAGCCATCAGAGAGCTGCTCCGGGGCGAGCTCTTGTGCTGCTGTTGCCGCTGCCGGACTATCGTTCTCCTCCACCTCGTTCCTCCTCGTTGGTGGCGCGCACCGTTCGCGATAGCGTCACGCCACGCAAACTAATTGAGTAGTTGCTTTTCCGAAGACCGCAGCAACAAACACACCGGTAACGACACCGGCCGATCCACCCTTTGCCTCTTTTCCGCTGTCGAGTAGGCTGGAGAGCTTCGCGCCGCTCGAGAGAGCGACGAACTTTATAAATCGAGAGAGAGAGAGAGAGAGAGTTTCCTGCGTATGTCGAGCGAGGGATCGATCGTGACTCTTTTTTCACCCTCGAATGACAAATCGCCTCGCGGAAGATTCGAATTCGCGCTCGGATTGTTCGAGTACAGTAGAACGATGCATTAACCGACACTCACCGGCGGTGTGACGAATAAATATTGTGTTACAAGAAATATTTATCTCGTTTATGTAGTTAGAATTTATAAGCGTCCCACTTCAACATCCTCGATTTTATTAAAGTGTCCCTCGCCATTAATCCATCTTTCTTTATCGCTCTCTCTCGCGCGCGCGCGCGCGCATGCGCACACACCTCCGTCTCGCTCGTCTTACCCACCGCGGCCAATACCATTCAGGTATCTTATGACATCGAAACCGACTGATCGTTAATCCTCGCTACTCGGAACATAAACTACTTCTTTCTCTCTATATATATATATATATACATATATATACGCACCATATAGCGGTGGATTGTATATGAGTGTACGTTGATCTTTCGTCGTATATTAGACCCATACATAGTACGCTCTCGGGGACGATATTTCGTAGCATATACATATATATATATATACACGTAACGTATACATATCTATATGTACATATATGTATATAAAGAATGCACGCACATCGGCTGTATCGATATGATGGTGTACGAGGGCCTACGGTATTCGAGAGACACGAGATCGATGGTGCAATTTTCGAAACATTCGAACGACAGGGGGAGGGGCAAAAGAGGGGAGGGGAGGGGGGGGAGAGGGAGAGAGAGCAAACAATTTTTACGAAGCGAAACAGCGTGCCTGGCATTGGCGATTGGACGTCGCTGCGGCAACAGCGATTTAGGTGGCACTTTTGTCATCGAGGAAAGTATAGCTCGCGGGGTCGAGGGTAATATCGAAATTTTTATTCCGCGAACGAATAACACCGGGGTTCCTCGTGTCGTGGTAGTCGTTCGTCGTTTCGTGTGTAATGTACCGGAGCCCGGGCTGCGGTGCTCGGTTCTCCGGCCAGCGGGACCTCAAGCTCGTATGGCACTCTCACACGCGGGGACCGCAGGACGATTGAAGAAAACGGAGAGGCGAAGGACCATCCGGGAAGCGAGAGAAAGGAGAAAAATTTAATTTAAAAATAAAAAAAGGAGAAAAATTTAATTTAAAAACAAAAAAGGAGAAAAATTTAATTTAAAAACAAAAATGAGATAGAGTCAATTTTTCAAATAAAAAATGAAATACAGTAGAACCCCGATTAATAGGGGGGGACGGATTAACCGAGAAGCTGATTAACCATGCGTCATCGGAGGTCTCTTTTTTTTTTTATGCGCGGAGCGCGGAAAAACGAAAGAGGTGATAGAGGAAAATCTAAGGAAGTGCAAGAAGCAAACCAAAGTCAGACAGTAAAAAAGATTTGTACATTTAACGAGTCTTTTTTGTCCACAGATGTCAACAATTATTTTGCTGTTAATTTCATAAAAAATATTTGTAAAATTGGCAGACCTTTTTGCAAAATGGACAAGGTTTTTTTTTTTTTGTAAAATTAACATAAAAAGAATTGTGAACGTTTGTGGACAAGAAACTTTAGTGTCTATTTTACTGTGCGCTAAGTACTTCCGAAAAAAAAAGTTGCTTACGTACTGTTAATGAAAAAAATAGCCGAAGCTTTGCATTCTAGTACACTTCTATCTAACAAGTGTGTCTAACAATGAAGTGCGAGTTGTACCGAATGTCATTGTAACTAATCAAAATAAAGTTGTATCGTCAGCCATTATTGACATTGTATACTTTCGCTGTGCAGGTCGGATCAACCGGGATTTCGATTGTCCGGGAACTCTTCGGTCCCGAGCATCGTGGTTAATCGGACTTCTACTGTAAGGTAAATTTTTCAAATACAAATGAAATAAAAATGAAATAAAATAAGTCTTTGAAATAAAAGTAAGGAAATAAAAATTCCAGGAACCAGAGAAGGGTAACCGTTCCGAATGAGAAACTTCCTACACAGGTTGAGCCCGACTGTGTAACCAATCTTAACGGAGCACCCCCGGCCCACGCAAACCGTATGATCGACTCCGCCCGAATGCTCGTTGAATGACATTCGATTTTCATTGAGGCGGTATCACAATCGCAAATGCCCTCAGAGTTGTACATACCTATAGCCGAGGATATAAATGGACAACATACAAAACACCGTAACGGTGTGCCATCGAGAAAGGATAAGGCGCATGTAACGGAAAGGAGCGAAGCTCGCAGCATCGCGGTAAAAGAAATGTGGATAAACCGTGAGAGGGGAGTGGGGGGGGGGGGGGGGGGGGGGGAGCGAGATATGCGTATAAGGACGAAGAGACCGGTGCGGAGTCGGTGAAACACCGGAGGAACAAGCCCGGAGCCACGCGCGTACAAATTGCAAGGTGGCCAGATGCCATTAAAGGAGCGAAAGCGGCAAAAATTCGATTCCACGAGTATATATCTCTCACACTCTTTTCTCATTCCTCCTCTATCTCCGCTTCTTCTGCTTCTTCTTCTTCTCTCCTTTTTCCTTCGTGTCCCTCCCGCGCTTTGATATTTATTCGCCGTGCTCCGTGTTCGCGGAGCATTGCCGAGGGAGGGAGAGAGAGAGAGAGAGAGAGAGAGAGAGAGAGAGAGAGAGAGAGAGAGAGAGAGGGAGAGAGAGCGAGAGCGAGAGCGAGAGAGGGATTCGAAGAGCGAGCGCGAGAGTCGGGAATTACGACGAGAGCGGTGACCGATAAAGTTGCTCGTTACCGGCCACGATCGTAAAGCTGAAGAAACGTCGAGGCGAACACTCGCGCGGAGCCCCGAGAAACCCGAACGAGGGGAAAGAAAGAGAGGCGAGTCGAGAAGTCCGCTCGCCACGAAACTCCCCGACCGATTTTTCTACATATCGCTAACGCGAATCGTGGGTACAGGCGTATCCGCGACGTGATGCGAGTGAGATTCAGGTGAAATAAAACAACAACAACGACAACAACAAAAAATGGTAAAGTGAACGAGAGAAGTAATTTTACGGGTTTCTTTCGTCGCGATTGCCACCGGTCGGCTGTTAATAGCGAATATTAAAATTCCATTGCCCCAAGTCACGCGAGCCTCGCTCGGACCGGAGCTCGTATCCTTACGGTGCATAGTACCGTGCCAATATTTATTCTTTATCTTCATCTTTCCCCTCCACGGAATCTCCCCGATGCGTCGTTGATCTTTTAAACCCGAGAGATTAAAAAAAAAAAAAAAAAATTAATAAAAATAAATTTAAGCAACTGCTTCTGCCATGTTGGAATATGGAGTGTTGCGTGTGGCGTCGCGACGCCCTCGTCGCACTGAGTGCCGAAGTACCGAGAGAGAGGGGGGGGGGGGGGAGGTGGGGAAGAGAGCTTTGGCGCGCAGCGAAAAGGGCGGCTGTGTGGACCGTGTTCGGGGCAAAACGCTGGAAGGGCGGGCCTCCCGATTCGAGCGAGATGAAATAAAACGGGGAATAGAGAAAGGATACCGCGAGGAGGAAAGGGAGGTCGGCATGCCTCGTTCGACCAATTTCGCGGGGTGCGCCGAAATGAGGTGGCGCGACGCGACGGGAGCCCCTCAATTATCGTAGCTGTCCTCCCCGCACCTTTTTGGCCATCTCTCTTTTTATCCCTCGCCCCCCCCCCGCCCTCCCGCCCCTCCTCGGCCCCTCGGGCTTCGTAGTCACTCAATCCCTTCGTTGGCGATTTAAGGAGCGCGAGCGATCGACCTGTGTAAGAGGAGATCGAGAACCCGGAGGATTCTCTCGATTCGGCGAACGTATCGCAATTTTATACACACCGGAGCTCCGCTTCCACCGCCTCATACGCGGTCCTCCGCGACGGACGGGCGATAAGCCGATGTTTCGTTATACGACGATGAACCAAGAGTCGAGCGGTTCGACTGGCCCACGTCGAGGTATTCGTAAACACTAAACGGAGCTATCTACCGGCGAGGAGATTGTACGACGTCCCGAAGTAAGACTCGAACGAATACCCGATGGAATTTATAGACGCGAAAGTCGTCCGAAAATACGATGCAACTTTTTAATTACCCGAGTAATGATTTTCTTTTTGTTATTCGATAAATGAATTGTCGTTGTCGATTAATGATTATCGATAATTGTATCATTGATCTTGTATTATTGTTAATTTAAGGTGTGAATTGCTATAGTAGTACTTTTTATTATCCAATGCATGGCTTCGATCGCCTTTTAAAACCCATCCCTCACATCATCTTATAAAGTATAAAGAACTTATCTTATAGGAACCATGGCAAAGAATTTAGGAATGATAGTTAATACTGCTTCTGTGCATGTTTTAACCTAGTACCATATATATAGATCCTTTATGTACAGATCTAATTAATATTATTATTATTATTTATATAATAATATTATTTATTATATATACTATAATACTAAATACTATATAAATAATACTATAATACTAAAAAAACCATAATAATGGTATTTAATACTATATTAAAGGATCTATACATAGATCCTTTCTACATGTATCCTTGATATTACGATTGAATTGCTATATGTTTGAATTTCAAACCTATAGCAATTCATGAAATACATGAAATATATATTTTTTTCAAACTTTGAAAAAATATATCTCATGTACGACGAATTCGTTGTTTTCGATGCAGGCCGCGTATACTTTTTTTTTCCATGCGGAAACACGAGGGCTGCGTGGCCGGCAAGTTTCGGAGCGAAAGTCCGAGCGCGGCGAAAAATTTTGAGAAACAATTAACGAAACTAGCCTGGCGAATGATGTGCTTTTCTAAACGAGCAAACTCGTCGACGCGGAGCAAATGAAGCGCGCACACAGCAGTGAGCGAGCTCCAGTCGAACGCGCCAGCGGGCATGTGGTCGCCACGGTGTGCGGATCGCATATATGCACACACACCGTCCGATAGCGAGACGAACGGAAGGACCGGAGTTGCAACGAGGGTTGCAATAACAACTAACGCGATGCTGAGCGGACGAGCGCCGCGCGCATTAGTCACATTCGATAATGACGAGACGAGCGGGCAGAAAAGTAATACGAAAAGTGTAGAGTTACAAGGTTTCGAGTCAATCGGGATCGACGGTGCACGGTAAAAAAAGAAATGTTTTCACGCTTGGCAAACATTTATTTACCGCAAAATCCACAATAATTATTTTTTTCTTTGTATTTTATATTTTTTTACTAATATCATATTAAAATTTTTTAATCATCAATTTTTTTTTTTTTTTTTTTTTTTTTTTTGCGACGAAAATGCAGTTTCCTGACAAAGATAAAATTGCACAATCAATTGTGAGAAAAAAAAAAAAAATCAACGACGCTGCGAATCTCTCTTATTCAGCGTGTACCGTCTAAATTTACAAGGACCGCTGGTACAACGAAGAAACTCTTGAGCGAGACCGCCGTCTCGAGTTTCATCTTTGGCTTTATCTTACGAGGGCGCTCACCTTTCCGCTGGATGCCGGACCGTTATCTCCGCGGAAAGGATCCTCGCTATCGTAACAACTTCGATCGGACCGAAGTTATGTCCCGAGGGCGAATCTAAATAGCATTCCGCGAGTTCTCGATCGAAGCTCTCGTCTGCCGCATTAGCATACCGTTATCGCGTTAATGCGCGAGCTTACACCGACCGCTGGTGTACATGTATCTATATCGCGATATACACAAACGGGCCATGCGGAGGCCATACGGAGATGCGTGGGGTTCGACGTGGCCGGTGCGCGCGTGCAGGAAACAAAAAAGAAAAAAAAAATTAGCATCAGCATCTTTCGGCGTCGGCGGCAACAAGCGCGATGCAACGTTGCGTGGCGGCCTTTGCGAGGAGAGCTACCGAACGACGATTGTTCATCCTCGCATTATCCGCGAGGAAGGCGGCGAACGGACGAACGGGCCCGTTTACGGTGTCACGTGCAAAACGGTAGCGTCGACGACGACGACGACGACGACGAGCGCCTCTGTCGCTCCCCGTTCCCGTCTCCGCCCTCGAGAAACGTATCAAAGAGACGACTGTTGCCGAGTCTACAACGCGATCGCCACAAAGAGCTAACGGTTTCTCGCGTCTACGGTTCGACGGACGGCCCTCGCGCGCATTATAGCGCCCTCGCTCGCGGACTCCACACTCGAGCGGTAACAGACCGATTTCAGAGAGCGTGCGCATATAGACGTTGATATAGGTTCATGTGACGGAATACAGTGTTCTCATTGGCGAGGGTGTTGGTGACCAAAGGCGCGCTTTTGGCGAAACCACGACGAGCGGCTGTACAAAACGTCACGCTGCCACGTATCCTTCCCTTCGGCGTAAGCGCGAACGATAACAACGATAGCGTTGTGCGCTCACGGCGGGCTGCAGTTACACTGTCGGGGGAGCCGCATCGACGGAGCCCTGGTTGCAATTAAAGTCCGGATTATTATTCGACAAGCGTGTCTTTCTTTGGACTACGATAAAGGCGTTTTCGCGGAGTCCATCGGTTTCGTGAGGAAAAACATTGTTTAACTTTTCTTTTTTTTTTTTTTTTCTTGGCAATAACGAATTCGAACGGTAATCGCCGACGATTGATTGATCGCCGAGGTTTGGTTTTATTGATCGACGATGTTTTGATCATGTAAAAAAAATTAATCACCTGCTTGAAACATACAAAATTGTACAAGTTGCATAATTTTTGTTTTTTTTTCTCAATATTATGTTTTTTTTTAAAATATTTTCTGCTAAAAAAAGTGACAATTCTCCCAACTTTTTTTAAATAATAGTAGAAAAAGTGAATTTTTTTTAACAGTGTCATGTACTTTTATCCAATGGCAGCCGTCATCTTTCAAGCAATGATTACATCGTGCACAAAGTCACTGTCAATGAGCCATTGACCGGAGTCCAACAGCCTGGGTTTTCGGCACATTTGGGTGGATTTATTTATTTTTTTCCGTGGTTTGTTGTGCTTACTGCTGTATTTTGTTATTTTACAATTGTCATCTCTGCATTATGATTTATGCTAATTTTTATATGTTCTCCCGATCCTCTATATCGCCCATTTGTCAAGCTGCTCGAAGATTCTGTTGCGGTTGTGTGCGCAGGTGATTTGTATTTGGGTCTTATCTGTCGTTGGGGTTGCGTGCATAGGCTAAATATATTTTTAACTTCCTTGCCATCGAACAGTTCTGTGAGTTGTTTGGATCTGCCTGCTGTGGATGGAATTTTTGAGTTTTCGAACCTGTGTATTATCAACGGAATATTACAGAACACCGGTTACGAAGAATTCGATCGTGAGGATTTTACGATCAGTTTTTATCACCGTGACAAATACAAGTGTAAAGCGTCTTGCCTTGGTTGCAAATCGATTGACCATCCCCTCGAGGATCGACGACTTCGCCGTTCACTTTTTGCTTTAATCTCCGTTTATCTCAAGTGATACGGAAGATCGCACTCTCGTTTCGAAGGACACGGTTCGTAACGCACGCGATACATAGTAAAATATGATATTAAGCGAAAGCAGCGGGCGGGCCCGAGCGACTGCACCGGCAGCTTCGCCACCGTACTTGATTATCCTGCCTCGTCGTCGGCGTCGTCGTCGTCGCCGTTCCCCGTGGTTAATTACGTAATTAGCCCGGACAATTACCAAAGTTTTAATTGCCTCGCGGTATAAGCGGCTTTGGGAATAATAAAATTATTTCACCGAGCTTCTCGCGCTCGCTCGAAGCTGCACGGGGGGAGACTACCGCTTGTCCCGTGCTCAAAACGTCGTCGCACTTTGCACGCGGTGAAACAACGAAACTCTATGGGTGACGAGTGATTAAAAAAAAGAAAAAAAAAAAAAAACCTCTCAACAGCTTCTGAACGAAAGAGCCGGAAAGAAGAGCCACGTCCAATTTTATTAACTCGTCCGAGCGACTCCTCTTTTTGTGTTAATTATTTAATTCCCGCCGACGAAGGGGTGAGCTATAGCGCCGGAACAGCTGTCTCGCCGGATATTTTCTTAATTTCTTTCGCAGATGTTTTCGACATTTCGTTTTCGACATTTCGTTTTAATTTATTTTTTTTTAATAATTATTATCGTTATATTTTTTGCATGAGGCGCACGGATCGAAACAAGGGCCGATTAACCCTTCGCAGCAATAATCGACCTACCAAAAATGGTCCGGCTCTTACTTTCTATCCTTCGATGCGCAGCCGCCACTTCGCTCCGGGTCCGTGTGTAACCCCGTCGCGGTCTTCTCTCCCGGTGGTGGTGCAGTCGCGATGCAGTTCAGCGGTACGGAGCGCTCTCGCGGGTTCGCGCAGGGGAGAGAAGGTGTATAAGTTCCCGAAGGTCGGGCTAATGGCCACCGCGTATCGACTGGCCATCTAGGAGTTCCGCGAGAGGTGCAGCAGAAGCGGCGAACGGCAGGAGCAGCGGAGGCACAGGAGGGACCGGTATACAACACATGTACGAATACGCATACCCGTATTCACCGAGGAAAGGAACGAGAGGCGAGCGGGAACGGCGTCTAGACTGTGGAAGGTTAACCACGTGGGTTTCGCTCGATCCTCGGAACCCTCCCTTCTTCTCCCCTGGGCCGAGATGCTTGCGCGCCGCTCTCTCTCTCGCGAAACAGGGATACTCGTACAGTCTCGGGGCTCGTATCTAAGATCTCCGAGCTGTAACGCACACCTACTGGCGCATGCGGCGTGTTTATAATTATATATATATATATATACATATTCGAGTTTATAAAGTGCGAGATCTCCCGTGTGATCCAATAAATTTCGTCGAGTATCGACGAATAGCGTAATCGAACGGGGATCGGGAGTCGGTCGGCTGATCGGCTAAGCACCGTAAGGAAATTCAAGTGTACGAAGAGAAATAAATGTCATCTTGATAATTTTGTTATCTTTGGGCGAGAAAGAGATTCAAAAGAGGATCATCGATGGTGAAGAAAGTTTTACCTTGCGTCAGAAATGTCGTTTTCTGGTCGGTCGATATGAGCGACAGAGACTCTTCTTCGCGAAACAGGGATACTCGTACAGTCTCGGGGCTCGTATCTAAGATCTCCGAGCTGTAACGCACACCTACTGGCGCATGCGGCGTGTTTATAATTATATATATATATATATATATATATATATATATATATATATATATATATACACATATTCGAGTTTATAAAGTGCGAGATCTCCCGTGTGATCCAATAAATTTCGTCGGGTATCAACGAATAGCGTAATCGAACGGGGATCGGGAGTCGATCGGCTGATCGGCTAAGCACCGTAAGGAAATTCAAGTGTACGAAGAGAAATAAATGTCATCTTGATAATTTTGTTATCTTTGGGCGAGAAAGAGATTCAAAGGAGGATCATCGATGGTGAAGAAAGTTTTACGTTGCATCAGAAATGTCGTTTTCTGGTCGATCGATATGAGCGACAGAGACTCTTCTGTGACAGAATGACTGTCACAGCTTTTCGGCACAAACACTTGACATCTCTTCCAATTTTCTGTAACTTTGTCTAAAGAATAATAATAATAATGAGCGTCAAACATAAGTCTAGGGTAAAACTTCGAATGACTTCGTACACTTCATTCGCGAAACGAGATGCTGCTTCGTACATAATACCGATAGTTTTACCTCCTCAGTACGCACGAGACTACCCGCCGTAAAGTATCATCGCAGGAGCGTGCACGAGCATTAACCTATAGGATAATCCTGTATCAACCGCAATAGTAACGCACACGGCAAATGAGGTACAAAAAAAAAAAAATAACAAAAAAAAAGAAAGAAAAGGTGAGAAGAAGAATTAACGATAAGCACGATCGTAAGGAAATTCAAATACACGGCAAAAAAAAATATCATCTTGATATTTTTGTTATCTTTGGGCGAGCAAAAGTTTCGAAAGGATCATCGATGCTGAAGAAAATTTTACTGTGAGTCAGAGGTGTTCTCTTCTGATCGGTCGAAATGAGCGATACTTTTCTGAAACAGGAGAATGACTGTCGCAGCTTTGTCGACACAAAAAGTTGATATCTTCTCCAATTTTGCATAACTTTATCTGAAGAATAACGACGATTAGCGTAAAAAATAAGTACAGCGTAAAACTTCACATGACTTCGTACACTTAATTCGCGAAACGAGATACTGCTGTGCACGGAATACCGATAGTTTTACCTCCTTAGTACGCACGAGACTACCCGCAGTAAAGTATCATCGCAGGACCGTGTACGAGCATTGACCGTTAGAGCCACGGGAGCACCTATATCCTGCAGCAACCGTAATAATAACGCACGCGGCGAGTGACGTACAAAAAAAAAAAAAAAAAACAAAGAAAAAGTGAGAAAAAGAAATTACCATGAGCGTGTTCGGTTATTACGTAATTTCCGAACATTAGCTTTCATTGAGAACAACGTGCTCGAGAGTGCGATTACGAGCTCCAGCCGATGTATGACCAAGCAGTATTCAGAGGTACACAACGACGAGAGACAGAAAGAGAGAGAGAGAGAGAGAGGGAGAGAGAGAGGGAGGGTCGGAGGTGGGAAGGGAGATAGAGAAGAGCGTGAGCGTTGGAATGATTATTTCCCGCGAGTCTCGCACCAGGCCATACAATTAACCCTTCGCCCGTGGGTGCTGAATATCCGGGGGCGCTGCTGCGCCGCGCGGATACCAACATACATGCATCCGAGCCCGGCACGGCGAAGCTTGTAACTCCGTAGTTATTCTCGCGTTGCAGTTTTTAACTGATTAAAAATGGGTATGAAAGGACGGTATTGAGAACTCGTTATTTGACGAGCGGACCTCGGTCGTTCTCGCTGAGACCCTACGGAGAGAGAAAGAGCGAGTTATTAATACCAATCCGAATGCGGGCACGAACGGTGGGCTCCGTATCGTTTTCCTCTTCGCAGTCCCGGCAGCCCATCTCCGCGCATCTCCCTCCCGCCGTCACCGATCCGATTCATAAAAACCGCTCGGGGGCTTACCAGTGATCTCATAAAACGCGTAATGGAGAGCCTCTCGCGTCCCCTTCTCGTTCCGAATACTCCAATGGCAGGTTTTTTTTTTCGATTTTTTTTTTTTTTTTTTTTTTTTTTCTTTCACTTCGAACTCTTCTGAAAATCTATAGCGACATAGGAGAGTGATCGGGGAAACTCATTTGTACGATGGCGATCCGACGAACCAATTTTCCTCTACCCTCGTGCCATTATCACCGCCGTTCGTTGCGAGGATACGATGAATTGCGACGGTAAAAAACCGAGAGTATCGTTCATATTTCCCGAACAATTCGTCACCCTATTTATTCTTTTTTTTTCATTTCTTTTTTTTTTTTTTTTTATATAGAGCGTTAATCAACTTCTCCTGAAAGAGGAAACGGGGTTGAATTTTTTTAATTCCGCGAAATACGTTTCGACAATAAAGTTTCTCACGTGTAGGGTTCGCGTGTCTCCACGTGTGTGTGTCATAGCTGCGTGAGGAGAGGAGAGCGCGCGGGTCACGCGACCTTTCGTCACCCCCCCCCCCCCCCCCCCCCCCCCCCCCGTTGACAAAGTCAGCCAGCGCTGAGACCGGGAACACACCGGGGCGCGGAGTGAGGCTTGCCACTACGGTGCGCGACTATGTCGCGCCGGCTCTCTCTTTTTCCCTTCATCCCGGTTTGGTCGGTGACACCGGCGGAGCGAAAGAGAGAGAGCTCCCCCCTTCGTTGCCTCGCGATCGCTAATTAAGGGCCACGAGCGTGTCGCCGTGGCCCATGGCTGTGCGGAGAGACAGTGAGAGAGAGAGAGCGTGCGTTAAGGTGGGCTCGTGTCATCGTCGTCGGGACTCGACGCGGCAGTCCGGCACGTTACTCGTCTCGTCGGGTGTCTCTCCGGTCGCTCGTCCCATCGAGAGTACGAACGGCCCCTCTCGACGGTAGCGGCAAAAAAGTATGATACGCCGGGAATGCCGAAGGCCCGATAATCGCGTCTACCTTCCGTTGAATCGCGATAGGTTTCTTTTCTGCGGTGAGCGGAAAAATAAATGTCGAGAGGCGGGGAGAGGAACGGATGCGGACTCTTACAGCCAGAAACGTCATTCAGCGATGCTTCTCGCTATCGCTGTCGGGATACAGCGCCGAGAAATACTCTAGGAATATATATGTATATATATATATATATATATATATGTGTGTGTGTGTGTGTGTGTGTGTGTGTGTGTGTGTGTGTGTGTGTGTGTGTGTGTGTGTGTGTGTGTGTGTGTGTGTGTGTGTGTGTGTGTGTGTGTGTGTACCTATGTATATGTAACCTTGTGATTCTCTAGAAAATCCTCGTTACCGGCAAGAGGTTCGTGCAAACACGCGTGCGTCATCGTAAAGATCGGGAGAGAACAAGCGAACGACGATGCTGACGCTGCTTGCGCTCGGTCTTTCTCCGTTCCTGCCACTGGTATCCACCGTTACGCCTGTCGAGTGTCATTCACTTCCCACAGTGTCGTCGTGACGCTGGGCAAAAAAAGGTCTGCCTCGTCGGGCAATAGGTGGAGAGAGGTATCATGTACTCGCGAAGCAGCAGCATCAACATCGGCCGAGGAGTCCCTCTAGCACGGGAGCAAGAATCTCGGCGGTGCTCAATTAACGTCCGCGCCGGTCTCGCGCGGAGCGTCATTCGCTCGCGAGGCTTCTTCCTCGGGTCTCTCGGTGAGAAGGATGACCGGCTTGTCGGAAACGTCCGGATCTGATTTTCTTGCCACGTCAGATGCATCTTATTGTTTTCCCACGACGATCGACGGACGAGACTTTGGCGATGGATCAGTGGAGTCGAATTTTTTTTTTTTTCCGAACACCTAAAATTATAAATTTCATACCTCGATGAGGTTTTTTTTTTTTTTCCTCATCGATGAGATTTTGTTGATTGTCTTAGAAATTTTCGTCAACGATCGTCGCATTCTTCGAAAAAATTGAATGTCTTCATATTATTTTTATTCGCGTTTGGCTTGTATCGGGCTTACTGTACTGTCCGCTATGCGTGTGTTCTATTTCGTTAGACTGGTGCACGGTCTTGCCGGCTTAGGCAGCTCAAGCCTCAGAACACCCAATAAAGGAATCTCTCTATCCACTTTCTCGAAAATTGCCGCGAACCACTTAGCATTTTTGCAATTGCTATCGATGTTATTATGTCTATTTAAAATGCATGAAGCGCAATGCAATCCACCATCCGGAATAGTCAGTCCACGAGCAAATTCCATCTTCCAGTAAACGATTTAAAAAATTCGCAGCTAGCGCGCCAAGTGCGGCTCGCTCGGAGCTCCTTAAAATGCAAAGTGCGCTGCGTCGCGAGCAAAGGATGCCAGCCGAACAAAAACTGCCGTATAGTCCGCCGGACGGTCAGCAAAAGTCGTCGGGCAACGGATACGCTCGGAGCGAGGAGTCAAGTGGAGCGAAACACTTGTCTCCTCTCTCGGCTAGCTGCCGTGGACACGGACTTCTTCTCATCGTTTCTTCGTCGGTCGCCAATTTCGTTTAAACAATTACGAGCCTCCCGTCGTAGCCTTACCCTTCCCAAACGCTCATTGTTATTATATTTTATTGTCGCTGCGTTCCCTTTTGTCCTCTTTCCGTTCCGCGAGTTCCTCCGTTTGAGCGGGTGTGGCCGCTGTGACGTCACATCGGTAGGGCTTTCTTTTCTTTTTTTTTTGGTTTTTTTTTTTTTTAATTTTTATTTTTTTAACGGCTGGCTCTCATAATAGCACCGCTTACCGGCTATTACACAGCGGAGGTGGGTCACGCCCCTCTCATCGCTCAGACCGTCCAGCCTCGCTCGTGGTCAACCGGACTACTCGAGCACTTCTTCTACATACACCCAAGCTGCTGCCCGGGCGATCCTTCGCCCATTTAGCCTCGTTCGCTCCGTTCATTCTCGTTCCGACTCTCCGTTCTCATCGTTTTCTTTCCGACGGAGCGCGAGTGTGTCCGCTCTCACACGCGACCGGACTCAGCCCTGAAAATTCGCAGCGGGAAGGCTCATTTAGTTCCGGGAAAGAGTGTTTTTCTGCCATTCCGCCCGCATCGATGAGTGCAGCGATTCGAACAAATATTGTACATCTTTTGAAATTAATTTTTTTTTTTTTTTTTTACATCGGAGCGATCTCGCTTCGTTGACTTAATTGAGAAATTGAGCGTCGAGAAAACCTTGCTCGAATTACGATGCAAATTCTGTCGAATGACGAGCGGCTCTGAGACGAGGCATCTGCACTTTGAAGGTGCTTGGAAGCTCAACGCGATCGATGATTTATCGACGATAGAACATGCTAAATTATTGGCGCCATGGTCGTTAAATAAAAAAAAAAAAAAAATAGAAATATGAAAACAAAGGGGCATCGGGCTCAAAGTTGAGCCGTAATAAATTATTCGGAAAGTTGGGAGTGTGGTCACGAGGCGTTTCCTTATAAATACGCTTCGCGCGCGGTTTGTTACTTTTTTTTTTTTTCTTTCTTTATTTCGTAGCGATATATCGCAAGCTATATGGGCAAGAGATCGCGCGTACATAATTCACACCGCGTGTAAGATCGGAATTATCGGAGGCCCGGTCGAGCGTGAAAGTAAGATATCGAGGAATGGGAGTGAGGAGAAGTTACTTCGAGTATACGCCTCGGGGCATGCGCGATCGGCACCGAGCGGTTCAACCAATAATTACGCGAATTGATCGACGAAAAAGCGATACGTCGTAGCGGGTAAGTATATATACGGGATGCGCTCGGCCATGCGCATTTCGGTCTCCGATGCACTTGTCTTAATTTTTTTTTTTTTTTTTTTTTCCTCTAACTTTTCATCGTCCCAGCAGCAACTTGCGCAGCCGTTTTTCACTCGAAAACGCGACATTGATGTTTTTTTTTTTTTTTTTTTTCGAACGCAGCGAGTCAAAGAGAAAAGACTTCCAGGTAAAATGACGAATCCCTTTTTTGGAGTCCCCTCTCGATTTTTTATGTTTCGTTTTTTTTTGTTTGCTTCGGTCTTTTTTGATTTTTTGATTTTGTTTTTTTTTCGGTCTCCGATGCACTTGTCTCAATTTTGTTTTTTTTTTCCCCCTAACTTTTCACCATCGCAGCAGCACCTTGCGCAGTCGTTTTTCACTCGAAAACGCGACATTGATGTGTTTTTTTTTTTTTTTTTTTTTTCGAACACAGCGAGTTAACGAGAAAAGACTTCCAGGTAAAACGACGATCCCCCTCTTTCCGAGTCCCCTGCCGATTTTTTTTTTCGTGAATACGTGGATACCGCGAGACCCGCCTATACCATATTTCTTCTGGCCCAACGCGCTTATGTTCGTGTAGAATTCAAACATATATCTAACGGAAAAAAAGGCTGCTGGGTCGAAGCGGGCCGAACGGATGGGAAAGATGGTAATTCACTACCACGGAGAATACATGTGTCCCCGAACGCATATAACGCTCTTCTCGACACTTTTATACCGTCCATGCGTCTGTGTTTGTGTATTCGAGTTTAGATGGCCTTTTGTGCATTT
The DNA here is from genome assembly GCA_963575735.1 of Amblyjoppa fuscipennis. Taxonomy (NCBI): domain Eukaryota; kingdom Metazoa; phylum Arthropoda; class Insecta; order Hymenoptera; family Ichneumonidae; genus Amblyjoppa; species Amblyjoppa fuscipennis. Next base: position 5,329,812 of record OY754490.1, read on the forward strand.
TTTTCGCTCTCTCGCTTGTCCGGCTCTCTCGAACATCGACTCCGTATCCCTCGAGTATTGAATCGAAATAAGAAGTTGGGGAGTGCGGCTCGAACGGACCTGTGTCCTCTCTGTCTGTGACGAAACTTGTTTTTTTTTTCTTTCACAAAAAAAATTGATAAAAATAGCCCGTTTTTCTGTTTCTTTATGCATAAACCCGCACCCCGCGAGACGGCTATCCTACTATCGAAAATTTGAATTACTCTCTCGTGGGTGTAACGCAACACATAGCGGAGGAATGCAAAGAACACAATAAATCTCTAAAGTACAATAATAATAATAATAATAATAATAACACAATGAATAAATAAAAATGGATAAAATACAAGGAAAGAGTGTGATGAAAAATGAGTTTTTCCTCGTTTCGGCAAGGTGAATTTGAGGATTCATCTGTGTTAAAAATGGCCGAGAAGGGAATGGCTTTCTCTCAGCCTCCCTCGTTCGGTTAGTTCTGGGCATTCTTCCGATCTGCACGGTTCGGCCTCCCCCCCCCCCCCCCCCTCGACCGGCGTTTATTCTGGCTCATTTATCCCTCGGGATCGGCGCCGGATTCGTTCGGGCTTATGTACCTTCCAGTTTTGCCTTTTCGAACTCCTCTCAATGGTCGTCCTCTTACGTTCGAAGTCTCGTCCTCCCCTCTGCCATTATAGCTTCGGGAGACCCTCCCGACCGCAGATCTCACGGGGTCTCAGGTGTTAAGTAAAACGGCTAGTGCGACTGCCCGAGAGCTAATCCGATGGGGGAGGGGGGAAACCTTCTTACGCTCCGTCGGATACGCATCTTGTGAAATATCTTGCGACCAAACAGCCTCGCTAGGCTTTTTCGCTCCCCTATACCGTGTCACTTAGGAATGAGCTTTCTGGGCTCGTCGACAAAACTCCGAAATAGGCGCCCGAGATGACAATCTCTTTACCGGGAAAATAGCGGAACACAATGTTTAGCCACCTCGAACGAATCGACGTCTTCGGAAAGCTAAGATCTCAATTCGTCCGCATAATGCACGATCAACCCTTTGATTGACCAAGTCTCTCTCTTCCGTCGAGAAAAAAAATGTATTATTTTTTTTCTCAATTCGATACGTTTCTTTACACCGAAGAAAAAGCTTTGGTAATGTCAAACTAAGCTGCGGTTGCGGCTGGCGAAGCAAATATTTGGTCTATTGTAAGAAATACTTAGGTGATTGAACGAATATATAGTTGATTGAACGAATATATAGTTGATTGAACGAATATTTAGTTGATTGAACGAATATTTAGTTGATTGAACGAATATTTAGTTGATTGAACGAATATTTAGTTGATTGAACGAATATTCAGTCGATTGAACGAATATTCAGTTGATTGAACGAATATTTAGTTGTTTGATCTAATATTTAGTTGATTGAACGAATATTTAGTTGTTTGATCTAATATTTAGTTGCTTCAACGAACAGTTATTTGAATTGAACAAACATTTTGTTCAATCGACCATATACATTTCCTTCGCTAGCCGCAACCGCAGCTCAATTGATATTACCAAACCTTTTGTTCAGTGTACGAAGATACGCAAAGAAAAAGATCTGCTCTTCAATGTTTTTTTTTTTTTTTTTCTCTAAAATGAACAAATGAAAAGTGAAATTCTGCTCGTCGATCTTTCTTCAGAACGCGCTACCGACCGTACACAAAAATGTTCCACCCTTTTTCGATCAATATTTAAGGAGATTCTCTCGAAAGGAGCGGTTTCGCGAAGGCATTAAGTCCGGATAGCTGGCAGCTAACGGGTTAATACGTTTCTCTCGCGTGGATGATGATAGTAATAAAATTACCTACAATTTGTAGAGAATTTTATGCGAGCGGTACGGGTACGCTCCGAGCCGGCGTGAGTTACCTCTGTATCATCGATTATGATATGTACCACGCATTATTTATAATAATATTATAATCCCCCTTGTCACGTTCATCTCCCCTTTCTCGATTGGAATCATCGCGCGGATGGACGGACGTGACGGTCGGTTGTTCTTTTCATTTTTATTTATTTTTTCTTCGCCTTCGAACTATCCCCGCAGCCTCTCGCGCGCTCCCTAAGCCAACCCGTATCACCTGGAAACGACACACACCGCTCGAGCGCGTTCCGTCTGTCCGCGTTGACGTCGAGACGATCGCGAGACTCGACAACCTGGAAGGCCTTTCGACACTACCGCACGCGAGCTCGTGCTCGCACACCGAGAGAGGATCGCAAGAAAAACGAAGAACGAATATGAAGAAGAAGAAGAAGAAGAAGAGGACGAAGAAGCATCGGGAGCAGCAAAGCCGAGACACACGTAGGGGCGAGTAATGAGACGTCCGGACGAGATCCTCTCTCCTCCGAGAAATCGAAGAAGAGAAACGGAACGGAAACCGGCTTCTCTACATATGCTTCTCGCGGTTCTCCTCCCCGACGCTGTGATGCGAGTGCGAATCGAGACGACGTGGCGCGCGGCTTTCTTCGCGCAAACACGACAAAAACGAGACATACCCGCGTCGATCTCGCGTCGAGAAGAAGAAGCGTGCCAAAAGGGTCGCGTGGAAGTGGACACGAGAATTACGAACTTTTGAGCAATCGAAAGCGGCAGCTGGGAATGCAACATTTTTTTTTTTTTTTTTTTCAATGTTCCGTACACTGCGAGACGGATATCGGAAAACCTACCGAGTCGTATGGTAAATTTCGACCAGGCAACATTGTCGAGCGGCGCTACCACTAAAACGATATGTGAAATTTATCCTGGGACGATTGCAATTTTTTTTAACCCAAACCATGGAATTTTTTCCTCAAGGCGGGTCGCCAAAACTTTGCGTATCTGGCTAAGGATCTCATAAAGAACACTAAGAATTTTGTAAATTGAAACTGCGAATTGTGTGGATAAAAACGGTGAATTCCGTCGATTAAATTTTTCTATGTACGTATCCATAAAAAAAAGTTTGATCGACATAATGTTTGAGATTTATAGTCTTCGGTTATGTCGGCAACATAATCCTAAAACCACAAAATCTAAAACCAACGGTTTGCGATCGCGACGCCGCAAATTACTATATTTTATAATAGGAACTAATATTGTAGCAAAAATTACGGGATACTCGGATAATATCTGCGACAGCGAACATTTTTATATTCTCTCGTAGAATGTGTTAAGTTTAATGCGAATGTTCGTCAGGCTATCGCGTGTACCTGAAAGTTCTGTCGGTTTTTACCAGATTTATGGTAATTTCTATGAGGTATTTTACCATATCGAACGATATTGAGACTAAGCTATGAGATCGTAAAACATTTGAACAATCCAGCGTGTGAATTTCCGTTCCGATGAAAACGACACCGAATAAAATGCGATTGTATCAACTAAAGATTCGTGACGTGCAAATGAATAATGTAACCGGTCGAACAAATCGTTTTGAGACCTGAGAAATATTTCATCGAAATCACCCAAAAAAAAATTGTTGAACTAACCAATAATTTAGCTGTACCGACAAAATATCTATTTGAACCTCCCTGTCCTAATGTTCAGTTGATCGAACCGTATTTTTTTATCATTTTAGCGTTAACACAACTTCGAGCTGCAAGCAGCACCGTTACCAAAAACTTTTAAAAAAGTGCCAGAAAAAAAAAAAATATATGATTTTTTTTAGTCGTTCGCCAGATTCGCATGGTTTGCCAAATCCAGAGACTTTAACGCTGCGCGTCGAGCATTATGGAGTCCGAAATTCGACACTCTCGAGAAAAGGTAAATTTCCGGAGACGTCGAGTCGAGTCCCCAAGAATCTCGGCAGTTGATGGAAAGAGGCACGAAGAAGGGGGGGTTTTTATCGGCGGGAGCATCTCGATCGTCGCCATTAACGACCCACTCGGTATTATCCGCCGAGACAACCGGAAAATCCTGCGGTCGGTGTCGCCGCGTAGAGCCACCGAGAAGGGCGGATCCGGCTGGCGCATTCCTGCCGACCGCATCGAGACCGCCCCGTTCGGAGCGACAGAATGAGCTTCGTCTCGCACTTTTTTTTTTTGCCAGAATGCTGATTGAAGGCGAAGGCGGAAAAGCGATGTTCGTGACGAGAGTCGAAGAGAATTCCCGTGAACAAAAAAAAAAGCAAAAAAACAAACAAACAAATTAAAAGCAAGGAAGAGCATTTAGGCATCGGAGTGAAAAGGCTCTTCGCGCGTGTCGAAGGAAAACGTGAATGAGCATAACGTTAGAAAGAGGAGGTGAGACCGGGGCTGGAGATAAGTTTCGGATGTTTGAAGTTGACATGGGAAGTTAAGAGAAGGTTATATAGAGGTGTTACAGAAGTGGTATGCCGAGAGGGAGGGACAGATAGAGCGGGCGCGAGGCGTCGTTGGAAATCTCGGCAGACCTCAAAGAACTTGGAGTCGCGAGCTGTGGCATCGAGGAATTTCTGGGGTAGATGAACGATCGTCGTTTTCACTCGGGCCGCTTATCTCTTTGCCGCTCTCGTGGCTCGAGGCTCCTCCGGACGGAAGGCGGACCGGAGTGGCGACGCTGGCGCGCGTGCCAGGTGCACAAGCGCACGGTATCCGTAAAGAGGTCGAAATGGAATTTCGAATTGTCACCATGATTTTCCGACGGGGTGTGATACGGCATCGCGATAAGGGGCTATTATCTCCGTGCACGGGAGACACTCGCGATACCGGAGGCGTGATATTCATCGAGCCATCGACGATCGAGCCATCGAGCCATCGACGACGTTCACCGTCCGATAATGCATTGATCCGAACGGCGGGACGCGTAGCTCGCCCATAGATAATTTCACCTAAACTCCGAAAATCTCCCACGCCCCCGCGGAAAGAGACCCGACGTCGCGTTCGCCGAACAATTAGCGAGGCGAGCTCGCGCGACTCGTGAGCGCACGGACGGACGAACGGACACACGATAAGGATAAAGGGAACGGGGGAACGCACAAGGGGACTCGCCGGGAATGCGAGTTAGTGAAGTGCGCGAAACGTTAGATAGGCACGTTTGTCGGGCATGCGTGTATCGGGCTAGCGGACATCTTGGGACAAACGCGGCCCACGGTTTCTCTCTGCATATCGCGTTCTCGGCTGGTCTCGCATGCGGTAGCCTACAATGAGGACAATGTGCCATTGGCCGGAGTTTCTTCCGTCGCGATTGCGGACCGCGGAATAGAACTCCGCGAGAAATCTCCGCGGGGACAAAGAGTTCCGCCATTCGTAGAGAACCTCCCCCCCGTCCCGACCCGCCCCAATGACCGCGCGAGCGCGCACGACCAATGGCCAATAGTCGAGAGCCGATTCTCCGTTGTGTAGGGCTCGCCAGGCAATGCGATGCATGCCGCTGGCCGCGAACTATGCGAACGGGCAGAGGAGCGTGTATAGGAACTTTGCCACCGACGAGAACCAACTGTCGTGTATTATGAGCACGAGTGGATTATATTTATATACATGCGCGCGCGCGCGCGCACGCTCACTCTCGCAATTTATAACGTTGCGTGCGTACACTGCGAAGGGGCGCAACGCTGCACACCCACACACACACACACACACACACACACACACACACACACACACACACACACACACGCGCGCGCGCGCACACACTATATTCAATTTTGCTTGCTTTTGTTTTTCTTGCTTAACTTTTTGTTCTTCTTTATTTTCCTCTCCTGTATATGTTGCCGTGGCCATTATATTGTTTTGAATTAAGCTCCCAGCGCGAATGCCTCGGCTGGCTGGTTTCCTCGCGCTCTGTTTTAATATAAGGGTTTTGGATTTCACGTGTGCGCGCGCACGCACGCCCTCTCTCTCGCTCTCTCTCTACGCGCTCTTTTCGCGCACACAGTAACCGTGCATGCGACACAACCCCGAGGACTACTTCCCTTCGCCTCTGTTCTACCGGGCAACGCAACCACCTCGCCCATACACACGTCTCGTAAACCTCGTGCGCTCCGGAGGTTCCCTCCGCTCTCCCTCTCTCTCTCTCTCTCTCTCTCTCTCTCTCTCTCTCTCTCTCTCTCTCTCTCTCTCTCTCTCTCTCTCTCTCTCTCTCTCTCTCTCTCTCTCTCGCCCTGTAGTCTACCGACTCGTTGGCTTTTTTTCCCGCGAAAAAATCTACGCTCAGATACGCCCGTTATACTTTTTATTTTTGTTTTTTTTTTTTTCGCCAGGAACCTCCAGCGCCGAATCGAGTTCTTTTTAATTGGTGAAAGGGTGCGGTTTCACATGTTGTATTTTATTTTTCGTACGTGTACGCTTCTCCGGCTTGCGGAGACCTTTTTTTCGACTACAGCCACGGTTGCTAACGGGAATGTTGCATAGGACTGATTTTCGACGCCGACGCAACGAGCTTTTGTCGATACCTCGGCACGATTTATGACGGCGGTAATTTTTTTCGACGGATTCGCCGTTTTCCCCGTCAGGGAAGAGCGCTCGAATAACGGACGGTTACTATTTTGTTTATTTTATTTTATTTTATTTTTTTTCAATATTGAATACCGTCAATTTTTAATAATCGCCGACGCTGCCTCTATACCTTCAGGATTTATAGCGCGAACTAGCCAGGCTAACGTTCATGGGAGCGTTAGAGACGAAAAATAATGGGGAACAACACCGGACTTTGCCTGCATCTTTTTATTTTTTTTTTTTCACTATATCTTCAGCGCCCTCGCGAGTAGTGAATTTTCAATCGTCTCAAGCGTGTAGTTTCTATCGGTACGAGGACATCGAACGATGCTAGAGAGACATTGGCCCCGGGGATTTATTTGTATTCCGCATGAACGATAATGGGACGCGACTCGTGTCGTTAATCGTTCAGATTGTTGTTTTTTTTTTTTTTTTTCAATTTCTTTTTTCTCACAACAGCGACGAGTCCCGCGGTCCTTTCGCCTTCATCCACGTGCCCGCCTCGTTTGCGCGCGGCGCGTTAAAGAATGTTGAGCCAATTTTTGAAACGCAAAAAAAAAAAACGCCTTACGCGTGTTAAGAAATTCGAACGATTTTTTTCGGCGAGGCTAGAATGCCCTTTGCGCGGCAAGCATCCACCTCGTGGATACACGGATGCGCACGAGAATGCAATCTCGTACGCGTATAGCACACGGCGGATCGTCGTGCACGGGCATATATCGTACGAGGCCTCGTCGAGACACGCTCGTTGTCGGAAATAACGACATAATGACACGGTAGGAGATGAGAGGGGCCCGAGGTAGGTAAATCCGAGACAAGCCACGTCGAGTCTCGGGAGCGAAGATGGAGAATTAGCGGAGGAAGCGGAGAAGAGAGGAGACGAGAAGCGAACGAGAAGAACGAGACCGACGTGGAAGATGCGCCGGTAAAACGAAAATATCGAGATGGTCTCATTTAGCGTGGGTGAACGTGCGTGCCCCAGCGCACACGCAGCACGACGATGAAAACGCCTGTCGAGAGATGCGAGGCTTTTCATCGTTTTGACGCAAAAACGGATGCAAATTTTACAAATCGCTGGATCAAATTGATCTTATCGGTTGGAGTGGGCGAAATAGATCAGTGTTGCGATTTTCTCGCTGAGCAATTTTTTGTCTTCTTAAATTTAGTAAGTGAAACAAAAAGTTTACCCTTTACCGCTATCAGAATAGTTGCATTAGCGGAACAATTACTCCAAAAAAAGATTCTTCTTAAATTTTGGATTTTTTTAATCCGGAAAAAATTTTTCTACATATTCCACAAATTTAAGAAGAAACATTCAGGCTTTCAAAGATGATGTTGTCCCATTATTTTGATACAGAAATCATTTTAAGGATTTAGAAAGAAACAAAATCTCTATATACACCGACCGTCGGGACAAAACAGCTCTTGTGTTATTGGGTGTCAGTGTTCTTTCTTCTTAAATTGAATAAGTAAAACAAAAAATTGACCCTTTACTGCTATCAGAATAGCTGCGTTAGCAAAACAATTACTTCAAAAAAAAAAAGATCCTTCTTAAATTTTGGATTTTTAAAATCCCGGATAAATTTCTTGGCTATCAACGCATCCAACAACTCAATTTTTCTCCAAACTTTTTTCTTCCACATACTGTAATAATTTAAGAACAAACACTCAGGCTTCCAAAGATGATGTCCCATTATTTCGATAAAGCAATCAGTTTAAGGATTTGTAAAGAAAAAAAAAAAAAAATCTCTATGTACAAAGACGGGTCGTTGCGTTCGTCGGGACAAAACAGCTGTTGCGTTAGTGCGTGTCCCAGCGTGGGTGGGTAATATCGTGCGCTCCACGACCGCGGGGTGTCGGCCTCTGACCATCAAATCTCCATCCGGCTTGTGGGATACCGGAGCTCCGATCTATAACCATGCAGGCCGAGGGAAGCGACGAACGATCTCTCGACCAGGCTGGCCGAGAGATCGTCCATCGGCGGCCGGTGCCCAGCCCGCCTGGTTTATCAACTCCGGCGAAGACCCTTTAACGGCAGGAGGGGGGAGGGAGCTCAACACGCGCGGAGAATCACACACGCGGCGCGCGTTCGCTTACCACGTCATGGCATCGGCAACGAACCCGTCGCCGCAGACAACTAGCAGAAGCAGCAGCGCAGCCACTGCCACATCCACAGCTCTCTTTAACACCAAATCGGCCCAATTTTGTCCACTATTTAGCCCTTCCCTCAATCCTCCAACATAAATATATGTAGCCATGTATCGCATGCCGAGAAACAAAAGGGCGTATCTCGCATCATTAGACACGTAAAACCATGTGAGTTACACCCTTCTGCATCACAGCAGTCCGACACATGCATCGCCCCAGCGAAATTACGTGTCTCCCGAAAACACGCATGCAACACGCACACGATTTTCCCTTCTGTCTGCCCACGCCCGCCCAACTCATGCCGGGCCGCGACTGCAAACACGGAGCAGCCCGCTCGTTTTCGAGCCTTTTTCAGCTCTTTTCGGGCTTTTTTTCCGACACGCAGCAACGCCAACAGTGACCTATCGTTTAACGCGCGCTTTTTCAAGAGACGCTTCGTTATCGGGTGCAGTTAGGCTTGCACCATCGATTTCCCGCAGCACCATTGTATATATTTATATATATAACAGAATATATGTACATATATTATATATATATATTAAGAGACGCGGTAGCGTTTTTCGAGTTCATGCAACATACGTCGTCTACGGCCGGACAAGTTTTTTTTTTAATTTAATTTAATTCTTTTTAAGTTTTCAGTTTATAATCTTTATGGTCAATGTATGAATTGAACATCAACAAGATGTAATTTAAAAACTGAATGTACTCGGCAATACATGCGAAGAGCGACAATTTGTCTACTTTTCGTAAAGTAGGAACAACATCTATGTACATAAAGCTTTTTGGATAATTTATAGTGTTTTTTTTTTCATTTATCGTATTTTTGGGAAGTAAACGCACTTGTCCCAACTTTTTTCACGATTTATGGTGTTATTTGTATATTTACATGTTTATGTATTTATTTCTTTTTTTGCGTGCTCCTGTAGCAGTGGCCGTGTGCTCGTATCGACGGGGACACTTTGCGGCGACGCTTGGTTTGGTAAACGATATTATGTGCATACGGATCGTGTAAGAGTCGTGTGACGAGGGCGTAAAGTAAAGAAAAAAAATATATATATATATTAAAAAAAAAAGATGACTTACCATTGAGACGGGGATCGGTCCTCCTGCTCCGTTTGGGTAGGGGTACGGTGAGACGAGGTAGCCCATGTTGAAGGATGACGTGTGGGGCGTCGGGTCCACCTTTCCTGCTCAAACAAACAAGCGAAATTCACGTTTATTATAGGGACACGCAGGTATATAGATTGTTAGTTCTTTATTTTTATTTTTATTTTTATTTTTTTTAAATTTTTTCCCCTCGACTTTCGAGGTCTCCGACCGGGAACGGTGTCGCCGCTCGGAACGAACGAGCGACCGCGAATTCATTTCGAATTTCACAGAGCCTGGAGGTCTCTCTCTCTCTCCCTCTCTCTCTCTCTCTCTCTCTCTCTCTCTCTCCCTCTCTCTCCCGAACGAACCGTAGTCGGTAGAACGAGTAACGTTCGCTAATCGCGCCGGCATCGATTACTTCTTCTCTCCACGTCGCCGAGATATCCTTAAGGCTCCTGAGAGAGCCCCGAGGAGAAACTCGGCACACCCTCAGGGTCGATCGAGGGACCCGGAGTAACGCGACACTCAAACAAGAAGAGTGTCTCCGCGAAGATTTTTTCTTTATTTTTTTTTTATTTTTTTATTTTTTTATTTTTTTATTTTTTTTATAATAAAAAACATGCGCGGTGTCCTTTTAGCTCCCACATGAACTTCGATATCTCTCGAAGCGTTCACACCTGACCGCCTCTTGCTCGATCGCCTCGACTCCTCTAACTGCGGTATTGAATTTCTCGGGCTCGAATTTTCGAATTCCATGGTAGACGGGAATAATATTCGGGAGACTTGACATCTTGTTAAAAAAAAAAAAAAAAAAAAAATGTCCATTCGCGCGAAAGCGAGGATTTTTTGATTCGACGGAAAACTCGCTGGCGTGTAATAAACTGCGGAGGGAATGTCTGCGAAGAGCCCTCGCTCTGACCGTTGACCCTGCGGCGCGCGTCTCGCGAATTGTGCTTGCCCAAACTCAATAGAGCCTCGTAAAAGTGTCAAAAGGAACGGGCGAGCGCGCTCGTTCCTCGGCGAGCGTATCTCGGGCTCGTACCGAGCGCGTATCGCATGTATATATATATTAGCGACTCGCAAGCAATTTATATAACAAAGGACGATTAAATCGTCGTGTCGTACGCGCCGTGGTCTATAAATAAAGTCATGCATCGGCGGCAACGGGCGACAGTGAAGTTAAACCGACGGGCACCGAGAGCGCGCCGCGCATGAGCGCGCTGTGAGAAAACACCGACGAAAATGCAGCTCGGTGACGCATCTCGGAGGATTTCACTTCTGGATGCATTTCTGCAAAAAAAAAAACATTTCATGGAAAGTTTTCATGCTGAAGGGGACAAAAAAAATTGGCCATATTACCCCGAGTACGAATAATCGATTGGAATTTTGGATCTTCAGAAATCTGTGCCGATATCTCGATGAGCAAACATCAGGTTTATCGGCAACGCGAAATCTTGAATTTAAAGGAATGGGCCATATTACCCCGAGTACGAATAATCGACTGGAATTTTGGATCTTCGGAAATCCGTACCGATATCTCGATGAGTAACGCCCACTTTACTAAAAACGCGAAATCTTGAATAAAAAAATTGGGCCATTTTACAGCAAGTACGAATAATCGATCGGAATTCTGGATCTTCGATAATCCATGCCGATACCTCGATGAGCAAACATCCGATTTATCGGCAACGCGAAAACATGGATTAAGAAAAAAAAAAAAAAAAAAAAGTGCAAACTGCATTTTCGTTAGTAACACGAGATACCAGATCGTCGTTAAAGGAATATACTGCCGATGTATTTCGAACTCCGTTGTATACGCTCGTTCGAGAGAGAAAAAACGTTCCGGCCGATCGTGCTCGAGCGCCTTCGTACTCGGTCCGTTCCAGGTAGACGAGAGTAGCACGGACAGAAAACTCGTAAGAATTGAAAGAGGCTCCCCAACGTGAGCTACGTCATCCTTGAGGATCCTCGTCGTCGTCTTCGGCCCACGTCTCCTCTGCGGACTGCCCATGGACGACGAAAACGAACGAAACTTTGGGGTTTCTCTCTCTCTCTCTCTCTCTCTCCATCGCACCGGAGAATGGATGGTTCTTCTCTGGCGTTATACGCTCTTTTTCCATTTCGGACTGTAATATATGTGTATATATACATTGTGAGAGCGGGAGAGAGAGAGAGAGACCAGCGAGCAACACTGGTGTCTCGGGGAAACGTCGAAGGCAGTAAATTATCCCGCTACACAGGAAAGAGCGGGGCAAGATTGCACCTGGGGCAAGATGGACCAGACTCCTCCATTCGAGATCAATCTTTTTGTACGTCCATCGAAGGATTTAAAAAAAAAAAAATCGTAAAGACATTCCGTTTTGTCGCGCTCTCCCCGAACGAATGCAAACCTCGAGAACCGAAAAATAATCGAATCCCACGCCAGTGCGACGATATCTGGACAACACACGGGAAACACACGAGATTCCACACGCGTATTCCGTGTTTCACTCGTATGCATCTCGACGAAGAATCTCCCAAAAAAAAAAAAAAATCCTAATTGATTCTACACGCTCGCGACGCTCCAAACGACACGGAGAAAAGAGCCCGCCTCGCCGTACGCTTCTCGCCTACGGTCTATAATCTCTCAATCGAAAGTGATCGGGCGGTGAGAAGAGCCGAGACTAATCGTCACCCTTTAATCAAACACTCGAGATAGAGAAAGAGCCGAAAGCTGTCGAAAGATCCACACAAAATAGGAGAGCTTCGATGTCATCGTTTCCACAGAATCGATACTTGTTGAATTATCATTGTTATTATTATTATTATTTCATCGATAGATCTACGCGTCTAATTAAAACACCGACGTGTATATACATATACATATACATATACATATACATATACATATACATATACATATACATATACATATACATATACATATACATATACATATACATATACATATACATATACATATACATATACATATACATATACATATACATATACATATACGTGTGTGTGTGTGTGCGTGTGTGTGTGTGTGTGTGTGTGTGCGTGTGTGTGTGTGTGTGTGTGTGTGTGTGTGTGTGTGTGTGCGCGCGCGCGCGCGCGCGCGCGCGCGCGTGCGTGTGTGTGTGTGTGTGTGTGTGTGTGTGTGTGTGTGTGAAACGCATACATCTCTCTAATTACAAATGACGAATTCATTAAGCGAAACGAGCGATAGGCTCCTCGCTTTCGTTCGCCATGAATAATAATGAACGATTTATCATTCGCCGGTAGGATTCAGGTGAGAATTATTTATAGCTATAGAGCCGTAACGGAGCGACAGCGTCCCACGCCACTGCACGTGCGTGGATCACAAAGATCCGTGTTCCATGCCCTCCTCCTCTCGTAGGCAGAGGCAGATAGAGCTCGCGTGTACGATCGAAATGGGATTTTGTCGCGCGGTCGGGCCGCGCTCACACACGCGCGCGCGCGATTACAGCAGCGGACCGGTACAGTCGATGCAAAATCGTAACACAAGAACACAGCCTCGTCGTTTGAGATTTCTTCGTGCCGAGCGTTAAAGGCGACGCGACACGCCTTCCGCCCCGCCCAAGCCGGCCTCGGTCGGTATCAGAGAAACTGTAAGCCATTTTTTTCGCGGTTGCCGGGCATCTCCGTCAAAAAAAAAATAAAAAATTAATTCTCACACGAAACGGCTATCGATGCATGTTAACGCAATAATTTGCTTTTCCATGGTGTCCAGCGAAAGTCCCTAAAAAATGTCCATGATATTCTCGTGATTTTACCATGACTACTCCAAACCATTCGAGGATGCATAAAAGAGACAAAATTCGTCGAAAATTGTCATGAAATGAAACGTATTTATCGTCTATTTTCGTGAGTGTGAGCGGGAGTCAGTCCCGTCGCTGTGAATGAAATCGAGATTCTCGTGTGTTCGTAACTCTCAGCGTCAAAGTGAGTCAATGACGATGAACAAGCAGTCTTTAGATGGACGCTGATATTTCATATTTCAAAGTAAACACCGTGAATTTCAATATTGCTCGTTCAATTGTTTTTAAAATCTTAATAATGAAATGAGAAACAACAAAAAATATGTTATTTTTTTGCAAAAGGCTGAACGAATGGTTTCTTGAAAGCAAACATTGTAAAAAATGTCCCCTGACGAAGCAAAAAATTTCACGATATTTCCATGATTTTTACCAGAATCCTAAAGTTTCATGATATTTCGCTGACGTTCCGAATCTCCATGATCGCTCGACACCGGCTTTTCAACCCGAATGGCACGGTAAAAAAGAAAAACTCCGTTACAATTTTTATTATCGACAGCATTCGTTAATAAATTCGAAAACTGCAATGAACTTTTTCAGTTGATGAAGATTTCGAACGACTCGGGGGAGGGGGGAAAAAAAAAATTGAATTTTGTCGAATGCGCCAGGTTAATTCTGCGGCCGTTTCCGCTTTTCTACCGAAACGATCGGGCAACGACGTTTGTAAAAAGTTAATTGAAGACAAAAATTGCAACCTCCGTCGCGCGCACGGCAGTTTAACTTCGCGTCGCGGTATCGCAAAGGCAGATACGACTCGAAGAATCGGCGGTGGGAGAGGAAGCGAGCGTGCCGTCGTTGCCAAGCTTTTCTCCGCTTCTGCCGATGTATCCTCCGTTTTTGGGTCCCCCGGCCCCCCCGCCCCCCCACCCCCTGACCGAGCTGATGCATTAATGCACCGTGACTCTGTATTCACGACGTCGCGGCCGTCTTTCGATGCTCCATGCGCGCACGCTCGCTTGGTTATCCGAGTCGCACATGTGCGCCACACGCCTCGTACACAAAGTTTATTGCCAGAATCTCCTCTTCCCCACCTCGCGGGCCCGTCGTACACTCGCCCGGTGACTCTCGGCCGTTCCGTCTCTCCGGACGAGAGCCGTACAATGTAACGTGTACGTGACATGTCGACAAGACCTTCTCCCGCTTGGCCCCGGCACTTCGGACCGTAACTCCTTCGACCTTCCCGTCGCGAGACTCCGAGAGCGATTGCAAAAAACGCAGAAGCCGAGGTTCGGCCTCTTCGTTCGAACGACACAGCCGAAGGAATAAATCGTTCGAGAGCAAATCGCGATCGTTAACTGAAAACCGGGCTAAAAGTCCCCCCCCCCCCCCCCGCCGATCGGACAGCGCTGTTTTCCACTCGAGCAAAATTTGCAACTAATATTACCGACGATCTACGGTACACAGTACAAAAATGATTGTACTTTTTTACAACAAATTATTGTCCGCAAACGTCCACAATTTTTTGTTTGTCAATTTTCTAGTTTTACCAAACAAGAGTTCAAACTAAAATTGTCAATAATACAGGAAATGAGAGGACGGGTTTTTGTATATTCAAATAAGTGACAAACAAGTTTGTCACTTATTTGTCGAACGACACAGCCGAAGGAATAAATTGTTCGAGCAAATCGCGATCGTTAACTGAAAATCGGACTAAAAGTTACCCCCGATCGGACAGCGCTGTTTTCCACTCGAGCAAAATTTGCAACTAATATTACCGACGATCTACGGTACACAGTACAAAAAGAAGATTGTACTTTTTTACAACAAATTATTGTCCGCAAACGTCCACAATTTTTTTATTTGTCAATTTTCTAGTTTTACCAAAGAAGAGTTCAAACTAAAATTGTCAATAATACAGGAAATGAGAGGACGGGTTTTTGTATATTCAAATAAGTGACAAACAAGTTTGTCACTTATTTAACAAAATAGGTTTCACGAAATTTAGCATTCCGATTTTACGAAATTATTTTTTACTGTGTAGAAACTCGATTATCCGTACGGCAATTTATTTATAATTCGAAGCTATATTGTTGCGAACCATGCCGCAAAATTTCGTTGTCACATATCGTCGAGCGTTGCTTTGTTGAAGGCGTGTGCGATTTTGTATAATGCGCTTGCTAACCAAAAATTGACGACTTTATCAGAAAAAAAATAATGCTTAAAGCAAGCGTTTAATAATATTTTTCAAAGTATATACATATAATGGTTTGTATGCGAACTTATATTTTTGAAAAACTCATATTCATTGCGTACGTTATTACTATAATAATTTTTTTATTAATAACTCGATTATCCGAATAATCGTTAATCCGAACTGGTCTCGGCCCTAATTGGTTCGGATAATCGTGGTTCTACTGTATGTTCAAAAACTTATTTACAATCTATCCAATGACGACGGGAAATAATGTTAACGCATCGTTTGTGTACAGTGCAAAGATATTTCAAGTAAATTTACTTTACTCGTTAGTCGACCGGCAATGTTTTCCCGCCGTGCAAGAAATCACAACCAATATCGCCGACGATCGGAAATTCAAAAGCGTATTTACGATGTGTCTAATGACGACGGAAAATAATGTTTACGCATCGATTCTGTACGGTCCAAAGACGTTTCAAGTAAATTCACTTTACCTATCAGTCGACCGCGAACAAAAAAAAAAGTGTCTCGCACCCCATCGAGAATCAAAGAGGGCACAGAAGACATCGGAGCAATAAAAGAGCAAATAAGATGTATCAGCGAAATCGACGACGGTGTGTTTTGTTTTTTTTTTTTTTTTTTTCCGAAACCGTTAAAATGCCATTTACGATCTCTTCTTTTTTTCCGGACCGATGCGGCGCAACAGCTTCATTTATAATAACACGTTTACCGGCTTAACTCCATTCGATTTTTTTTTTTGTCCCAGCGTTAAAACCGCAAAATTTTATTGCAAGAAATTCCCATAACGATGCCGAGAGGTAAACGGCTCGATTCCGAATCCCCCCGCCCCCCGGCTTTTAATATCCTTTTTAATTGAGACGATAAGCGAGCGTCTATAATTAAATCCGACGTGCTAATGAGGCGAGACTCGAGAGGTGAGAATAGTCGGCGCTTCCACCTCCTTGGCCGACCTCCTCGTGCCGATCGGCAGTGTTTACAAAAATGTGCAAATCGTGCGTGGCCCATTGAAATCGTCAGGGGCGGGAGGGGGGGGGGGGGGGGGGGGGGCATAGTAATAAGAGGAATGAGGAGGAGGTGAGTAGACGAAAGAGCGAGAGTGTAGCCGGTTAATGCCATTATGAGGGCCCCGAGAGACGAGAGAGCCTTGTGTGTACAGCTTGTTGTCGGCTGGTAAATTACTATAATTGTGAAGTTCCGGCGATTTTTAGATTAGCTCTGGTCCATCAACGGCATATACCTACCTCTCCGGCTCGCTCGGCACTCTCTCTGCCTCTCTCTCTCTCACTCTCTCTCTCTCTCGCCCCCGATGACTACCTACGGACCGTGGCCCGACACTCGACCGTCCGCTGCCGCCATGCGCCAAGAAGCAACCGAGAAGCTTGACCGGCGGCAGCGGAGTTCTTTCGGCCGAGCGGTGGCGCACATCGGGAGACGTCCGGCGACTCGGTTGCCCGGCGGTTCTCAAATCAACCCGGGCCACGGACCGGTGGCGAACATTCGGCGAGGTGAGTGTATACCTGGAGAACGAGCGCGCGTGAAACATGCGGAGGTTCTCGCTATCGGAGGGCGAGGAGCGATCATCGATTCCGCGGACCCTTCGATTCGACGAAAACCGAGTGGGTTTCGTCGAGGACCAACGATGACGAAAAGACACTTAATCGAGACTCAATCGAGTTCCTCGAAGCGACGTGAGACCCTCGCGATGATGACGATTCGATTATAGAAATCGCGAGATCAAACCAGAACGGAGGAATTCTCGTGAACTTGTTTCCTCCCCGTTCCTCAGCTAATCCTGATCGGGGGACGATCGGTTTAGATGGCAAAGGCCGATCGCCGAGATTCGAGGGATTAATTTTGCGCAATACGTGTTCCGAATACAAACAAGGGCTCGTCCGTCTGGAACGGAGCGCGAACTCCGTTCGGCTCGGGAGGAAAGGCTCACGCGCAAGGTCCACAATGTCCTTCCGTTTCCCCGAGGGAAAATCGTTCGGAGGCAAAAAAAAAAAAGAAAAAAAAGGTCAAGGATTACCGCACCCCCGGGGTAAGTGGCCGGGCATCGGCGGCGCATCAACGGCGAAGCACCATAAGAGCGCGGTCCGAGGGTGAGGAAGATCGGGAAACTCGGAGATTTGGGGGCCGAAGGAGCTTCGGAGTGGGTTCGAAAGGTGCACCTTCTTACCCACACTCGGTGATCTCCTCGTCTCGTCAAACCCCGCCTCTGTCAATAGAAATGCGTGCCTGTGTCCGGTGTCTCATGGGCCTCGACACGGGGGGTCCCGGACCGAGAGAAATCAAAGGAAAAGCAATAGCCTCCTCACCCTCTCGCCGTCCAATGCAACAGCGGGAGCGGAATCGGCAGCGACCCGAGAATTTAGTGTCCATCGGGGTGTCCCTTTTTGGCCTCTCTCCACATTCTCCTCGACGTCCACCGACGCTGCCACTGTCCGCGTAGCCCACTTCAGCGACGATTCCCTTTGTGCAACAAGTGCAATAGCCCTCGGTCACGCCGTTTTCTTTGACCACCGGACAAGATTTACCGAGAAATATTGGGCAAACGATGTTTCCACTGGCAACAGTGACCGTGAACGATTTTGCTTTCCAGCGCCATTCTTCCAGATCGCACCATGCCCGCGGAGTTTGTCCCGGTCGATTTTTTTTTTTTTTTTTTTTTTTTTTTTTCGTTCTACACTGTCCTACGATTTTCTCACCTGTGCGGAAGCGCTAAGGAAAAACAACATTATCCGGATCACTGTGAAACGGCTCCGGTCGATAAATTCATCAGCGACTTTACCGACACGCAACGGTACACAAATCTCTCGGATTTAATTTGTGTGAATTTTGTTTTTTTTTTTTTTCCCCGTTCGACGGGTCGTAACTTTTCGGGAATGCGGATGACTCGACCAAGGGATATCGATATTCCGCTCACACACACACACACACGAGTATCGGTATCGATAAATTTCGGTCGGAATTTTGGGCTCTCCCTTTTCCGATATTCGAGTTTTACGAGTCGGGGCGCTCGAAAAAAAAAAAAAAAAAAAAAAAAAAAAAAAAAAATCGTGCGCTTCAGGTATACCACGGTAGTCGAACCGACGAGCCACAAGAAATTATACGATCGAGCGGTGAGCTACGGAGGACGGAACAATCAGCGTCTTTTCTCTGCCCTATTGAATTCATCGTGCGCGCAAGCTACCAACACAGATAGTTACGCGTACGCGCGAAAGGACTTTCCCGCCGGTCGCGAATGACGAACGGGGCGAAACGGATTGAGCGGCGATACAAAGGTCAGAGCACAGCGTCGAGACCGAGGCGGGAGAGAGATCGGCCTCGGCGCACCCTCGGCTAAACGGGGGGCCCTACGGGATTCCTGACGAGCCTCGCCGAGGCCAGGCCCACTGTCACGGCTCGCCCGGAGAGATATATATGCAGTTGTCGGTAAAGAGGTTTAATCGGACCGCGGAATCCGACGACAATCCCATGCATAAACCTCCTTTGCGCACCGCTTACCGAGAAATCACACCCCGAGCAATCATTCCGGGGCGAGCAGTGGCCCGAGTGGATTGGATCTCGGGCTCACACGCAGTGGTCTCGGGTTCGATTCCCGGTCTGGCACCAATGGATTTTTCTATGTGCTCTTCTGTGATCCCCCAGTGGTTCGGATTCCACTTTAATTTGTAGGTCCCTCTTCTCTCAAAAAAAAAAAAAAAAAAAAGTGACATTAACCAAGTCACACACAACCCACACAATTAATAAAACATTGAAACGTTGGCCAATATGGTATATACCCGGTGGCCAGGTTAGCGCCATCTTGTGGTTCTAGAGGGTATAAACCAAATTAAGTAGAAGAAGAAGAAGAAGAATAAGAGCAATCATTCCGCAGTCCAGGGACTTGCCCACTGCTCGTCACCCATCGAAAATAGCTCGCGGACTCTCTCGCCGAATAATTCCTACCCGATGACATTATGCAATTGCACTGAGACTGAGTTGGACAGTGGTCGATATCGATAAATGTCATTGACACATCGCCGCTGTCACGAAATTCCCTCAACTGGAATTCCCTGACTTTCAGCGGTTTTCCGGAGAAAAAAAAAAAATGTCACTTCTCCAGCCGATCGGTAGGGCAGAGGACATTTACAAGTAACGTAAAATTATAATATACAACGATTGTTAATGCATCGAACTCAGTTAACAATATCAAAAGTTCCCGACGAATGTAACTTCACTGCATGGTCAACATATATGCTGTGTATGTGGGATTTTCCATCGAGCCTTGAAATCGATTACGTTAGAATAACGGAATCATTTGTACGCTCCCTTCTCTCGGATACAGCATCGTCAGACGGAATGGACCGATCAGTTCAATCGGTCATTACAACGTAATCGTTTCCACGGCTGAGTGAAAAGCCCAGATAGTCGACAATTTTGCTGAAGCGACAAACGTAGATGTCCTGAATCACAGAATTAAACGAGAAAGATCAGGTTCAAAAAAACTTCCAGAGTTCAAAAAAAAAAAAAAAAAAAAAAATGCCATGACTTCCCTGACTTTTCCAGCTCCCGACGAATCCCCTGACTTTTCTCCGGTCTTTCGGGTTCTCCAGCTTCGAGGCAACAATGTAAATGCTACGGCCGCCGACCGACTCGTCGCCACTCTCAGTTGGAAGTGCACAAAACAACGAGAATCAGAGTTTCGCACTCCCCTTCGAAACGGCAGTGCCGATGACTCGATCGCAGCCGTAGCATGTATCGTGACTATGAATTACGGTTGGCGACGAGATGGCTTATAAATTATTTTCAGAAAAAAAAAAAAAAAAAAAATCCCCAAAGTCGAGTCGAGCATGTATAAATAAAATAGAGAAGGGTGGATTTTTCTTATTCGCGAGTTTCGGGTATTCGGCCAAAGGTCAAGTCCGAAAGGCCGAGGAGGCCGAGCGAGGAGACCCGGGCCTCCCGCGCACGGAATTCCTGGCAGGAGAGCCAGAGGACCCGGAGGCAAGGACCCACTGCCGTCGGGGCTTCGAGCCGTAGAACACTCGTGGTTTTTACTCGCCTCTCTGAAACCCCCCCCCCCCCCCCCCCACCGCCGCCCCCCTTCGCTTCCTCTCGACGCCGCCGTCTTCTTCGTTCCCGTTGCCTCCCGGAACCCGCGGAGGCCCTCGCGCGAGGCTCGCGCGAGGCCCGCTGATGGAAACCGAAGGGAGGAACAAGAGGTTGCTGGAAAGAGGCCCGGGACCTGCTCTCGGGCTCCGCTCGTTTGACCGCTGGCTCATTCTTTCCGTCTCTCTTGTTTTCTCTCGCCGAGTTTTGTTTTGTTTTCTCTCTCTCTCTCTCTCTCGTTGTTCTCTGCGAGCGCGAGGGAGCGTTCGTTTGCCTGGCCAGTTCTCCTCCTCTCTGTTTCTCCGCCGGCGAGCGGGACCCGTGTGGCTCCGCTCGTCTCGTCTCGTAACAAGAGACGGCGCGCGGACAATGGGTGCCTTGCCAGTGCCTCCGCAAACCAAGGCTGCTGCTGCTGCTGCTGTTGCTGCTACCTTCGATCCTGCTGGCTCTTCGTCCTGCTACTCTGCTTTGGCTATGCTCACGCTGCTGCCGATGAAGCTTCGGATTTCGTTTTACCGTTATTTTCATTCCTTTTTTTTTTTTTGGTTTACGAAAAAGAAATTTAAAAAAAATGCATACCTTCGTGCATTTATTAATTACCGGAGGCATCGGGGCGCTTCGTGGAGCGACGGAAGAAACGTTGATCTATTCGCTTCGTAAAATGGATCTTACACGTCGTTGGACCGATGGTTTGAAATGTATTGGTAATAATGATTCTTTCGTTTTTTTTTTTATTCTGTTCGATAAATTGATATACGGTACATGATGTTTTTATGCATAAACGGATAAATACATTTTTTTTTTATTTATGCAGAACTTCGCTGCATTTATTAATTATTGGAGGCATCGGGGCGCTTCGTCGAGTGGTGGAAAAAAAACAACATTGTTCATAAGCTTTGCAGAATTGATCTTATCCGTGGACTGGACCGACGGTTTGAAATATTTTGGGCTTGTTAATAATTTTTTTTTTTTTTAATTCTATTTGTATAACGAATATACGTTATATGATAGTTTTAAGCAGAAGCCCGATAGGTAAAAATTACTGTATCGGTTGGAGTCCAGACAAACGCTTCGGTATATAAAATCGAGATTATCAAAAGTTTTTCATACACCAACAATTCTCTAAATTTTGCCGAAATTTGCCTCAATTTTGCCTAAATTTCTAAAAAAAAAACTACTAATACTACATCTGACACACCGGTTTATTAATGAAAAATGTATAATTTCATCTAACAAATTTTAATAAATATTTATGTCACTGCACCGAAGATATCGAATTTTTCCTTTTTTTCCTTTTTATTTTTTTTTTTCTACGGTACAGCGCGGAATATTTGTCGTGAATATTTACGAAGATAATCCGATTGGCCCGAGGCGAGGCGATTCCAAATGGGAGCGAGGTGCGACGATCAAAGTACCGTGCATAATGCAACGTGCGTACTTGAGTGTCTCGTAAGTACGGAGAGAAAGAGAACACGACGAGTAATGCGACAAGTGGTAGGACGACGAGACGGGCGGGCCCTCGCGTTCAATGGCTTTAGCGTGGCCTCTCGCGCGTTCGCCGGACCGTTGCACATACAGCGCGCTTTATGATAGCGGTGGGCAGATAACGCAGCGAGATAACAAAGACGAATACACGAGGCGATAGCAAGTGGCGGGGGGGAGGGGGGGGGGGCCCGAAGAGTGCGCGAGTGGGAGATCGGGTTGTGATGTTTAATAGCGGAAGACGAGAGGAAGCTTATGTACCGGCGTATGTACACTCGACTCGGGCGATTCGAGCTCGCTCTCCACAGTCCCATCTGTGTGTTACTGATTGTGGCGTCCACACAAACGACGAGCTTCGGAAGGGGGAGGGGGGAAGAATAACGTACGCGCTACTCGCCCGTTCGCCCACTTGCTAGGGATAAAAAAATCCTTTGTCACTGAATTTTTCCTACTTAAAACAAAAAAAAAGATCACGTTGGGAAGAAAACAAAAAGAAAAGAAAAAAAAGTATCGGAGGGCATTTTTATTAATCGAAGGTTAAGGTAAGTGCAATAGTTTTTTTTTTATTTTTTATTTTTTATTTTTTTTTAACGGGGGAAAAGAAAAAAGTATCGAGGGCATTTTTACGAAACGATGGGTAAAGAAAACGAATTAGTGTTTGGTTTTTTTACGCCGCCGACAATCTGCGACCGGAAGTCAATTCTCAAATGAAGATAAATTGAATTATCCGCTGCGAGTGAAAATTTGCTCCCGATCGTGCATGTTTTGCGGTGTTAAAAAAAAAATAATTAATTACGACAGCGGAAAACATAAAATAAAATCTTCCCGATCGGTGTATACCACTTCGGATCTCCCGGCTCAAATAATGTCGAGATTAAATTCGTTATCGAGTGACTCGATAAAAAAAAAAAAAAAACATAAAGTACCGTAGCGCATTTTTACGAATTGAAGGCTAAAGAAAGCTGTAATCATTGTTCTTTTTTACGACACCGACAATCCGCGGCCGGAAGTTGCTTGCCAAGTGAAGCGGAATTGATGTTCGCCTCACGTAAAAATTTCCTCTCGTTCCCAGATGATATGCACCGTTAAAAAAAAAAAAAATTACCAACACCAGCGGAAAGCATAAAACAAAATAATCCCATCAGTGTTCCACACTTCGGATCTCCCGTCGCATATAATCGAGATTAAATTTGTTATCGGTTAAGTCGATAAAAAGGAAAAGAAAAGAAAAAAAAAAAAACAAAAAACCAGTGAGACGGTATTCGTTCGACGATTGAATTTTCAGTGAGAACACGCGAGTGTCCCGAAAGATCGGAGCTCGCCCGACGATTGCTACAGTGTACACAAAACGACAGCGGAGAAGAATATCCGGACTGTTTAGTCGAGCTCGGGCATGACTGTCGGCGATGGCTTGCACACCATCGGAATCGCACAGTAGTTGAGGTTACAGACGCTCTCCCCCCCCCCCCCCTCCGCCCCCCTCACCGACCCGTCCGACCCCCGGATAATTTCCACGAAGAAATAAACTAACCGAGGAATTTCTCGGTGCCGGAGTCGAAGCGCCAGTGTGCGCACGTGTAGGCGATATTTCGGTCCATCGACCTTCGTCTTCTGTTCGGTACGCTCCCGGAAAGAGCTGTCCGAAGATCGAGCAAATGCGCGCAGCATCCCCTCGCTGCCGTCATCCGCTTTGAGATTCTGCGGGCCAAAATTGCGATCCCGTCCGCCCGACGAATCGGCGACAAATAAAGGCCCAACAAAAATTCCATACACATCCCCATATGCATAGCTCCGTCGCGATAATCTCTTTCTTCAATTTCCCATCCTAAAACACGCTCGCAGTTAAAATCCCAATAACTGCTCGGACAGTAAACCGTCACACAAACCGCTTCCTCCCCCCCCGCCCCTCTCACGAAGCTTCTCCCATCCGAATCATCGAATTACCAATATTTACGCCAATTAGAACTTTCATCGAGCGACCGATTCGTCCATCGGACGAGCCCTTTTCTCGGGTTCCCTTGTATTTACAGAGCGCGCCCGGCGTGTCTTCGGTAGCAGCGCGTGTTGCCCCCTCCCCTCCGCCCCCCCCCTTCCTTCAGCCGAGAAGCCTCGAGGCTCTCGCCACACATATACGCGCTCATACACTCAAACGAACAGCTTGTGGCCCGTCGGGTTCGAAACGGCGAGGCCGCGGTCGTGAATTTTTATTTAAAAACAAAAAAAAGTAAATAAAAAAAAAAAAAGCGGGGGAAGCCTGGCGTCCCCGAAGTTCGCGGGGCGTCGTGGCGACGCTGGGCCTCTTTCCTTCGCCTCGTGGCTCGGCTCACGCTGCCGCTGCCGCTCACCGCTCGTTCTCTTGAGAGGCTCTCTCGAGATACGAAAAGGCGAAACGGCAACGCCGCAAGGCCGACGCCGGAGCAGCTCTCCCCGCTGGCTGGATGGAAGCGAGCTGTAAGGCGAAGCGAGAACACCGAGCAGCCCGGCTACTCTTCGAACTGTGCCTCATCCTCTTCCTTCTTCCAGCGCTGCGATCCGACGTGAAGGAAAGACGAAAGACGATCGGTGTGTGTGTGTTTGTGTGTGCGAGCGCGCGTTGTACGAGAGGCCTGCGGCCCTGCCTGCGCTCCTCGAGGCCCCGGGCGCATCCCTGAACCAAGTGAGAAGAGACCCGGCGGCGGAGCGAGCGGGCGAGGGAAGAAACGCAAAGGCAGCGTCACCCACTTATTCAGCGGTAACGAGAGAGAACGCAAAGTATTTTTTTTTTTAATATGACAATTTTTAAAGAAATAATGAGCATTTTTTTTTGAACAGTGATTATTAAAATAATAATAGTAATTGGAATAATAATAGTAATTAAACATAATCATGATAATGAAAATTATCAAATTCAAACAAAAAGGGAGCGACGTTGAGAAAATATCCAGACGGCAATTATATAGTATTCCGGGTAAATGGCGCAATATCTTCGAGACAGATAAGATTAGCGGAGTCGTAGTGGCGCAGTAAAGCCGTAATACACTTGCGATGCGTTACGCCCGTCGACGGGGGGGATTCGCGCAGTCTCTCTCGGTCGTAATGGAACCACGTTCTGCTTAACGCTTATTTATGCGTCGTTCGTCTTCCGAGAAGTTACCAATAAATTTTTAGATACGGGAGAGGGAATCACGGAAAAAAAAATGGGCGATACATTTTCCGACAGGATAAACGATGATAAAAACAATGTTCACGTCCGAGCCCCCCCCCCGCCGTTAACAATATTTACTAAAAATTTAACGCTGAGATATCCAACGGAGACTATTAATAAGAATAAATTTAACTGATAAGCAATCAAATATAAACCATTAATAAAAAAATGTCTTGTTCGCCGGCTCCGTGCAAAATTGCTGATAAGAAAACGAATATAGTAATGTCTCTGGTCGAATAATGGATGAATAATCGTATCTCATTAAGGAGGCGAAACGACACGACGCATCTCTTCAGGTAGTCCGTGCGGTACAGTCAAGTCAATCGAGTAGCCGGGTTTCAAAAATTGTTGGCACACGATTTAAAGGAGACAGTTTTGCGCGCTAACGTGGATTTAGATTAATGAGTTCCGAATTTACGTAGAAAAAAAAAAATTACGACAATAAATTTAGAAAAAAAATATAGCTCAGTTTACGCCGATAAATTTCAGGGGTATAATTTTACGCAGTTTTTGTGAAGTCGAATTTCGAATCTTTGTCCGATCGTGACTTTTGTTTGTCGAAATATGCTCTACAAATTCACCGAGTAACTTGCTTCGTCTCGATTCTCATTCAGAAAAAAAGATTAGTTAACGCCAAAGCTCTGCTTTAAAAAAAAAAAAAAAAAAAAAAAAAATTACTAATTTCTAAACGATTAATATTATAATTGATGGTTTTCAGTGAATTCGTAGAGGATCTCTCGAAAAACAAAATTTTCTATCACTCCCCAAAATCGATTGAAAATTACAAGCCCGACTTCGCAAAAACTGCGTAAAAATATGCCCGTCGATTTATCGGCGTAAGCTGAGTTATTTTTCTATAAATTCATTGTTGTAGATGTTTTTTCTAAACAAAGTAGGAATTCTTCCATCTATCCTTAGTTCGCTTCAACTCACACAAATGATCCCTTCAAAAAGTGTACAAACCATTTTTGAAATCTTGGCACTCGATTGACTTGACTGTACAGCAAGGACTACCTTAATTCTTTCTTTTTTTCATTTTTCGATTCCTCTTCGTTGTTTTTTTTTTTTTTTAGGCACACGCTCGATCGTTCGAGAATCAGCCTGATAGCTTATGCTCGGCGGGTAACGCTCGGTGTCTCTCGCCCAGCAGCAGCAGCAGCAGCAGAGGCCATACACGCGCGGGTTGTGTGTCCGAAGCTATATCGGTACACGCTAAGGAGCAACGAGCGGACGAAGGGAACGACGATCTATCAGGGAATGGGGGGGGAGAGAAGTGGGAGGGGAGGAGGGGGGATGGAGACGAAGATGGAGAAAACGTTGAAGCCCGCGAGCGGCGTTGCTTGACTCTCGGGCTCTCTCGTCGCTGTTGGTGTTTGTGTGTACTGTCGCGTTGCCGGTTGCTGATGCAGCGGGCCGACTCGAGCGTCGGCGGCGTTCGAGGCGTAGCAAGTGTCGGACCCCAACGGCTACGCCCATATAAATCCTTAGTTACCTAGTCCGCTTTACGAGATACAATTATTTACCGAGAGAGCGAGAGAGAGAGAGAGAGAGAGAGAGAGAAGGGTATCGGGAACCGGCTACCTTATTTAGCCCTAGTTAACTCAACGCTCGATGGCGCACGAACGATTGATCGAGACCACCTCTCGCCATAAGTCTCCCTTTTTCTGTCTTTCCTGCCACGCTAAGCAGCTTCTTTTTATTCCAAATGTTATATGGACGCCACTCGCGTTTCCTTGCAGTCACGTTTTATTCGCCGTCTTCAAGTCGATTATATAACATTTTCATTTTTTTCCCCCCCTCCGGCGATAATTTTCACCTCGAGGGTTCGTATTTGATTCATTTTTTTTCATTCTTTTTCTCACCCATAGAATATGCCCGATTGATGGATGGGTGCTCGATCGAAGAACGAAGCAAAAGAGGTGACTATCTTAGGTCCATTTAACGTCTACATAGCTATTAATTCTAGTGGGTCATATTCACCACATTTATTTTATTATTCCAATGTGCATCATCAGAAAAAAAAACTAATATTCTCGATTCCAGTGTTATTTCACTTCCGGTATTGGGAGTTTCATTTTTTTTTTCGTCTATCGAGAGGCGCACCTGCATGTCGATAGTCTCTCTTTTCGCTCCTCTTTCTCCCCTGATTCGTGAGCTTTTTGCCCGGGGAGGGGAGGGCGCATCTCCCATCAGGCGCGAACCAGACGAAATAACCCGAGCAAAAAAAAAAAAGCAAAAAAAAACATCCTCGTCGAAATTGCAACGCGAAGAACCCTCTCGGGTGCCTTCGGTCTGCGAGAGATCGTATGCCTAACGATCCGCCTGCGAGGGACCCGCAGACACACTGACTGCGGAGCGAACGAAGCGCGAGAGATGCGGCATCCGCAGGACCGGAGTGCAGCGCACGATGTGCGCCTCGGCTCTCACCGTAGCGAGCGAGCGGCGGACGATCCGAGCGCGGGCAAACGAGAGAGGACCTCTCGGCGGTGAAAAGGAAAAACAAACGGAGAAAGAGGAGAGGCGGAGGTGAACGAGAGGACATCGTCGTCGGTGGAATACCCGTAGAAATTATCCCGGTATGCTCGATTTCGTGTTCGAGATTCCGCCGGTGAGATAAACCGTTGATGGGAACGAGCGGCATTCTACGAGGTCATCGAATTTGTAGATTTTCCACGAGATTATAAAAACGAATATATGTACGCGTTTAGTGACTCGCTGAGATAAGCGTGGCTGCCGGCTTTCTGTTATTTTCGCCGGTTGCTTGTGGCGCGAGGAAAACAACAACAAAAACAAAAAATATATTAAAAATTCTACTCCCGATCGGAACTTTGCGCGTACGAGATAATTATCGCGCGAGCCTCTCGACCCCCCCCCCCCCCCCCCCCTGTTGCGCAAATCGATAAGCGAAAGCGCAAAAAGAAGAATTAATTTTTTTTTGTTTCTCTTCTGTGTTCGCCGGTTGCCTGTAGCGTGAAGAAAGACAAAATAAGAAATAAAAATTTTACTCCCGATCGGAACTTTCCGCACACGAGACGATTATCGCGCGAGCCTCTCGCCTCCCGATCGATAAGCGGAAGCGCGGAAAAAAAAAAAATAGACCGAGAAAAAATAAAAATCCATTACGCCAACTTAGTCGAGAGCTTTGCATAACGATGAAACCGCGCGAGGTGGTACACTTTCCGCCGAGTTTATATACCGCTGTCTTTAGGGCCCTGTAAATCACAGCCTCTTTGAGACTCACGAAATTCTTCTCAATCTTTTTGTTGTTGTTTTCTCGTCCCCCCCCCCCCCCCCCCCCCCCGCCGGGGACATCCGGTCGGTGGAACAAGCGAGAATGAATTTACGACCTTTCGTGGAAGCCCGGGCGCGTTACGAGTACTCTCGATTCTCTCGGAAGAACGACAACGGCGTGTCGATGCCTCTCGATTACCTGGAAGAAGCGCCGGAATCGCGCGAACAGTTCGTTCGGGATAGCGACTTAACGGATGTAGAAAACAAAAGCGACGCGCCGAAAGGACAAGGACGATGGAGCGCTGCCAGTAGACCCGGAGTGAAGTTCGACGAGAAACGAGGTGCCGGTACACTGCTGCTCTTTGCTATCGGACACACACATCGGCCGCCGAGAAGCAGAAGGGCGCATCCGACATATTTTTACGCGTTAATCTGCGCGGCTACGCCCTTCCGTTTCTCAGCGGCCGATACATGTATACATACATACAAAATATTTTATACACGTATATACAAACGTCTACTTCCACTACCAACGAGTGGAACCCGGAATGGCTGCGAGTGCGCGCGGGCAGAACATCGCAACTCGCTCACTCTCGTTCGCCAGAGTTTCGAAAGCCGGACTAGCTGCTCTAAACAAAGAGCTTTATGACCATATTTATAGTTGTCGTAAAACACTACACAGATTGCTAACCTCGCTCGACGGACGCAGCACGCAGAGACGTTGCCGTTTGCCCCTGCTCTCTCTCTCGCTGCCTGTTTCTCTCTGCGTCATTCGCATCGTTTTTCCTCTCTCCCACTCGCTCCTTCGCCGGCCTCTTCTACAACCCATCTCCGCCATTTACCGTCCTTCTCACATTTACCTCGCTCGTTCGAGCTTCGTTCGACTCTACCATCGACCGTACACACGCCTACCATATATCGTTTTATAATCATAACTATCAACCCAACCCCCCCCCCCCCCCCCTCGCTTTCTTCTCCTACTCTTTCTCTCGCGCACACTTTGGCGCTTTTTCAAACATTCGCTGGAGGAAGGCTCGCGGATGCTGCGAACGATATTCTAAACGGTCCGGCGAGCTTGAACGGTAAACCGCGAGACGGAGTTATAATAAGCGCTCTACTTATCGGGGCAGCGAGACTCGGCATGCGGGAATTTCATCAATTAATAACGAAATTCCGTTCAGCATAACGCTCGCGAGTGCTTCGAGGCGTCCGCGCGGGGGATTCCGCTGCGAGACGAAAGCGATACATTAAAACGTTATCGATGATGCTGCCCCGGCCGCTCTCCCGACAGCGCGGGGATTCAACGGACATGATTCATAACGGCGAGTCCTCGCGACGGCGGCGTGACTAATTGGGACTCGGGTCAACGACACTGCATTAGTTTTATTCCGGTTAATTGATATTTCGTCTCCTTATCTTCCTCGTTGAAGACGCGAAGATTTTGTTTTTCTTTTTTTTTTTTTCGTTGAACAATACTCAATTGAGCGGGCATTAAATCGTCGCGAGGAAAGTGCCATTCGACGACGCAACGAAGTACGAAAAATGTATTACCGTCGATGCTAATTCGTCGAATCGTCCGGAGGACGATAAAACGGAACGGTGAGAGTATTCGAGATACCGCGTTCGGCAACTGAAACTTGCAATCGACTTTTTATCGCAGGTGTTGGCATGTACTTTCTTATGAGATGCTTCGGCGAATGCAGATAACATGTCAGCATGCGATGAGACTTTTCTCTCGGCCGTACATGCCAGTATTCGCGAAGAGAAGTTTTATACAGCTTTCGATACCGACCGGGATCGCGTTCCTTTGGTATTAAGGCACACCCAGCAAAAATAATTTATTTCACTGGCAATGTTTATTTGGTGCAAGCAAAATATTTACTTGATTTAAATAAATATTCATTTAAATTAAGTACATCGCTACTTAAATGAAATAAATATTTATTTAAATCAAATAAGTATTTTAATTAATCCAAATAAACTGTGGCCATAAAATAAATTATTTTTCTGTGTGTGGTCCTTTCGAATAGTGTTCACTTTGCATTTTCAGAGAAATGAGAGGAAATTGCGAACACTTTTTTTTTATGAAAATGATTCGTTCGCTTTTCTGAATACGTATGAATTTTTTTAGATTTTTAAATTCACTTGGTATTTTTTTTTTTAGAAAGTCACAAAATTCAAGGTGAATTTAAGAATCTGAAAAAATTCATACGTATTCGAAGAAATAAAGGAATCATTTTCATAAAAAAAAAAAGTTAGATTTCCGTTTACCATCAATTTGTCAATAACATTTTGGAATTATTATTATACAAGATTAATCTTTTTCGGTTCCTTTAGTATGCTCGATTTTTTTTTTCAGAATTTCAGAATTCATTTCTCTGAAACTTATGCGAAGTGAACACTATTCGCAAGGACTACCTTAACGTCGAACGGTGCAATTAGAGTGCAATTGACAGTTGCAATGCAGTATGAAAAATGTATTACGATATGACTAATTCGTCGAATCGTCAGGAGGCGATGAACGGGACAGTGAGACTATTTTCGCTTGGTCTTGACGTCGAACGCTCGTATTCTCGTTACAAGTCTCGCGATACAACGATTTATGCTAAGTGAAAAAAAAAAAAAAAAAAAAAAAAAAAAATATCGCGTGCACCATTAACCCATTAATTAACGCACCGCGATAAAAATTAAATCGTCTGAACTCCCTGACACCGAATTGATTGATAATAAACAATCTCTCTCTCGGGCGGGCGCGCGCGCGCGCGCGAGCGAGCGCAGCCTCGGTGAAGCTTAACGTTTGCGCGGGAGCGGCGGTGTAACTACACACGGCCCGTGGAAACACACGCTTCGTGATTCGTACTGTAAACAGGACCACACCGTGCGCCTCTCTCCCGAGCGCTCGCGTGACATTGCGTGACGACGTGAATTAAATGACCCCACGTGTCGAGCACGTGTTGCCACGGGTCAGGGACCCGGGTTTCCGTCGCCCGGTTTATACACAAATTCTCGCGAGATATCTACCGAAGCAATCGGCGGCTACCGTTCGAACAATCGTCTCTCACTGTTCCCAATGACATTTTTAGTGCCGACTCACGAAGTCGACTCGGAACGGGACAATTAATAACGTCCGAAAATTATCGAATGGATAAGCGCTAAAAAAAAAGAAAAAAACAACGAAACACCAACAGATGATGTTAAAAAAAAATCTTTCTCGTTGATTTATGCCCAACCATTTTTTTTTTTCATTTTCTTTTCCCTTTTTTTTTTGTACGAGAACATTTTTCAAACACGTGTCCATCACCCGCTTCCCGCATCTCCCTCGGGTGCCCGCGCGTAAATAAGCTTTCTCTCGGAAAGCGGAATGAAAATTAACTTTTAAAAGGGAATCTCCGCCCTCCGAGGAGTTTTACAAAGTAGAATCGTTGCCCGCGCGAGCTCCCACGGAGTTAGGAAGGAAGAACCAAGGAAAAAAAGAATGAAGTTTGTATATGCGAGAGACGCATTAAGGAGGGGGGGAGCGAGGTTCAAGCAGCGTAACATCGGAGATCAGGTGCATTCCGCGAGGGCGAGTAGCTCGCATGGAAACAACAACAACAACAAAAAAACTATAATCTTTAGCGCTCTCCGCCACTTTACTCCGGTAGTTTCTATATCGCGAGTCCATCATCCTTGCCGCTCCCCTCGTTACCTTTTTTTTTTGTCTTTTTTCTTTCTATTCCATCTTTTCTCAGCGTTCCGCTCGGCCCCCTACCGTAGCTCGGGCGTGTTTTCCCCAACTACGGATTTTCTCGGGAAAAACGTTTTACGAGGAAATTTGTTTTAACCAGTTTATAAAGAAAGATGCTACACCGTACAACGGCCGGTTGTTGTAGCCTCTTGTGATGCAGTCCGACGATGCAGTTGCACGAGTCGCACAACCGGGAGGGGGGGGGGGGGGGGGATGAGTATATCGGTAGAGAAGAAGAACCTCGGGAGATCTTCCGTCGGTGGAACGGGGAGATGGAAGAACGGAACAGTGGGCGCGAGCTGGAGGGGCGGGAGAGGAGAACGAGCGGACAACAGAGAGAGAGAGAGGGGGGGGGGGAAGGGAGAGGGGCCCTCGCCGTGTTCTCCGACCTCTCCGAATGTAAGAAGTGCAGCAGGTAGGCTCGTTAGCGAGCAGGTAGGTAGAGGTCCGAGGGCCCAGGGTAGGTGTATAATGCTGACTGTAGTCACTGCGTGTCTGTTCTCCATGTACCGGGTGTTCCGATCTCTTCTCATTCAATTTTCATTCCTATGCGTTTCGTGCACAGGATTTTTCAATTATTACAGTTGTATAATGATTATAATAATTGAATGTATTTTTTTTTTTTTTTTGTG
This sequence comes from Amblyjoppa fuscipennis, assembly GCA_963575735.1. Classification (NCBI taxonomy): domain Eukaryota; kingdom Metazoa; phylum Arthropoda; class Insecta; order Hymenoptera; family Ichneumonidae; genus Amblyjoppa; species Amblyjoppa fuscipennis. Next base: position 5,362,798 of record OY754490.1, read on the forward strand.
TTTTATTGCGAAAAGTAGGATCATGAAAAGTCGAAAGAACTTTCGTTTATATGTGAGATGAATGTACGACGATATATCGAGGCACCCCGAGAGTTTCCGAGGAAAATTATTATTTTTTTTTTTTATTATCTCGTTCCCACCCAAAAGTATCGGGCGACTTCGGGTCGTTGCAGTACTTTGGCAATATTACATTTTTTTACGCGCGTAAAATCACGGTTCAATTACCCGGGTGTTCCGATCTCTTCACATTCAATTTTTTTTTTTCCTACGCCTCTTGCACACTATGTCATTCTGATGCTAGGCTTTATGCACGCATGTTCAATTGTTATAGTTGTGTAATAATCATAATAATTCAACGTTTATATATATTTTTTTTTTATCATGAAAAATATAATCATGAGACTTCGAAAGAGCTTTCGTCTAAATATGAGTTGAATAAATAACAACATATTTCGGGGCATCGCCAGAGTTTCTGACGAAAGTTATTTTTTTATTGTCCCGTCTCCACCGAAAGTATTGGGCGACTTCGGGTCGTTGCAATATTTCGAAACATCAAAATTTTTACGCGCATAAGATCCCGGTTGAATTACCGGGTGTTCCGATCTACTCTCACTCAATTTTCTTTGCTGCGCCTCTTACACACTGTCATTCCGATGCTTCGTTTCACGCATGCATATTCGATAATTATAGTTATGTAATAATGCAATAATTAAATATATATATATATATATATTAAAAATCAAAAATATAATCATGAAGAGACGAACGAGATTTTATGTATATACGAGACGAATATATGACAACATATATCGAGGCACCCCGAGAGTTTCTGACTAAAATTATGTTTTTTTTTTTTTATTATCTCGTTCCCACCGAGTCGTAAATTTTGCAACATCGACATTTTTACGCGCATAAAATCCCGGTTGAATTCGAACGCATTTTTTGTCGCTCATATCTGGAAACGCAAATTTTTGTAAACAAATATTGGAGTATTTTTTTTTTTTTTTTTTTTTACGACACAGAATAATTTGTAAAGTGGCATAGTTGCAGAGATTCACCCGTTAGACGATGCCAAGCGTAAGAAATGGGTAAGGTTAGAGACGCCCAAGGGAAGCGAAGTAAGGAGAGCGTCGAATGAGAGGGACGGAGAATGGAGAAGAGAACGCAGTGTGCGAGGCGTCAAGAGGCCGAGGCCCCGGGTGGGGTCCAAGCAGAGAAGAACGTTAAGAACGAAGAAATAGATAGAGAACGCGCTCGTGAGGAGCGATAGAGAAGACGGTACATATGCATATATACATATATACATACACATACACATATATGCATATATACATATATGCATACGCATACACGTATATACATATATACACGAACATACGCATATATACATAAATACATATATATACACTTGGGGGTTACGGTGTGCATCGGTGAGTGGTTACCGGTGAGGTTCGGAGGAAAGGTATTCGGGCAAGTTCAGGGTGATGCAGCCGAGCCTAGTATCTCCCTCACTCGCCTCGTTTCCTTCGACTCCCTCACACTCCCTTTATCCACCGACGTTCTTTTCTGTTACTATACTCCGCAGCACCTTATTTCTTCGCTTCTCCACCTTACACCACTCTTACTCGCAACATAACGCACGGACTATACTGGCTCGAGCTTCTTTTATATCGAAAGAAGAAAACCTTAATCCTACGTGTATGACTCTTCGCATGTTACAGATATACACACACATATATATATATACTCTTTTTTAAAAAAGGAATTGCGCTAGTCAAAAGAGTAAGTTCTCTTTCAGTACCTTCCAGATATTTTTCAGTACCTCGTAGATATTTTTTCGTGCGTGAACAAAAAAAAAAAAAAAAAAAATTCATTAAAATTTTACTACACAGTTAAAAAAAAAAAACAAAAAAAGGTTCGCACGGTTAACGAACGCAACTCGTATGCGAAGGTCCGCAATGTTTTGTCGACAATTTTGCAAATTAAATTTTTCATTAAAACAATGAATACGAAATTGTAAAACAAAAATAAAAATTGCAGACGTTTGAGAAAAATAAAACTTTGTCAAATGTAGTACATTTTCGTTTACAGTCTGCAGCTCGCCGTTTAAAGAAACGTTTGTTAAAGAGGGTGCTCTTGGGGGATTTTTGTTTTCGGCAGATTATCGGTTCGAACGAGGTCGAGGATCGTTTAGAGAATTAAAATAACTTTTGCTACGGTGTAGCAATGGGGCTTACCGCGGTAGAATCGCGAATACTCCGGAGTATAAGACGATGTGAATAAAAGGGAGAAGGAACGAGTGCCAGCGCCCGCGGCTATCTAAGCGCCCGGACCGCCTACACGCGAACTCGTCAATTACTTCGCACAACGAGATATCATTGGCGAGAGAGCAAGAGTGGGATAAACGACGAGTGGAAAGAGAGTCTCGTTTGTGGAACTTCTCTCGCTCTCTCTCTCTCTCTGCAGCTCTCTTCAACTTATGTATATCAACCGCTAAGAAACAAAAGGGCGTATCGCGCACCATTCAACATGTAAAACACTGTCGGTTGCGCCCTTCCGTTTATTGGCGGTCGATACACACACCTCCCCACATGCGATGTACACCTCTTGGCCGGACTATGCCACCGTGAGTATCTCGTGCGAATAAACCGCCGAATTATCTTCGAAGGCGAATTATCACCGACCGTGCGCGCCCTCGAGCAACAAATAAAACACAATGAGCCGAGCAAAAAAGTAAAGTAAAATCTACTATCGCCTCGTTTCTTCTTTACTCATCGCTGGCTCTACTGTATTACCTTTGCTCTGGATTTCCTGCTATTATGGGGGTTTTTCGGCCTCCGCTGGGCCCAACCACGCGGGCACCGCACGCGATATCCAAATTACAGAGAAATATATTTAACTCTATTTTTTTTTTTTTTTTTACGATCTTGTCTCCCGTTCCGTTTTTCAATGAAGTTTTTGTAGTATTTTCGAAAAAAAAAAAATGGATCCTCGCATTTGGCAGTTCGGCTGTTTGAGATGTATTTTTTTTTTTTTTTTTTTAGATCCAATAAACGCCGGCGATATTTTGATCGCATTCGGTAGATTGCACTGCCGACGTCCCGTTAAGTATGTATCGACGATAACGCTTTGTTTCGATGAATGGATAGTCTCGGCGCACTGGCGATCGGGGCACGCCACTAGCTCGCTCAGGCCCGGCCCGCCCGATCGCTCTGAATTATTAACCACTTGACGGTGGTACGCAGCGAGCACAGAGGTGCTGTGTGCGAATCGCATCGTCGACGCGATTGACGACAATGCTATTCTTCGCTGGTCGCGAAATTTCGCCGCTGGAATCGCACGACGACGAGAAGATGCGGGCAACGATTACGGTAGGCTTTTGCGTCGCAAATTAGTCAAATGAGCGCTGACATTTTTACAATCGTTTGTGCAAAATTTTATGCAATTTATTGACAGTAAAGGAGATTCATTTGCATTTTTGCACGCGTTGGCAACCAAGAGAAACGTTAATCACGATGGTCTTGCAAGAACTGGCGAAACGCAAATTTGGCAAATGCAAATTTCCATGAGTGTTACATTTTTGTTGGGCCTTCTCAAAGGAAAATCTCTCGTTTCTTAACCGATTTTAACGTACCGCGGCTCATTTTGTTCCTTGAACATTGCTCGAATTCACCGCGCAGATGTTTTTATTGCATTGATCATTTGAAAATTTCGGTCCGTTCATCGAACGATGAATTTTCGTTCCCACAAACAAAACCGCTGTTATTTCTAAACGATCAAGATTTAAAAAAAAAAAAAAAAAAAAAAAAAAACATTTGCTTCGTGAATTCGTAGAGCAACGTTTGAGGAGCAAAATGAGCCACGGTGCATTAATATTCGTTGAAAAATAAGGGATTCTTCTATGAAAAAACTCCGCGAAATGGTATCGTCATGGAAATTTGAATTTATCACTTTAAGTATTTGCAAAAGCATCGTTATCAATCGAGCAGGCTTCGAGCCAGCTTACATGAAGGCCACACTCAGCCCGAAACGTTGTGGCTCGACGGATCGACGACTAGACGTCTGGGTCCCCCATTGACAAACTTTCAACGAATTACATTTTTTTTTTACACCTCGCTTCATTCATAATAGGCGGGATTGAGTGAAAAACAACGAGACACCTGTTCACATGAAATAGTGCGAATCGCGAGTGTGCGAGTCGCTACTCCGGTCGCTTTCTCAGGACGTTGGAAAGTTTTGGCTAATTTTGGTCCCTGAACGTTGCTCGACGAATTTACCATTGTAGATTTTTTTTTTTTTTTCATAGCATTGACCATTTGACAAATACGGCTCATTCATCGACCGGTGAATTTTCGTTACCACAAAGAAACCGCTGTTGTTTCTAAACGACCAAAACTATAAAAAAACATTCGCTCAGTGAATTCGTAGAGCAACGTTTGAGGAACAATACGAGCCGTGGCGCACTGAAAATGATTGGAAAAATAAGGATTCTTCTATGAAAAAACTCGGCGAAATGGTAGCGTCATGGAAATTTGCATTTATCACTTTATGCATTTGCAAACGTTATCAATCGAGCAGGCTTCATGCCAGCTTGCTCGAATGCCACTCTCAGTTGCCCGAAACGTTGCGGCTCGACGGATCGACGACCAGACGTATGGCTCTCCCATTGACAAACTTTCAGCGAATCGAATTTGTTTTTTTTTTCCGCCACCTCGCTTCGTTCATGATAGGCGGGATTAGGTGGAAAAACGACGAGACACCTGTTCACACGCAATAGTGAGAGTCTCGTGTGTGCGTGAGTCTCTCACCCGGTCGCTTTCTCAGGACGTTGGAAACTTTTGGCAAGCTAACGGCGCCAACGAAGCGAGAGATCAATTTGTCAGTGCGAGGACGCCCAACGGGGTAACGCGCAGAGGAGTATTACAATCGTCCAAGTTAAACCAACGACCACGTTAATTTGTCTCGCTGGACAGCGAGCCTACGGAGATACATATATACATAGGTATGGATGTGTGTGTGTATATATATATATATATAATTAAGTCGGTAACTGGCGTTGATGCCGTTAAGTACCGGGGTCACAATTTTCTTCCGAGAATCGACATTTTCCAAGCCCGCGCCACGGTGTCAAGGCCGGCAGATTCGTTGCGCTCGTGGATACGTTTGAGAATTTTTTTTTTTTTTTTTTCCAATCATAATGCGACATTTTGCACCGGATCGTGTGAGCCACGAGTCGCGAGCAAAGTTTGAATTATTTATGCAGTATCGCGGTAGTCGGCAACGACGAGTGATTCGTACGTTATAATACATAATTAGCGGCTGTATATCATCGTCATTATTATTGCTATCGATGTCTCCGGGCGGTCCCCGATCAGCTGACGCTTCGATTTACGAGAGCCGGCATCGCAGCCGATGCCATCATCGATGCTCGTCAATTTATCCCGTAAGCGATTTTCTGTCGCCTCCAGCTTACGAAATGTATTTATTTTAATTTTTATAATAATAATAATTATTATTATTATTATTTTGGTCCAACGATATTTATATATTTATTATATTTGTTGTTACTGGAGGAATTAATCGGATGGGTGAAATTGAGTTTCGAGCCGATAATGTCTACTTTTGTGATTTAGCTTCGAGCTAGCCTAGCGGACTGATTTACGCCTGACGGCTCTACGATAAAATTAACCGTGGATAATTAAATTGGGGGGGGGGGGGGGGGGCGAAAAATAAAAAAAAAACTCACCGAAGACGGGACTGAGGTCGGACCTCGCTGAGGCCTTTCCCGTCGTCGCGTAGCTTCCACCGGCGAGAGATCCCTTTTCCTGAAACACACACACAACGTTTTCACACTGTATTTTTTTTTTAAATTTAATTTTTATATATTTTGTTTTTTTTTCGTTCTTTTCCTTTCTCCTCTCCCATCGACGTCCTCGAGAACGGCACGCGTTCCCGCAGACTCGAATAAAATAATCCATTGGCAGGCAGCAATGATCTTTCTTTCTTTTTTTTTTTTTTTTTTCTATGATTTTTTTGTTTGTTTTTTTATTTATCGCGCACCTCAGACTCCGTGAGGTCGATGAGGGAGCTCTTCTCCTCGGTGAGATTTTCCGAGGACCTCTTCTCGTCCTCGCCTTCATCCTTGAAAACCTTGACCTCGTCCTCGCTGCCGAGATCGTCGCCGCCGCCGCTGCTGCTCACGTGCGGCATTATTGTCGGGACGCCGACCGTCCGACGGGAACGATCGGTCGTCGACACTCCGCTTATTCAATCCTCCTCCGTCGCCGCGACACCTTCTCTATTTCTCTTCAAATTTTGTTTAAAACAAATATTGTTTTGCGCTCCAACGCGCGCCCCGATCTCGTCGTTCTCGTTCCCGCGAGGATCCCGAGTTTTTTGTTTTTTTTTGTTTTTTACAAAGAAACTATCGAAATAAAATAAAAACCAAAAAAAAAAACAAAGGTAACACACGCGCAATTTATTTAGCACACTCACTCGTTCGCATCCGACCGACGAAATACTATTGTAAATATATCTACGATGTGTGTATTGTTGAACGGAAAAAAATAAAAATAAAAAAATAAAAATAAATAAAAAATAAACTCAAACAAAAGGAAATCGACGTTCACTGGCCGACGCGGGAGCCGTCGGCTCGCACTGTTATCACTTTGCTGTCACCGCTCCACTCGCACGAACTCATGTGTGTGTCGATTTTTTCACTCCCCCGCGGGGATAACGCACGATTATGTTTATCCTCGATGAATTAACGCTTGTCGAACGACGGAAGCGTAACGAAACATATATATATATATATGTATTTTTTTGCGTGCTTGTCGTCTGTTTTAGATGAAAATTTATGGAGAGTTAATAAAAGTGCATTCAGAGGTAGATAAGAGGATATGTATAGAGAGTAACGTCGGCGCTGTACGCACACGTTGTTACTGTGATAGATGATCGGTGGGGAAAAAAAAGAAAAAAAAAAAAAAAATCGGCGCTGACGCGAGCGTGCGCGCGCGCTCGCGAGTACACAACACGCACGCCACTGGCACGTTCGTCGTTTCGCGATAACCGACGCCGTCGGCTGGCTCTCGCTCGTTGCCTCTCGTTCGAGCCCTCCGTCTTGCGAGCAACTACGATCCTCGTAGCCCCGCCCCCCCCTCCCCTCCTCCTCCCCCACTCGCTGCAGCGAATAATTACCGTCGATCACAGTGAATAAGTTGCAGCAGCAGCAGCAGCAGCAGCAGCAAACAAACACGAGTCAGCCGGGAGGACGACGCATCCGCCAGTTAGCCGAACGCTCGACACTGCTTACTATTACGATGCGAGACAGCATCGGCGGGACGAGCCGGCCAACGCACCGCGTCGTTATATGTCTTCTCGTGTTGCGGCGTCGTTGATCCGCCGTCCGCCTTCAGCCGCGCCACCTCTCGCGACACTCTCGATCTCTCCGCCGCTCTCTTACAAACGGCGATATCGCCGTTTTAGCGGCAGCAGAACGCGCGTGGGAGTGGTCCGTTGAGCGCGTAAGCGAAAAACCGGCGAAATATTCGCGTTCTGTGTGATTCGCGGTTTGATTATCTCTCTCTTGTTTCAATCGTCGAAAATCAATCGACCGGCGCACTCGTTATTTCTTTGTTTGTTAAAGGTCTCTTTGTATTCACCGCACTACTTCACGATTCAGCGCAGTTGTCGCACAGCTCGGACGCGCGACGAGAGCTGACTCCTTCGGCCTCGAGCCTCTCATTTATCATTGTTATTATTTCGCCTCGTACTCTCTCTCTCTCTCTCTCTCTCGCGCGCGCTCCTCCTGCCCGGTAGTCGCTGCTCGTTGGTTCTTTTAATGTTAAACTACGGTTCGAACTCTTCTCGCGCCACGTTCGCCCGTTGTCTTTTGTGATTTATCCACCGGTGCGGGTATTCAATGAAAACCCGGCTTGTTCGTGCACTGACGGGCCGCGTATCCCCGCGTTGCTGGCCACGAAGCAACGAGCACGGGCTGCTTGTTCTCGATCGACGACAACACCTCGAGTACCGCGGAGGACTGGACGACCGCATGATAGTGCTGCACGCGGCGAGGGGCGGCCATCTCGACCGTGTCAGTGCGTTCGCGCGCGCGTTCCTCCGTGTGTCCCTCTGCCTCACTCTCGACGTCGACACGACTCTGTTGAAACCCCCCCCCCCACCCCCCTCTGCTATTTGCTACACGTGCGAGCTCGGAGGACGGTGCACCATTTGTATCTCCTTTACTTTCGTATTTTTTTTTACATTGTTTTTTTTTTCTTTCTTTTACATCACGTTACGTTAATTTATTTCGTTTTTCTTTTTTGTTTACTTAAATCTGTTTATCGCTTCGACGCTCGGTAGTTCATCGGTCCAGTGTAGTTGCTTCGTGTGGTTACGTCTTTTTTTTTTTTTTTATCGGTTTTGTAAACGAAGGTGCCCGACCTTCGGATGTCGTTCGTATCGCGGCCGACCTCCGTCTCGAAGTGCTCTACCTGGATGCTCGGCGCTGACTGCCGGCCGGATCACTCGAGCGGGCGGCTCTCCCACGCGTCGACCAATCACGGCCTCGGATTCGTCCGTACTGCTTCCCTTGCCCCGCGACGCTGCGCCCCCCCTCCAGATACCGGCCGAGACGACGACAGCCAGTCATGGCAGGCAGCCGAACGAGCGAGCCGCCGAGCCGAACAAACACGAACCCCCACGAGCTTACCGCCGACCAGCTTCGCACTGTATTCCTCCCCCCCTCCTCCACCCCCCCCCCCCCCCCCCCCGCCGCCGTCTCTCTGCAACACACAACGCCGGAATATAAGTATAGCCGAGCGTATTAGCGGAACGCGCTGCGTCGCGCCGACGCCGTCGTACACGACGGATATGTCCACGTTTTTTTTTTATGGACTTTTTACTTGTTTTTTTTCTTTCTCTTTTTTTTTCTTTTCTTTTGTCCGATGCCCTCGATACATTCGATTATTCGAGATTTTACGCTATAACAATATATTGCAAACGGTAAATTAGCGGTCTTTTACTTGTTTTTTTTTTTTTTTTCATTGCAACATCGTTACAGGTCTAAAATTATAATATTGCCGATCTACCGAGAGAAATTTTCGGACGATAAAATTACCGAGCGATATAATGAGTCGGAAATGATTATTGGAAGCGGATTGATTCGTCAAAAACTGAAGAAAGACGATTGCCAATTTGCACTCGCGACTGATTTATTTGACCGTTGGCTCGTTGGCCTTCTGTTCTTGTTCTTAGGACGATATTATAACGAGCTCGACACGGCGCAAGTGGAGTCTGGAGAGACGCAGTAAACGGCCGTTTCCCTTCCCGCCCCGACGGCTTCTGTGTTGGTCATCGGATACTGACCTTTCGTTACGATAAGAGGCGCACAGCGTGGAGACGCTGACAAACTATCTATATCCGTCATCGTGGCTATGAATTTTATTGTATACACATAGAGACATGTCGTGTATGCTCGTCGACGGATTCTTGCTGGCACGGTGATCCGACGACACGCGTCACGCCACGCGGTCTCGCACGACTAGCGATCATCGGTCCACTCGGTGAGGTGCGTCTCCTCGACGGCCACTCGACCAGACGCGATTTATACTTTCCCGACGCTACGCTATTTGCTCTATCGTTCCGAATGACAAATTCAAGTTGCAGAGTTATAAATGAACTGGCGATTGTGTTGGCTCGAGCGTCCGTGTGTGTCTGTGTGTCTGCGAGTTCTGTGCGCATTCGTGTAAGTAACTGTCAATACCGTGTTAGTGATCTGTAGTATCTGTGAATATTTGTGCATATCCGTGTGACTATCTGTGACAGTGTGAGTGTCTGTGGGTACACGGCACAAAAAAAAATGTGTACTTTTTACAACAATGTGTTGTCCACAAACGTCCACAATATTTTATTTGTTACTTTTCCGATCCCACCATGCAGTTTCTAGTTTTACAAAAAACAAAAAAAATACAAACTAAAATTGTTAATGCCGTGGGAAATAAAAGGACAGGTTTGTATATTCAAATCTTAAGAAACGAGTTTGTCACTTATTTAACAAAATTATTTTTTTACTGTGTATCTGTGAATATTTGTGCATATCCGTGTGACTACCTGTGACTATCTGTGACAGTGTGAGTGTCTGTGGGTACACGGCACAAAAAAAATGTGTACTTTTTACAACAATGTGTTGTCCACAAACGTCCACAATATTTTATTTGTTACTTTTCCGATCCCACCATGCAGTTTCTAGTTTTACAAAAAAAAAAAAAAAAAATACAAACTAAAATTGTTAATGCCGTGGGAAATAAAAGGACAGGTTTGTATATTCAAATCTTAACAAACGAGTTTGTCACTTATTTAACAAAATTATTTTTTTACTGTGTATCTGTGAATATTTGTGCATATCCGTGTGACTACCTGTGACTATCTGTGACCGTGTGAGTGTCTGTGGGTACACGGCACAAAAAAAAATGTGTACTTTTTACAACAATGTGTTGTCCACAAACGTCCACAATATTTTATTTGTTACTTTTCCGATCCCACCATGCAGTTTCGAGTTTTACAAAAAACAAAAAAAATACAAACTAAAATTGTTAATGCCGTGGGAAATAAAAGGACAGGTTTGTATATTCAAATCTTAACAAACGAGTTTGTCACTTATTTAACAAAATTATTTTTTTGCTGTGTATCTGTGAATATTTGTGCATATCCGTGTGACTACCTGTGACTATCTGTGACAGTGTGAGTGTCTGTGGGTACACGGCACAAAAAAAAATGTGTACTTTTTACAACAATGTGTTGTCCACAAACGTCCACAATATTTTATTTGTTACTTTTCCGATCCCACCATGCAGTTTCTGGTTTCAACAAAAAAAAAAAAAAAAATACAAAAAATTGTTAATGCCGTGGGAAATAAAAGGACAGGTTTGTATATTCAAATCTTAACAAACGAGTTTGTCACTTATTTAACAAAATTATTTTTTTACTGTGTATCTGTGAATATTTTTTGTGAGTATTCATATTAAGTATGTGTGATTACTTTGAGTATTCATGTATCTGTGATAACTGTGAGTATACCTGCGAATACCGTCGTGAGTATCCAATCGGGATAAACTATATTATTATGTAGATTGATCAACGATCCGTATCAATCGTTTCACAGCGGGAATAGACGAGTGCCGTATAATAATAACAATAATTAATTTTTTTCGAACACGAAAACGTTAAGGATTTCACGTTCATGTGATATTTTCTTATCCTTACTCTACAGTCACGTAGCGATGGGCTGACCTTCGAATGATGCACGGTAGTGTGAGAATTCGTCGCTATGAACGGCGACGAAATAGAGACAGAGTTAGTAACAACGTAAACATAACCTACAAATATGGCCGTTCGACTTTTGTATTCGATCCAAAGCACGCTATACCGGGGCCCTCCGCAACACGGATTAAACACTCAGTGTGCATAAACGTTCGATGCGTCTTAACGCCTCCGGGCCGTAGACCATTAAGTCCTACTAAGAGTTCTACTAGCCAGGCTAGTAACGCCAGAGTAACTTTAACCTTAACGCTACGGTAATCTAAGAGATAACCGTAAAAGACTTGACTGTCAGCACCACTGCGGGTTAGATGCAGTGACGTCGGACAGAAATATGTTGACAGAAACTGACAACAGAGGTTATATACAAGGTGCCAACTGCCGAGCATTTTACGATTATCTCTTAGACTACCGTAGCGTTAACCTTAAAGTTACTTTAAAGTTACTTTAGCGTTACTAGCTACGCTATTAAACTTCACTAGCGTACTTACTTTAGCGTTACTAGCTACGCTAGTAAAACTCTTAGAAAGATTTCAGGGTCCCGGCCCTTGTCGATAATCGATGACACTCAGTAAATACCACTGCACGAAAGCTGTTTCGCAACGGTTTCTCTCAAAACATCGTTATTGTCCCCGATCTCATCCCGCGACATTTGTCAATCGATGTTTGGACGTTGATGGTTTAACGGTAATTCGATTCGACCGACTAACCGCGAGGCTCGGATGAGACAATGTAATTCCCGACTCGGCGACTTGTAACCGGCGCAGTCGGGCGTAAAGCCATCGTAAATTGTCGGCCCGGCACTCTCCCGTCGCGCTTCTCCCGCTGTTGAGAGATAGCGGAGAGTAGTGAACTTTCGGGTACGGCGGTGGCTGTTTCTTAACGACGCACTAACTCGAATCATTTCTGGCCGCACGGCCAATTTAAATCTGCCAGCGATGTCGCTACTAGATATTTCAACGGGACATTCCTCTCCGGAGGCCCTCGCTCTCGTGAATTTTCGCGACGCCGGGCACGCGGTTGATACTTTGGCGAGCCTCGGGCACGACCGAACGCCGCGGCGTCGTCGACGGGCAATGGAAACACGCGCGATAGTTTGTTCCGTTGCGAGTTTAACGGAACCAAAGAGGAAAACGAAAGCGTGAAAATCGCTCGGCACGCTCGTGCTGATATCACGCCGGGTTTCGTTCTCTCACGGCTCGTTTATTTCGTTGGGATATTACGCAGTGACGAAGATACGCGACGGTACCCTTCGCAAGCATCGCGGATCTAAAATATTTCCCTGACCGTTTTGCTCGCAAACACGACTCCTTCGCGAATAGAGCTATTCGTCCGTTAGACCGCGGACGCAAGTTATTTCAGCGGTTCGAAGGTCGAATGAATATTTTTCTCGCACCAAAAATAATGAAACGTACACACTTACCGGGAGAGGCGGGACGATTTAGTTCTTTTTTTTTTTTTAATAGGAAAAAGTTTAATGGAGATGATTTAGTAACGCGGAGTTGGCGGAAACTTTGGAGTTTGTGATTGAAGTATAATTTGTTTGGTGGCGGTGGAGGAGGAGGGGGGGCGTGTTAAGTATACAAGTTGTTGGGCAACTTTGTTTGCCCGATCTGAACTGCCCTCTAGCGGTCCAGGAATGTACTCAGATGAGCAGAAATCGACTGTGCCGACGGTTATCAAGTTTCTTCGCCTTGTTCACGACAAAAATCATTTTTTTTGAGGTATTGCGATTGATAATGAAATTTTACGCCGATCAGAGAATGAGCAGTCTCGATAATTGTTGATTTGTTCTGGAGTGCAATTGAAAGATGATTATTCGAGAGATTATTTCAGGAATGAAGGTGCCGAACGACGCCGCAAGCAGCGCTATCGACGAATCGATTATTCGGCCGGTCGAAAAATTTATTGGCTTATCCCTGTCGGTAAGGTAGTTTCCTGCAGCCAGAGAAGCAATATTAAAAAATGATTGCTTTATCGTTTTTTTTTTTTTTTTTTTTTTAAATGATCGCTCAAGCATTCGTGCTCCGAATTCTCCTCGCCACCTTTCTCTTTACAAACGATCTCGAGAACTTTGATTGTAGCGGGCAATTCTCACTCCGCGCGTTCTGCACTTGACGAAGCAACGTTTCCAGATTGAGCAGAGCGATCGTCAAATTTTTGTCGTCCATAGCGCGTCTCGTCTTCTCACTTTTGTCAGAATTTATCGAAGCCAATGTGAACAGCGCTTCCAGCAGTTCGTTGGAAATATCGGGCGACTGATGTGGATACTTCTCCGTGCAGCCTATAGTAATTTTCGTAGAGATGCTTCGTCTCGACTCCGCCAAGATTCTCAGCCTCGGGTGCAGCAACTTGCTTCGAAATATTCGGTGCGAGGTCACTCGCTCCAAGTGTGCCACGAATTCCGCTTGTTTCAGCAATCTCCGAATGTGTCCCTGCATGCGTATCGCCATTGCGGTACGACAAAAAAATAAATAAATAAAATAAATAAAAATATATAAAAAAAAAAAAGAACTCTACCGAGTGTTCGTTGAAGAATGCCGCGGTGCTCGTTATAAAAATAGAATTCGCGATAGGCACACGCTGATTAATCTCCGAGTTCCGTGGCAGCCTCCAAGCTCGGCACTATATTTCTCTATAATTTAATTAAAAACTGTATTCTGCCCTCCCTCACCCTGTTTTCTCTCCCCCCCCCTCTTAATTACCAGAGACGTCGACCCTCGTCAGTAAGGAGGCGTAGAGGTCTTCTCTCCTCTCGGGCTTCGCCCCTCGACTCACCTCTTTCTCGAGTCCCTGAATGTCGTTGACAGCCAGACCGATCATTAGATTCATCAGAACTATGCTCGCCAGTACGACGAATCCGAGAAACACGACTCTACTCGTGACGCGTAAAAAATGTTTCTCCCCGCTTGCAGAGTTCACGTTTTCTTCATTGGATTGGTGAGGATGACTCTCGTCGGGGAACAAATCTCCGTACTCGTACTCGCCCATCATCATTACGACGGTCTTCACCAGTGCTCTCCAAGAGTCGCGAAACTGGTCGTTGCCGTGGAACAAAACGGAGAAGCTTAACGCGAATCCGACAATCAGGCAGACGAATGCAAGGAGAACCTGAAAGGAAATAAAAAGCTCTCACGTCACGGATGCACGTCATTAACATAGGGCTGCCGGATATGGATATATATATACATATACATGTCTACTTATACGCATATGTGTATATGTATGTATGTGTATGTATATGTATGTGTATATATATGTATGTGTGTATATATGTATGTATGTGTATGCATGGTATGGCTTCTGGAATGGTGGCTGGTTGGCTGACTGCTGCATTCGCTGCTGCAGCCGGAGCAGCCTCCAGCCTGTGGACATGGTGTGGGTGTCGGAGCGTGATGGGATCCCCGGGCAAGGGAATTTCCAACGAGATGATGCTTAGAACGCACGGTACGTGTTACTTCGCACAATTTTCGCATGCGAATTTTCTCATCTACGCCCTAGCGGCTACAAGTTAACGACGTTACATGAAATAATGCAACACCACCTTGAATTACGAGGCCATTGAGAAAAACAGTTTTCTACCTACAATCACGAATTATTTTAGCCGATTTTTTTTTTATCGAATTTTCATCTCTCTCTATATATATCAGCCATAAATTATTCCGATGGTTTTTCGAGCCGAGCATTTTTCTCTCTACAATCACGATTTATTGTACCCGATTTTTATCTTACCAGCTCAATATTCGATAAGGAAGTTTGATCTCGCGTATCTACGAAATATTATTTTTCTTCACCGTAGGCCGTAAATTATTCTCGGGCTGATGTTGGTAGTCGATTAAGGAAACTGGAGAGCCTGGTCTGAACGATCGGCTACAAGTTAACGACGTTAAATGAAATAATGCAACACCACCTTGAATAACCAGGGCATTGAGAAAAACAGTTTGCTACCTACAATCACGAATTATTTTAGCCGATTTTTTTTTATCGAATTTTCATCTCTCTATATATATCAGCCGTAAATAATTCCGCTGGTTTTTGGAGCCGAGCATTTTTCTTTCTACAATCATGATTTATTCCACCCGATTTTTATTCCATAAGGAAGTTTGATCTCACGTATCTACGAAATATTATTTCTCTTCACCGTAGGCCGTAAATTATTCTCGGGCTGATGCTGGCAGTCGATTAAGGAAACTGGAGAGCCTGGACCGAGTGATACATGTGATTCGACATTCTTGAAGTAAGTTAAATATGCGGGACAAGCGTTACCTTGAGAATGTTCTTCAGTACCGTGGAGAACATGAGAGCGTAGTAGCCGTAAGTTGGAAACCTTCCAACGAGTAGCATCATCTGAATCCACGCGAACAAAATCGCGAGGCTGATGGAGTGAAATACCCACGTTGGTGGCTCGAGGACCGCGGCTCCTCCACTCCCGTCGGCAACCGGCAGCAAAGTTTCTCCGCTGGAACGAGATGCGGTTACGTTGATGTAGTCGCCGGCGACGGTCGAGGTCGCCAGAGATATAACAGCGCATGTCAAGGACGACCAAGTCTCAAACTGCTTCAGGTAATACCTGTGTGCAAAGTAAAACTTTCAATAGTATCCCCGTCCAACTTCTCTCTCTCGCCTGGCGATATTTCCGCGCGTCTTCGGCAGCTTCACCCGACGTGTGTAATGCAACGAATATAGCGATGAGGATTGGCTGAATCACAGGATATTACATTAGGTGACTTGAATAGCTCGGTATGGCAATGACAAAACGTACAGATCATCGATCGACGCGATGACTACACTGTAAAAAAATTTGTTGC
The DNA here is from genome assembly GCA_963575735.1 of Amblyjoppa fuscipennis. Taxonomy (NCBI): domain Eukaryota; kingdom Metazoa; phylum Arthropoda; class Insecta; order Hymenoptera; family Ichneumonidae; genus Amblyjoppa; species Amblyjoppa fuscipennis. The sequence goes on from OY754490.1 coordinate 5,378,925, forward strand.
GAAATTAATGCACGGTATTGGAAGCTTTTTTTTTTCACATAAACTGTTTCTGAAATTTCAAACACATGTGCGTTGGAATTTTACAGTAAAATTGTTCTTATTAATGAACATTTTTGGAAATTTCAGTCAAAATATCTGTAATTTTAATATCTGATATTTTTAGTTTAGAAAATGGACATTAATGTTCAACTAATGCAAGTAACATAAGAAAATGTCTCGAACGGACATTCAAGGAGAGCAAGCGTTCGACAGTTCGTACTTCAGACAAATTGTTGTGATCGTAATTAATAAATGAACCTGAAGATGTCTGCATGACATAAAATTTCATCATTGTCAAGTCTCTATCAATCCACGGCTTTAGGAAGAAAAAAAATATTGTTAATTTGTAGAATTTTATTCTCTGACTGAACTTCACCGAGCAGAGTTTTTGCGATACAAAATATAGCCGTTATAAAGCGATGAAATTTCGTCCCATGCAGATATCTTCGGGCTCATATCAATAATATCGCCCTCAAAACCAAACACGCGTTTCGTGGATTCGCTCGGTCGTGATAATATATTATTTATCGAATGATTTATCCAACTGTCTCTTACTTCGGTACCATGAGTACTTGCACAGTGTTGTGAAATACGAGAATGCAGGAACAGAGCATCAGAACGTATCGCGGCAGTGCGAAGCCTTCCGTGCGCCGCAGAAGTGTTATGGCGTAGCCGGAGAGGGACAGAACGAAGAATACGTGAACGAGTACGAGCAGAAAAAAGAATCCTCTCAGTCTGGACCACTTGAGACTGAGAAATGATTCGAGAAGTGGATGCTGAAGAATTCCCAATTGTTCCATGCTCGAGGCTGCGCCGATGAGAGCCGTTACGACACCCATTTGAAGCTGGTCCTTCGGTGCGAGCACGCCAAAGTCAACGCTCACCTGCAATCAAATATACCTGTTCGAGAACGTTGCTTTACTCTTCGGCAATGCAATCAGACGGGTTTTGGTTTATTACGTAAGAAGCCTTCTCCGCGCAGCAATTCCCGTTGGGACGAACTCCCCCGTCGAGTAACTCCGTTACCAAGGATAAGGGTCGAGATACGTGAGCGAAAATCGCGTCGATAACGCTCACACCGGTCTTTGTATGTGCGGCGAGATTTCCGCCGTAATTCACAAGTGTACTGACGCATTCCCGGTATCCCTGATAGGCCGCTCTGTGAAGAGGCGTACGACCGACCTGTGTGTTTCAATGAATTCCGATAAGCGATTCTGGTAAGATTTTGACTGTTCTTTTTTTTGTTTTGCCTCGATTACAGAATTCGCTAATCGATGCTTACTTCGTCCTGAATATCGATACTTCCGGAATCCACGGCATCCAGAAGAACCGCGAGAGTCTCGAGACTTCCCGAGGCTGCGGCTATGTGCAAAGCTGTACTTCCGGTGCTGGAGCATTGAAAGAGAGGCCACGCACCGCCCTCGAGCAATCTTCTCGTCGCAGAGGAACTGCCTAGAGTGGCTGCGTGGTGCAACGCCGATGACCCTTGTGAGTAGCAAGAGGGAGTCTCGATTAGTGGTGAAAAAAAAAAGAAAAAATTGTGAAAAATTGAGGAAGAAGCTACTGAGCGCCACTAAAAAAAAAAAAAAAAAAAAAGAAAACGAGGCAAGCTACGTGTCGAGAACTTATTATACACTGTCGCGAATCTTCCGGTTAATTATGATACGTCGAGAAATGGAAAACAAAATCTCCCTCACCCGTATCCGGATGTACCACATTTGTGGAAGCACCCGCGGATACTAGAGTATCGACGACTCTGGCGAATTTGTCCAACGCCTGCGAATCATTGGCATCGACGCTCGAGCCAGCGAGAAGAAGCGGCGTAATTCCACGCTCGTCTTTGGCGTCCACCGTTGCTCCGGCTTTCACCAAAATCTTGACGACTTCCGGATGATTGTTTCTCACTGCCTGATGAAGCGGCGTTCTGCCCCAGCACTCCGGCAGCGGAAGCTAAAAAAAAAAAAATTTTATAATCATTGAATTTTCAAAAAAAATTATTCACAGTAGAACCTCGATTATCCGAACTTTAATTGATTTTATCCGAACTTCTATTATCCAAACTGTTATAATTCGAACCATGCCGCAAAATTTCGTTGCTACATATCGTCGAGCGTTACTTTGTTGCAGGTGTGTGCAATTTTGTATCATGCGCTTGTACAACCAAAAATTGACGACTTTATCAAAGAGAATGCTTAAAGTAAGCGTTTGATAATGTGTTCCAAAGTATACATGTAATGTTTGTATGCGAACTTACATTTGAAAAAACTCATATTCATTATGTATGTTACTATTATGATATTTTTTTATTCGTAACTCGATTATCCGAATAATCGTTAATCCGAACTGGTGCCGGCCCAAATTGGTTCGGATAATCGAGGTTCCACTGTATTTCAGATACTTAGAGGGTCACATTTTTGCCGGCGACGACGCGGTCCCTTTCGCCCAATCCAGCCCAGTACACGTCTCTAGTGCAGGAATTAATTTCAACGCGACTGTCGAGCGCCGCACCCCGTTGAACAAGCCACTCGGCCACTTCGACGTTGCCCTGATGAGCCGCGTAATGAAGGGCGCATCTTCCGAGCTTGTCGCATACATTCACGTCGGCGCCGAGCTCTTGGAGCGCGTCCAGTAGATCGGTCCATCCTCGCCAGGCAGCGAAGTGAACCGCCGTGACTCTGAGAGGGCCGACCTGAGACAAAATATCAGCACCGCGATGATTAGCTTCGGATAATATTTTCCATGCCGCCTCCGGCTCGTTTCTCTCGATGGCTTGAATTAAATTCAGGGACAACTGACTCGTGACACTCGGCATTGTCGCGCACTCGGACGTCGACTGTTTTATTATTATACGACCGAGCTTTTGAACTCTTCGGTCCAGAATCTCGTGTATTAATTGTGACGAGGATGTGGCTTTGGCAGGAAGTATGGAAGTAGAGCCTGCCGTGCAGATATTGCCCCCCCACGGCATTGAATTGGCCAACCTCATGTCCAGTGATTAAGAGTTTCAGCCGCGAGTCCGATTATCGTTTACCCCGTCGATGTTTTGATGCTATGTTGCTCCAAAAAGTGTTCCTTGATGGGTCGATGCACATGAATATGAATAATGCAATTATAATTACTATTGTCAACCAATTAAAGTAAAAGGCTTTGGCAGCAAGTATGGAAGTAGAGCCTGCCGTGCAGACATTGCCCACCCACGGCATTGAATTGGCCAACCTCATGTCCAGTGATTAAGAGTTTCAGCCGCGAGTCCGATTATCGTTTACCCCGTCGATGTTTTGATGCTATGTTGCTCCAAAAAGTGTTCCTTGATAGGTCGATGCACATGAATATGAATAATGCAATTATAATTACTATTGTCAACCAATTAAAGTAAAAGGCTTTGGCAGGAAGTATGGAAGTAGAGCCTGCCGTGCAGATATTGCCCCCCCCCCCCCCCCCCACGGCATTGAATTGGCCAACCTCATGTCCAGTGATTAAGAGTTTCAGCCGCGAGTCCGATTATCGTTTACCCCGTCGATGTTTTGATGCTATGTTGCTCCAAAAAGTGTTCCTTGATAGGTCGATGCACATGAATATGAATAACGCAATTATAATTACTATTGTCAACCAATTAAAGTAAAAGTGACGAATACAACTGAGCTCGATGTGCACTGTTAAAAAAATCTTATGAAATTTACAACACATTCAATATACAAAGTTACATGAAATATACAACCTCGGTATGTGAAATTAGAATTCACATACATTGCATTTGAATTTTAATAAAGTAATCTTAAATGCAATAACTGTACATTGAAATTACCGGTGATGGCATTGAGAATTAAGACATTCGTATATGAAAATTATGTTGTTATTACAAATATCATAGAAATAATATTGTTTTTAATATACCGATAATGCAATATTCTCACATACATCTCAATGAAATTTCATATACTGCGTATGCATAAAAATTCATGTGCATTTTATGAATTTCCAAACAGAATTTTTTTTTTTTAACAGTGCGTACACGTACAAGAGTAAAATATCTAACGCGCCATATTTTCCATTATCGCCCTATGAATATCGATTGAAAAAGAAAAAAAAAGCAATCGCAACGAGCCGCTAATACACGAGTAAGCTGCAATTGAAGCGCGATACAGAAAGACCGAAGTTCGTCGACGAAGCGACTTTCGACAGATTATAACCGATCGTCTCGGCAAACATGTCAAGCTTTCCGATAAGGGTTGATTTATCTGTAAGGCGATTCGAGTCACCAGCACTTTCAACATCTGCTCGGACTGCCGTTTATCTGTTCTCACAATCGACCCGTAAAAAAAAAAAAAAAAAAAAAAAAAAAAAAAAAAAAAAAAAGTATGCAAATTGTTTAAATGAAATGAAGCGCGGAAAAAAATGTACGACAATCATTGTCTCTCGCGCTTCATAAACGGCTTGTCATCGCGTGAAAACCGAGGAAACGCACAGTGCACGCAAACTTGTGAGCTACTCTGTCCCGCATACTCGCACCGTTACGGGCCCTAACGCACACGAGAACTCGCGGATATCGGGGATATTACATCATCACGCTTCCAGCACGATAGTCCGGTGTATGCGGTGTCGTACAGGCCTGTTACACTATACTACACTCGGTCGGGCGAACCCCACGTTCACACGCTCAATCGACTACGGTATAGTATTGTTACCTTAGGCGAGCCACGGCCAGTACGCGCTTGACCACGCTCACGGAGGGATCATAGCGCGCGCGTTCTCCAAGTAAATTCGATTAACGTTCGGGAGAACATTTCGTAACTCGCTCCAAAATGCCGAACTGTCCGAAGTGCGAGAAACCCGTGTATTTCGGTGAGTTTTTTTCTTCGTTTTTTTTTTTTTTTTTTTTTTTTTTTTTTTTTTTTTTTTATGGTTCTACGCCTTATTAATCAATGCCCGTGAATTAATTGTTATCGATCGTTAAAATTATCGCGAAATCAATGTTGTCGGTCAGGCCAAACCTCACGCTATCACAATATTTACTCTGCTTCGAGCACGGTATCGCGTGTGGTATCGTACGCACTGTTATTGTGTCGCTTGAATTGTCGGATATCGCGACGATGTTTCTTCTTTTTTTTCTTCTTTTTTTTTTTTTTTTTCTTCTTTTGCTGACCGGCGAGACCGGTATGCAGTAGGAAAAATAGCCTTGCGCCTCCTTCCATGGTAATATTTGTCCTCCAGCTGCGAAAATAGAAATGAATCATTAGACTCTTTGGATCGTAGACGAGAAGCTTCAATGCGCTTCTCGTGTGCAATGACAATTGAAGACTAGTAATGGATCATTCATTTTCAAACTTCCGCCGCGAAGAACGTTTCAAATCAGTGGAATTTCTCGCATTTCTCCCGGGATCTTTAATACAACTGAAGCGAACTAAACATGGCACTCAATTCAGGGACATGCTGTGTTCAGCTCCGATTATGTCCCGAAGCGGTTTATACCTTCTGCCTCCTTCGATTTCAACACTCGGATTGCTCCCACCTCGCTTATTGCCTTCGCAAGCTAAGTGCCGGCAAAACTTTAGAGGTTCCATTGCATTGAGCTGCTCCTCTGGAGAGGTTCAAATATTTCCTTGAGGATTTATCAGCGTCAAGTTGCCGAACGTCAATTCTAGGTGGAACACCCTCTAGTTTTTTTGTTTCGGAGGACAATACAGAAAGTAGAAATAGCCCATAGGTCGGATGGGTTTGAACAGGAAATTACTTTTGCTCGTTTAGGTCGACGTCATCTACACTGAACAAAATATCAACTAAGCTGCGCTTGCGGGTGACGAAGGAAATGTTAGGTCGATTGAACAAAATACTTGGTCAACTGAAGCAACTATTCGTTGAAGCAACTAAATATTAGGTCAAACAACTAAATATGCGTTCAATCAACTGAATATGAGTTCAATCAACTAAATATGAGTTCAATCAACTAAATATGCGTTCAATCAACTAAATATGCGTTCAATCAACTAAATATGCGTTCAATCAACTAAATATTCGTTCAGTCAACTAAATATGCGTTCAATCAACTAAATATGCGTTCAATCAACTGAATATGCGTTCAATCAACTAAATATGCGTTCAATCAACTGAATATGCGTTCAATCACCTAAACATGAGTTCAATCACCTAAACATGAGTTCAATCAACTAAATATTTCTTTCAATCAACTAAATATTTCTTTCAATCGACGAAATATTTCCTTCGCCACCCGCAACCGCAGCTCAGTTTGATATTATCAAAACTTTTTTTTCGGTATATGTTTCTCTGAAACCCTATCAATATCATCATGGCTTAGCTCGACGAATGCAGAAAACAGCAAGAACCGCAGCGATTTCCATTGCATGACAGTACGTCGAGAAACAGCCGTTACATGACGATAACTTTCCTCTATCTCTGGCAGTAATTAACCGCCTCGTCGACTCTTCTAGTCCTCTTACTCCATATCACAATTGCTGGCATTATCAACATTTTCGTAACGCATCCTCGCCTGACTGATAAAAACGTAACCGACGCGGGAAGCTCTTCGCAATGGTCGGCTATCTACTTCCTGTATCGTTGAGTATTAAAAAAAAAAAAAAAAATCTAGACAATCGAAAAATCTTTAGTCGTCGATAATAACGAATAATCATGAAAACAATAGAGACATTTTGTTGCTGAGAAATAAATGAAGAATATAATTTACAAAAAGAAAAAAAAACGCGCTCTGTCATAAATTAATATTTGGGTGGGTCTCGAAGTAGTAGTGAGGAATATGAACGTCGAACGGCTCTGATGGAAAAGTAGAGAAATAAAAGGCAGTGGAATCTTCGATCGAGGGAAAAATTGCAGGTCGGTATGTTGCACCGCGAACATCATCGAGCCACGAATAGTTTCGGTCTCATTGGATGCCTGAAAAATTCTTCCTCGCGAATTTCATTCCGTAGCGTATTATTCATGATACTTTAACGACGATAAACTTTACTGCGGCACTAGCTAGAGGATGCGAAGGCTTTGAGCGTCGGTGCGGTTTTAGGATAGAGTCATTGCATCCAACTTTGACGAAACACTTCCGGTCGACTGTCGCGTCGTTAACAAGCTTTCGCTTCTGGATCGCTTTAACATTTATCTGCGCTCGTATCTGATTGGACGATATGTCAGTGGCGCTTTCAATTTTCACTTTCGTCGAGGAATCTGCGGGCGATATCGTCAGTTAAGACTACCGGTTCAGGCGACAACAGCGGATGTTATGCTAAGGCTTCTTCTTCTTCTTCTTCATTTTCTTCTTCTTCTTCTTCATTTTTAACAATTTATCCGGACCTTCAGCACAACACTGAAGATGAACCGGATTGGCCACAGCTAAATCGTTCCGGCCAATCTTATCACGTAGAGTAGAGATTTGTGACTGATTAATTCTAAACCTATGGCGTTGTTTTCCGTCGGATTTCGTTCGTACTTCGATTGGCCTACTTCTCTGTACCGTGATTGGACGATATTTCCGTTTCGAAAATCAATATCATCGATTTTACTATTGACGTTTCATTGTCGTATTTTCGTTATTTTTATTCGTTAAAGAGATTAAAGAGAGCCAAGCTTTTCGTTTTTACTGCGGTACAATTTAAATACCACTTGTCCGACGACTGACACATTCGTTCGTATTCATCGTATTCGCGGTCAGTGTGAAGCGATATCTGCGCATGAGAGCAGTTTTTTTTTACCCCGACAGTCCATAAATGTATATTGATAGAGTATAATAATGCAGGACTGTCAAGGCAACCATTATCTCACTCTTACAATAAACCCACGCATAAGAATGTCATATACAGTGAAGTCCTTATCAGGCAGTTCGGGTCATAGTAGATAGTATTCAGCAGCAGCAGTATATAAACTTGTACCACGAAATGTATTCTCCATATGTATTCTCGGTTATTGGTACGGCGATTGGCAAACTTGCCAACGGCCGCACCAAACACGCGCGACCCATCCAAAGAGCATGCTGCCTCGTGATTAGCGCCGGTTCGACCTAAGTGCGTGAGCGAATATTGCATCGAGTAATGATACAATTATAGATTGCTGATATCGTCATACGAGATGTTATCTATTTGATATACATTAACATATTCAATTACGAATAACAATATTCTGATTTTTAACGCCACATCCGGTCCATTAATTAATACGTCATGTACTACTATACTTCCGCTTTTAAAATCTGATTTTCCGGGTCGAATTACGGCACGGGATGTCCCGACGGCAAGCGACAAGGTACAGGAATGTACGATGTCACTTCCCGTCGAAAAATTAGTTTCTCGATCCGAAACTAATATCACAAATTAAAATATTGTAACATGTAATTATATATACACACTGTTAAAAATCTTATGAAATTTACGACACGTCTAATATACAAAGTTATATGAAATAAAAATTAATACACATTGTATTTGAAATTGAATAATCTAATATTAAATGCAATACCTGTATATTAAAATTACCGGCGATGGCATTGAAAATTAATACATTCGTATATGAAAATGATGTTATCATTACAAATATTATACAAATAATATTGTTTTTAATATAACGATAACGCAATATTCTTACATACGTGTCAATGTAATTTCACATACTGTATATGCATAAAAACTGCATATACATTTTATGAATTTTCAAACAGAAGTTTTTAACAGTGTAATATAAATATCGAATATATAATATCTCATGTGACAAGATCACTAATCTATATCATTACTCGAAGCATTCACGCTCGTGCAGTTGGATCTAACCGGCGCTAATGACGAGGCGCATGCATGCGTGGCTTCCTCGAGCGTGACGGTTGGCAAATTTGCCAACCGCCGTACCAATAACCGCGCGAGAAACACGGTGCACATCAATGCCTCAGGCGTAAGTCACGCATCCTCTGCAAAAGTATTAGCAGCGTAATTGCAAAGAGAAAGATTATCGGCAGGTGAGTAACAGTATAATAACGTGACCTATTTCCGGTACGAGGTACTTAAACTATTGAGTGCCTCGTTATACTTTTCGGCCGAAACGAATTTGGCCGCAAATTATACCCCACCGATGACGCGATTCACTGCGTCCTCTATACAGTGTATGCGGTATGATCTCATTCACCAAGGCCTCGAAGTCTGACTTGGCAAATATTATGTCATCCCGTCAGCTTTGGCTCGACCATTCGTATTCACCTCGAGACACTCGCAACACTTTCACCCTTGCATCTCGCGTGCGTAAAAAAAAAAAAAAAAACGCCAATTTTCGTCACTCTCAATCGACGAGTTCTGCGATTCTACAGACCACCCCAGAAAAACTTTCGGCGGTTCTTTGCTCAGAATTTCCCACAAGCCAATTCCACAAGAGACTATCGACATATCCATCGGTTTACTCAACACAAAATTTAAAAAGATACGTCGACATCCTTTACTCGATAGATTGCATGATCTCATCTTCGAGGAAGCGTTCGACGCGCCGAGACATACATAACGACACTTCCGCTGCGGTGTTTTTCGCAAGTCTCGTTAGTTTCGCGCTGAGAAAGCTGCACGAGGTGGCTTCGATACGACTATCGCCGGTCGTCGGTGAGTCTCAGCGATCTCGGCTGGCGTTGCGACTTAGCCGTTTTGTGCGTGGTGCAGAGCCGCAGCGCGCTGCGGGCGAACCACGAGCCATCTACTCGTAAATAATAATCCCTCGGTGCATTTTAACGCCGTTACGATAGTGTACCGGTACTTGGACCTCGTACAGAAAGCCCACATACAGACTATGCAGTATGTACCTAAGTAATATACAACAGCGTCGCTTTCGAACGCGTTCTCGTGTCGTAAATGGCTTTTCGACGAGGAGGGGGAGGGGGGCATTTAGACCCACTACTATCAACGCTGAATACGGTATGTTTCAATAGCTTCCTCTCGTTTTCTCTCGGTGTTCTCCGCACCGACTCCGGGGCTCTCTCCGCACGGCGTTCTTACAAATCGACGACCGTGGACTCCTCTCTACACTGTGTAACATGCAGTGGTACACGACGAAGAGAAGAGGACGCATTCGAGCTGGCGGGTCCTTATAACGATTCTTAATTGCTGTTTCTAATGGTGGCACTTGAAAGAAAAAAAATATATATATTTATGCATATATATATATATATTGCTCTCAATCTCTTTCTCCGTTCGCATTTACAATTTCGCTCTACTTACGCTCTTTATGCACGATAAATATGCCGGTTTGCCAATTAGTCATTTAATATTTCGTAAATGAACGCGGTTAGGGCTTACACGGCAATTTATCACGTTGAAGCATCGAGTCTCCCTCATTCATCGTATATACACACACATATATATACACAAAGTGGTCGTTGATGAATGTACCGTGACTCCGTGATGGTGATACTGCGAATGTAAAAGCTAATTAACGAGCATCTTAAGATTCTTATGTCGAAAACGACGTTTCCGTCGACCTTTGCCTTCTTACGCATTCCTTTCGTGTACTTCAAGGTGTATGTGAGGTTGTTGTTGTTGTTTTTTTTTTTTTTTCTTCATTTTCCTTTGCTTCCTGGAAGGGCTCTGGAGGCTGACGACACTCTAGCCTCGCACAGAGCACACCGAATATAAACAGAGATCGCAGCGCCACCGGCAGAAGAGGCCCGTCGATGACTCTGCGAGGCGCGTTTTACGCGTACGCTTTCGTTTCGTGTGTACGAACCGCCTCGTCGTACCACACTCGGGCAGGCCACAACAATAAAGTAACCGGCTGCGAGGACAACAACAAAGACACCGTCGGTCCGTCGGGTATCGCGGGGCTGAGGTAATAATGAGAAGAACAGAGATGAAACAGGTTTTGCATGAAGAATGGCCACGCCGGGTTCGGTGCTTCTGCTGCTGCTGCTGCTGTTTTTTTTTCCGAGAGTCGAAAGACGGACGAAGAAAGGGGAGCCGAGGAACCGCGCGAGAAAGAACGAAATATAAAAAAAAAAAAAAAAAAAAACAAAAAACAAATACACGAGAGAAGGAAAGAAATGCGAAGAGCCGCGGCGGGTGGTACAGTGTGGACGAGGGAGAGAAAAAAAAAAAAAAAAGAATGAAACAAAAAGAAATGAGAGCGAGAGTGGGAACGAGAGGGAAAGGGGGAAAAAGGGGTTCTTCCTCGAGCGGGATCTCTCTATATGAGCGTCGCCGTCGTCGTAGCCGTCGCGCAGCCGGCGATTGTTTAGCGCCGGGCCCAACGATCCGTACACGCCACTGTCTGTCTGTAGTAACGGCGCGCGAGATGTGCAGCAATGCGCGCTCGAGTCCCTCCGCCACGCTTCCCCGCGCTGCAAAAGATAATTAGGAGTTAATTAACTAATGGCCCTTTATATGCAAAGGCTTGCTTGCTTCTCCGCTGTCTCCCTACTGTGCTAGTATACCGGACTGGATCGTTCACAGCTTTCTTCGGTCACGTCGTCTTTGCTCGGCGTCGATTGATTTCTTTTTTGGGTTATGTCTTTCGTGGTCGTAGACGTTTTTTTTCTTTGGCCTACAAACACTAGTTCCAGCGAACGAGTCGATGATCGTGACACGCAGAGGTCGATAGTGAGGGTTTGCGCAGATTTTTTGGATGGATCGAAGCCTCGTACTCGTCCGTTGAATAAAATGTGGCGATCCCGTGCGTGAAAGGTCGCGTTAACGTTTACGACGTCGCGATAGTCGGACTGACAATAACGGAAGTGCCGGTCGGTTTGATATTCTCGTTCGGTTGTTCCATCTTGGCATGCGACAAAACAATGCCCTCGCGAGTGCGCAACGGTGGCTCCGCTAACGCCCGCTCTACGAACTTTTAGACGATTACGTCAATTTTTTGTTTACCTGCAAACTAGTTCCAGCGAACGACTCTATAATTGTGACACGCAGAGGTCGATAGTGAGGGCTTGCGCAGATTTTTTGGATGGATCGAAGCCTCGTACTCGTCCGTTGAATAAAATGTGGCGATCCCGTGCGTGAAAGGTCGCGTTAACGTTTACGACGTCGCGATAGTCGGACTGACAATAACGGAAGTGCCGGTCGGTTTGATATTCTCGTTCGGTTGTTCCATCTTGGCATGCGATAAAACAATGCCCTCGCGAGTGCGCAACGGTGGCTTCGCTAACGCCCGCCATACGAACTTTCGACAATTACGTCAATTATTCGCGGCAAACACGGCGAGCGGTTCGTTGCACCGGGACCATTTTTCCCGTTTCACGGTAGGCGCATTACGTCGCCTCGGCAAATCTCCCCCCCCCCCCCCCCCGCTCCCTGAAAAGTCATCGGGTCCCGTACGGGGAATCGGGAGTACGCCAGAGCAAATCCCTGGGAACAATGCCGAGATATTTTTTTTTTTTTTTTTTTTTTTCTTCAGTGCGAGAGAACTCTCGCGTCGCTCGCGAGTCGGAGAGCCGAAAGCTAGGCAGCACCGTTGCATATGCATCACGCGTCACGGATCCCGTTGGGCCTCTCTTCTGCGTTCGCGCCTTCTCTGAATGAAACGACGCGGTTTCGCTCCCCGGAGAGATGAGTGGAGTCACCATTGGAATTAATAATTATAAAATTGCTAATGGAACCGCGCGCTGAGTCTCTGGCATTATGGTTAGCTGCTATTTTTGTCGGGCAATGACGAGAGTCGCGCTGTGTCGACGCTGTTGTTTTTGTAGCACACGTTTGTCTGGCCGTCAAGAATTCTCGGGCTTTAATCTCTCGGCGGCTCACCCCGCATCTGTACCGATAACGCGCTTAGATTGACGGCTTCTTTTTTCCTCGGAAACGTTAGTCACTGCGCCGATCGCTACGCGCTATATAGAAGCGAGAGACGGAAAAAAAGATTGTGGGATTAGTGTATCGAATGTATAGTTTATCTGATAATCTCTTGAAAAAAAAATTGTGTGGGGAATCAATTCTTGTACGTTGCAGCAATGAAGACGATCTCGAGTCATTGCTGTAATTTAGCGTTACGACCGAGCGAAATAAACAACACGCGTATGCGGTTTTTCGCGCTGATATAAGGTGAACACTCCTATTAGGGTGAATGCACCAGTGAATGGACGATTAAGCGACTGGTCGTTTTTAAAAGAGTGACAAAATAAAGATATTGTATTCACACCTTTCGGGCTTGGTTCAGTTCATAAAGTAGATTATCTTCATTATGAGAAAAAATATTGCATACTGTTTTAAAACCTAACACCGCTGAAATCAAAGATAAAATCACAAAAAGGCGGATACACCAGTGAATGGACAAATTCTCCAGTAAATTAACGGCGAGTCACCAGTGAATGGACACGTATTTGTCATCCAAGCTATCGTTGCATAGATATTAGGAAAATAACTCAATAACTTTATATTTCTTTGAATCATTTGAATTGAATATTGTATTTTTAACATCATAGGGTTTTTTTTTAACTTAAATAATATTAATAATGTTAATAATAATACTGATAAAGCAGAAGAACAAGCATATTGGCTTCCTCAGTCTCAGTCTCAAGTTAACTATAAACTTCTAAATATTTCTTTGGCACAGCCTTAAATAATATTATTAATACATTATCTATTAATTAACAATTTTCTAATTCACAAAAAATAAGAAAAAAGTATGTGCCATATCCATGTTCCTAACTTCTACCCGTGTCCATTCACTGGAGAGAGGTTCGGAAATCGCGCCAGTCAATGGACATTGATAATTTCGGCATATAAACAACAATTTATTGACATTTTTTTAAAATAGAATCAATAATGAATGATATCTTCATTTATGCACCATACTACTTACCCTAAAAAATTAAGTCCAACACTTTTTTTTACACAAAACGTTTGCGGCAGCATCAATCGCCGCTTAGTACCCTCGAGTAACTTCCAAACGATAAAAGAAAAAAAAATCTCCTACAGTCGGTAATTTCCATATACCTGCAGTGATAATTTCAGCGGTAATTATCATTTTTTTTTTCTAAATTTTGATCACCGTATAATTTATTTTTGATCGAGCATTTTTTTTTTATTAAGCATATAAGGGATTTCGTCCATTTGCTGGTGACTGTCCATTCACTGGTGCATTCACCCTAGTCGCAACTTCAGAATGACGCCACAGAACAAAGAAAATATCCACAAAAAATATACGTATCTGGTAATTGAAATGGGATCTATCGGGGAGAGGAAACTTTTAGCCAACGAAAAACCTCCCAATGTAATTAATTAACTATTTTAGAATAAATTAATGTCATTGCTCCTATTAGTGGCACGCCAACACTGACTTGCACCTATTTGTGACCGCTCGTTGTACCTATTAGTGACCACTGCGTGTCGAGTAAGATTTCTCGAGTTATAGACAATTGTCTATAACACAAGCTTGTCTCGGTTCTATCGTGATTATAAATATAAAAGGGTGATAGATCAATGTTTTTACTGCATTCAATCTTCTTTAAATATTATTTTTCATAAACAAAAAAAATTTTAATCTATACTTACAACGGTGCCCAGTTGGCCACCAATAGGAGCTATAAATATTGATTGTGTTCCTAATTCGGGCCATCAGATATTTCGGATAAATAATAATCCCAAAATATTTTTCAATCGTCAATATCGTATTCGAGGTTCATGTGAACATAATACTGATATTTTTATTCGGCTAATAAATTATTACTTATAATACGACCATTTAGAAAATCGCTGAGTCCTTAATCAACCTGTTAATGGTCTGCTTCTTCTCACAGTGAAGGCAAAGAGACTCCAATGAAAAACTAATTTATATTCCTCACGTCGATGATTTAGAATTTTTAGACTGTTGTGTTAAATAAAAGAAATACCAAGGATAATTTTTGTTTTAAAAAAGTATCGCTAGAGTGTCTAAATAGGTTGTTATAAAGTGTAACGTCATAAACCTGCCACTAATAGGCGCACTGCCACAAATAGGTGCATTTACCTTATTATTAATTACAATCACACTATTTATCTCTGCTTATGTCAAGCATCTGCTCTCTTTGAAAGTCCGATCAATACTGTATTCATCTCGTCAATCGATCATCTGTAAGCTTGCCATTTGTCATGCCGAGCTATTCCAGTCGTCCATATAATATCATGTCTCTCGGTCAATCCTCATCTCTGTGTTCGTCACAATATATATACATTTTTTTCCATGAAAACGAATAATTTTTTTTTAATTTGATCGTCTCATTTTTATTTCACAGCGGAACGAAAGACTTCCCTCGGCAAAGACTGGCACGGGGCATGCTTACGTTGCGAGAAGTGTAACAAAACCCTGACGCCCGGAAGTCACGCCGAGCACGAGGGCAAGCCTTACTGCAACAACCCGTGTTACTCCGCTCTGTTCGGACCTGGAGGTGGGTACATCGCGAACCGTTTATTTATCGTCAACGCATTGCCAGTTCATTCCAATGAACTGACCAATGTGTGAATATCAGTGTCAGCTAATTTACAATAATTGCAGCCGTAATATCAATATTCACTAATTTCCAATAATTTCAGGTTTCGGTCGTGGAGGAGCGGAAAGCTACGTCTACAAAAAGGAATGAAAAATGTACCCTCCCGCGCGGACAGCGCAAAGAAGATTGCTTCCGATTTGCGGCCGTTTCGACTAAACAATTGAGATACTTTTTTTGCATTCAATTTCCAATACCATATCGTAACAATTGCATCGAGTGCGATTGAAACTCTACTACATAGATATACGAGATTTACATTAACTTCGTCGTTATTATTCTTTTTTTTTGCATGTTACCAATAAAGATATTTTGGTAATTTGGAGACGAGACATTTTTTTAAATAATAGATGTCGATTAATGTAGCATCAAACGATAAATTAATTTACCGTGGATATCGTATTGAAAGTGCCTGCAAATGAATGCATAGGTTTCTGCATTATCGATCGAGGGAATAGACCGGCAGTTGTTAAGCGGTAGAACGTCGATAAATAGTCATTTCCGCTAGTGGTAAAGACGTCTTACAGGCCGACCAGCCTCTGTATTTTACGCTCACCTACAGTTATCTCGCACGTTAAATGAGCCGAGCGTTTTTCTAGCGCAGTTCCTTAGATGGCGCGAGAGTGCGGTTTGTCGAGGCAATAAACTCCGTAAAAGCGATTCCTCAATGTAGAAGCATTCAAATTAACGGATAAGATTAATTTATCGATGAAAATTTATAAAAAAAAGAGTTTTACAAGAAATAAGACGAACGTCATATAAACCTCATATTTATTTAAAAAGGATTTACAGAGTTTTGTTTTGCAAGTATCAACAGCGAGACTCGGCAAGAGCGGCGCACGGAACAAGAATATCACACGGACGAATAATAAAAAATAAAGGGGAACAATCGTTTCTTTCGTGAGATGCGCGGTTCAACGCCTTGCGACCGAAGGATCAAAATCGATCGACACCAAATTCATTAATTCGTTCGTTTATCTGTCGCGGATTACACGTTTTCTCGTTTTTAAAACAATAACTTTCACCCATATCTATCAGTTTCTGTCTATCTTTTGTTTCTCTCTTTGCATTTCTTAAAACTCTTCCATCGTATGGAGGCTAAAGGTATACTGCGATATTGCTTGTTTTTTTTTAACCTTTTCTTCTTTTTTTTTTGTTCATTTGTTTAAAGAGTTTCTTTGGCAAAACTTATTACACATATGTTATCGTTACAATTAATAAATAATAAATGGGGAGGAAAAAATTAAATAATAATCGTAATGACAATAGCGTTAAATTCATGATAATAAAAATAGCAATAATAAAAAGAGAGATCCGGATAATAACAGAGTTGACGAGCAGTGCCTAATCGTCAAGGTCATTTCTCCAGTGATAATATTAATTAAGTAACAATGTAAAAAAAATGCGTCAATAATTAATTACAATCGTGGGATAATCGTATTGAACTTTGGGAGACAATTATCTAACCGGATGAAAGAGGGTTGATCGTTTCGTTGAGAAAAAAATAAAAAGTACTTAGCGTCCCACCGTACGTCTTATGAGACTTTGTCTCGGCAAACGGTCATTCCCGATGTACTTTTTTATCGAATTGTTTTTTTCCTTTCGTTACTTTTCGTTCGCTCATAGAAAGGACTTCGCTAACGATAATTTTCTCAGCCCTCGAAACATTTCATGCATCATCGTCGTTAATCTCGCCCCTCACATATTTCCGACCGTGTCATCTTCATCTCTCATGTCTTCGCAGCTCGTTTCACATTCTTCATTTTTTTTTCTTTTTTTCATTTCCATACCACATCACTACAATATATTAAATTTTAAATAGCATTTAGAATTAATTAGAGGTTCACCTAGAGTTTACCTTATTTGATAAGTGGAATAAAATAATCGTATCGTTATTTCAATATTATCTAGAACGTGTGAAGGGGCTGGCTGAGAGAGGACGAAAGGGTTGCTCTAGCTTCTTCCATCGTTTTTCTTTATGCCTTTGCGGAGAGTGGGCGAGTATCGGCCATGCCGATTATTTAAAAATTCATTATCGATATCAAGATGAGTCTTGACTTATCTTGTCACATACGTAAAAACAAAACGATTGAGTCTAATTTCATTTCCTCTATTTTTTTATATACAAATTGTCACACTATTCGAGGTGAAAGTTTTTTTTTTTAAAGAGAACGTATCTTGGCATATAAGTTTGGCGACACACGCATTTACCGTTTTTTCGATAACTTTGGCTTTTCAAATATTACCTCTGGTTCAGGTTTATTTTTTTTTCATAGATAGCCGACATTCGCCCATTCTCCTCTACAGATAACCATCACGTTTTTCAGGACGTGTGATTTTTCATTTGAATCTCGGCTTCTGCATTATTATTCCTCGGAAGTCTCGGGCCTCTCTAGTTCGGTCGGTAATCGACGCCGATTTTCCATTTTCAAGGCGCTCGAGAGACTCCCAAGGATCAAAGTGAAATCGTCTAAACCAATGATAAAGTCGGAACGCGCGCAGGCTTCCAGGCTTGCATCGACGTGTACATTACAATTATGCTATTGTTTTTTTTTTTTGCCATGTTGTTTTGTTAATCAGCTGCCAATGAACCGGTAAATAAAGTACGAATATGTGTGTTTTCTGTGGCGCGAGCGAGTCTCGCCTGAGTGTCGTAACGCGGTTGTTCTCGCGGGTGGCAAAATAACCGCGAGTGTCGAATATCATTACAGGATCGTCAAAACATCGAATTGCAGCATGCGCTCAGTCTCCATCTCGAGACTCGTGATGAATTTTGCCACTCGACCCGAGTCTGCGCCGACTTTACACAAGATTTCGAAATTGGAGTGCTCGAAGGTGTTCTGGCGTGGTTGGCGCGCATCAGTTGTCTTACTGAGCCAAGGCCACCGGAAGTCGCTCTCACATCCGCTGGAAAACGGAAGTGACATCGACGGTTGAAAACGAAACTATTTTTCGCCACTGCACCTTCGGGCCTCTCCACTCGTAATCGCGAATTAACTATCTTCTAAATATAACTTTTTACAACAATATATAGGCAACAACGCGCACATTGATGCACGCGCTATGCGTCCTCCCCTCGCCACTCTTCTTCTCTCCCTGTCAATACGCATCGTCGCGGTGTCGTGCATTCCTCGCTTATAACTCTCGAAAAAAATTCGTCGGTCAAACGTTTTCCCCGAATAAGTTCGACTCTAATCTACACGTCGCTCGTTATTATACGGTGCTTATTTACAATCATCGTCATCATCATCAATATATATATATATATACTATATCATCATTAATTAAAATCTAAGTCGATTAAATCGTCGCCTCTAAAATCTGCTTAATTTCTCTTTCGCTCATGCCGAATGCGACGAAAAAATAAACAAAAAAAAAAACAAAATTGTAACTCTCGCTCACTCACAACTTATTTCTCTCTCTCTCTCTCTTTCTCTCTCGTATCTCTCGTTAATTCTGCGTGTGGTCTTTGGTCTCTACAAAAAATATATATAATATTCTTAAAAGGTAGTGATCGTAAGTCGATTCGGTGATTAAAAAATCTCAATAACGTTATTATATAATCGATACCTCTGTCCAACGTAACGTTGAGGGTAGTCGGGATGGTGCGTCGAGGGGAGGGGAAATAATTTCGGGCAATAGGATAACAATAGTCACGGGGGGAGGGAGTCGATCCGTCCGTCTCTCTGCTTTCGTTACGAAAGGAGGCTTTACCCTCGAGTAATGTTGGAGAGTCACGCGGACACGTTCTTGCGTTCGCTGATTACGCGCGATCCTTTCTTTTTCTCGTCAAATTATCCTAGATCGAGGAATTATAAATTAAACTAACTACGCGGCTGAGTGCTGGAGATGGTGGATCTTCGAGACGACGCGCGGCGCACAATCGGCGAGCGTCCCGTGTCTCGATCACTCGAGCATCAGCAGTCCTAAAAGAGCTCGAACGGAGAGAAATTTCTCTCTCTCTCTCTGGCTTCGTCTCGATTCGTTTTTTTTTTTTTTCTTTTTTTTTCTTGTTCGAAGAGATCATCGGTAATTAGTATTATAATTTCAATTGGTTTCTTCGTGATATGGCGTCCGTCCGACCGATCGTCGTCCATCATCCGTCGTGTGGGGGGAACTCCCGAGGCAAATTTTGAAACCTCGACGATGCCTCGACCGCTCGGTCGCCCGATGACAATGGCGACTGGAGCTTCTGGCATCGCATCCTCGCGAATCAAGCGAGATAGAGATCCGTCGGAGTCGAAGAGTTATCAGGCTTTGTGCAGGCACTTCCGGTCGGCGAAGCGGCACTCGCTCCGCTGCTCGCCCGGGTAGCCGCCAATGGTGAACGACTGGCTACGTCCGCGCTGCTCTCCGGACCTCCGTTGTTGCATCCGCCCTGTTGCTGATGCTGCTGATGATTCAGCTGCGAATTGTTGTGGGAAGACGCCAGCGTGTCCCCGTTACAGTAGTAGTACGTCGAGTCTGCAATAAAAACGAAAACGCACCGTTAGTCAATTGCAAAATTATCGAGAGAAAAAAAATGTTCTAATCATTATTCGTTTATATTTTGCTGCTCTATTGTTATTTACACCTGTTCTGACTTATTTACTGTTAAATTTTGCTTTTTTTTTTTTTTTCTTTCCTGACTCTTTTCACCTGATGTCGTTTTTAAGCTTCAATTGCGTATTTACATTTTACGTATCTCAGGAGTGTGTTAAGGATTCGTGCACTTTTTAATACGCAGTGAAAGAAAAAAAAATTGGTACTGAACCCTTCGCCCCTTCGTAGCTGTGGGAGTTAGTACATCGTTGATAATTCGTTTTTGTTTTTTTTTTTTTTTTTTTGTCCCTAATCTAATCGGTACTCATACTCACTGTTTACTTACTGAGCAACCCGCTTGTCGCTGCCCCATAACCGTATCCGCTGTAAGGTGCACTGGAGTATTGGGAATACGCTGCGCTGTACGCGTAATCACCGCCGCCTGCAATTAAAAATATACAAATTCGTTAAAAATTGACATGAAAAAAAAAAAAAAAAAAATACTTTCCCCAATTGGAAGGCTCACAAGAGAAATTGATTTTTCAACCGATAGTGACGTCATACCGGAAATACGTCACTTCCGGATCGAAAAACTCATTTTTCAACCGGTAGTGACGTCATACCGGAAATACGACACTTCCAGTCCCGAAAACTCATTTCTCGACCGGAAACGATGTCATATTGGAAATACGACGCGTTCGGTTTGAAAATATAATTTTTCGATCAGAAGTGACGTCGCACCAGAAATACGTCACCTCCGATTTGAATGTATGATTTTTAGACCGGAAGTGACGTCATACCCGAAGTACGTCGTCTCCGGTTTGAAAATATAATTTTTCGATCAGAAGTGACGTCGCACCAGAAATACGTCACCTCCGATTTGAATGTATCATTATTCGGCCGGAAGTGACGTCATACCGGAAATACCGTCGCGTTCGGTTTGAAAGTCTCATTTTAAATTCTACAGTTCATAGCAATGGCGCGAGGCGTTCGAGACCCAACAATCCGCTAGTGAGATCTAAAGTAAGTAAGATGCTCCAAAAAAAAAAAACACATCACAAACATTCTTTCACCTGTTGATGCGACGAAATGGAAAAATACAACAAAAAAAAGAAAAAATAAACAAAACTTTAAACGTTAACCCACCTGTCGCGTAGTGTCCGAAGCTCGGTAGCATCGTCGAGTAAGGTGGTATCGCCGAGGCTACCTGACTCTGTGAGACCGGTGACTGCAGCACCGTCAATCCCGGATCACCGCCCGGTGTATTGGAAGCTGCGGGGGTTGCGTTACCTTCGTTCTGCAACGAGACTGGTGGGCTCTGTTCTCCACCTCCGGTACCCACGCCGACATACGACACCGCCACGGTACTGCCTTCTGTGATTTTTTTTTTTTTTTTCGCCATGCAGAACACAACACGACATTCGTATCAAACACTATGTAGCTAACATAACGAACGGCATTCGACGAAATAAAATGCTTCTCAAGCTCAAAATTTGACGTTAAGAAATAATAAAAAAAATATAAAAATATATATATGTATATATATATGTGATAAAATTAAATAGGGGACGATATTAGTGCAAAAAGGCGACGACGATGAGAGGCGAGCGAATAAAATGTTGAAAATAATAAAACTATTTTCTTCTTCTTTTTTTTTTTTTTTTTAATCGAAGCAATTATCAGACAAATTGTTTTCAGGTGGCGTGAAACTCACCGGTGGTGTGGTAAGGAGACATGTTAGCCCCGTCCAACGTTTGGCTCAATTTAAGTTCTTGCATCGTGAGCGGTGCGAGCGGCGTCAAAGTACCACCTGCCATTTGAGGGATGCCCCAGTATTTTTATTTTGTTTTTTTTTTTTTTGTTTGTTTGTTTTGTTTCAATGACACAAGTTACGTACCACGACGTTATCTCACGGTCGATCGATCGAGCAATAAAAAGATTTTATATTCGGTAGGACGCTATCGACGGTGATATCGCACGGCGAAAGTGTAAACCCAAAAGATTCACGACAGCGGCCAAGATCGTAGTCGCGTTACTGGCCCTCTGTACCCCGGGCGCACTTTGAATTTCATGAGACGTCCTGCCACTTACACGCTTCGCTTGTCCCGCTTGTGTACGCTCGAGAATTCGATCGCTCGACGTCGCGAGACGTTCGGCTCGAGGTTTCTAACTCGTTTCTCATCGAGGCATAAAAATGTACCGTTTCCAAAAATGATGAAAAAAAAAAAAAAACCAACAATTTTTATTTTCTCGAGTTCCGAGAATCCGAATTTTCTCGAGCTTGGAGAATCCAAATTTTCTCAAGTTCCGAAAATAAAATCTCATTTGCATCGATCGACCGTTTATGACCAGTAGTAAAAATATATTTTTTTTTTAAATAATAGAAATATGTGTCAACGAGACGCCATAGATAGTGAGAAACGACGAAAGAAAAAAAAAAAAAAAAAAAAAAACTGTGAAAAGCACAGAAGAATAAATAAATTACGAGACAGAGACTTTGAGTTCAGTGTTTAGAGAGCGCGACTCCATTTGCGAGTGGAAGATACGGAGGCAATGAGAGTAAAAGTAAAAGAGAAAGAGTGAGACAGAGAGGCATAATGGAGGAGGGTATATTCGTGCCCCCCCCCCGGGGGCGGGGGGGGGGCAAGCTTGAAACACCGACCACCTAGCGAGGCCACCGCCACCTCTTTCGCCCGTACATCCTCGCCAGCCGGGGGTAGCGGTAGCGCGTTGCTCCTCTCTCATGCATTATTAAAGCCGCGTATTTAGCCGATATGGGTATGCAAAGCGAGATGTAAGCCGCAATAATAAGCGTATACAGTGAGGAGCACGGGGGAGGACGGTTGAGGAGGGAGGGGAACGAGGCGAGAGAAGTAGCCGAGAGGAGGGTGTACGTGTGTACCCTCCTAAGGGATGATTATATTCCCGCGTCGTATACACATGCCTCGGCGCCTCGCCGGGTTTCGAGCAGAAGCGAAATGTATAAGAGCAGAGGGAAGGGACCGACGAAGAAAGGAAAGAGAGAGAGCAAGATAATGAAAAAAAAAAGAAAAAAAATTTAAATAACAAAAATAAGAACCAAGACAGAGGAACCCGAAGGAGAATAGGCGAAGTTGAGGCGAAGGACTTGGCGAACTAGCGCCCGGCATGCCCGACATGGGAGGAGAGAGATCAAGGGAGCAAGGGAGAAGAATCCTCGAGCAGGGGGTTGAAAGAGCACGAAACACAGAAAGTTGAACGGAGAAGAGCGCATAAATGTATACGTCTATATACATATATATATATATGTGTGTGTACAGAGAAAGAGATTTGCACACCTATGGTGCCCCCTATGGGCGGAGTGTACAGATGAGGAGTCTGCGCTTGCGTCATCGTGCTGATGGTGCCCAGGGAGTCGTAGAGCTCAGCGGAGGTGGCAATAGCGTTCCCGGGGAATCCACTGTGCTCGTAGTAGCCTCCGCCGCCGGTCGCGTTACCGCCGCCGTTTCCTCCGCCGGAGCTGGGACCGTTGCCTCCCGTATTTCCGGTGCCTCCTCCTCCGCCGCCCCCGCCGCCGAGCTCGCTCAGGAGCTTGTGCTCGTCCTTGATGCTCCATTTACTCGACCACAGCTGTAACGACACGAGAGAAATCCAATTTTTATTTTTCTCACCGACAACGATTCTCGAAAGGTGGGTGAGATCGGACATAATCTTTCGATCCAATTTCGAGATCTCCGAAATTGGTCAAAACGAGGTAAAAAAAAAAAAGTGATCGGTCGGTCGTCCTCGACGAACAATAAGGGGTTAGTAGAGTGTTTTATCTGAACTCACGTTCGAGTACAACTGATCGCCGTTGTAATTGCTCCTCTGCCTCTTCAGGTCGTCCTCGGGATGGTCGCTGAGGTCGCGATTGTCATCTGCAACGATAAATGTAAAACAATGGCTCAGAACAATGAGTCCAGAAACAGAGGAGCCGACATAGTCGACATGCATTATTATCGAGATGAGCATCAAGGCGAACGGGCATTAAACGCGCCCTCCAATTAAATTGACTTCATTCAGCTTCGCTCAGCATCCCCGGCGCTGCACGACCATCCGGTCTTTCTAGCCTTAACAACCCCCCCATCGCCTCTGCGGCAACATCATCGGCTCGAAACTACGTGCGCGGCCCTCTGTGTGGCATTGATAGATAGAGAAACAATTTCGATTCCATTATACACGTCTTTATTATCTCTCGGGCCTCCCAACAGTTTAATATAGAAGGAGGCGCACGTGAGAGTACCGGAGCACCCCCTCTCGGTCTACCGCCCGCCGCCCGGTCACTGTTCATCTCCATCCAGGCCGCGCGCCTCTCTTTCCAGCCCTCGGACCGAAGGACCAGGGTGAGAGGGCGTCGGTTCGGGACGCAGTGTGTCGGGGACATTGCTGGAGCTGCGGAGCGAGTGCCAGAGAGGCCATCGGGATAGACTCGTTGCCGGGAGTTTGCCCGAGCGTACGAGGTATCTCGAATAATTAAATGACCATCCGACGGGGGTTGGCGGCTGGGAGGGGGGGGGGGTGTGTATGTAGGCTCTGCCGGGTAGCATAGGTCTCGTTAAACCTCCCTGTCAAGTTGTGATTGTCCGGCCGGTCGGTCGGCCCGAGGCTTTCACACGGCCGACGAGCCATTCGGACTCTCGAGGTGCGGGGTTCGGCAGAGCGCGGGCACAGCGACGGCCAGGGCGCACAAATCCGGCGTGGTACATCGCTCCGACGCCGGGCGGGAGGGTTGTTTCGCAAGCTATAAAATCCTACCGTCCCTGCCGCTTCGAAATCCCGTTACGCGGCCACCGGACACTATGACTCTATGTGTGCCCCAACGAAAGGACCTAACGCGTATAAAACCCCCCTTTCACCCCCCCTCCCTCTACGGGCGTTCAGATTTTACGATTAAATCGGGGGTATTAATCGAAACTGAAACCCGAAACTGGCTGCAATGAAACTTGTCGCGATTCGGACACTTGACGACACTCGCCCTCCCGACCGGAGATCGGAAGTGCTAATTACTTTTTCGAAAAAATCATCCTTCCGACGATGGGTTTATAATATATTCGGGCAAATATTGGCTCGTTCATAGTAAAAAAAAAAGTAATTTCGTGAAATTGGACTAGGAAGGCTTCGTAAAAATAATTTTGTTAAATAAGCAACAAACGAGTTTGTTAAAGTTTGAATATTGAAATCTGTCCTTTCATTTCACGCGTCATTAACCATTTTAGTTTGGACTTTTTTTTTTTTTGTTGTTTTGTGAAACTAGAAACCCGGATGGTGGGATCGGAGAATTAACAAATAAAAAATTGCTGACGATTGTCGGCAATAAGTTGTTGTAAAAAGCACAAATATTTTTTACTGTGTCCGAAGCAAGATATCGTTTAAAAAATCGTTAGTGAAAAAAATCATTTCGATCTTTGATCCTGGCTTTCTTGTATGCCTCATCGTTTCGCGGTTGCTAGTCCTGTGATTTTTAATTAATATATTTTGAAAGTTCTTCGAGAGGATTATTGGAAATAATTTTTTTTTTTTTTTTTTTTCCGAAGGAACGATAGGGGACTTTTGAGTAGTTTTTGTATAGAAGCCGTAGTGTAGAATCGATGGCTATAGACTGGTCGCACGTTCAGTGATGCTTGACAGATTTGACATCGGCAGAGTTATGGAGGCGAGCGGGATGGAAGGTCAACGCGCGCGTATACACAAAACTTCGATCTATATACGGTATAACTCGAAAGAGGGGGGATCGGATGTTGGATGGAGGGGGAGGGGGGGGGGAAGGCAGTAGTAGGATACATAGCCGAAAAGAGAGCAGTAAATCGAATAATTCGATTGATCTGCAACAGGGGAAAAAAAAAGGGAGTCCACTCTCCGCTGTTTTTCTCTTTCTCGCTCGTCCGCTCGGCAGCTCCGGGTTATTCGAAAGCAATTGAGTCAATGTTGAGCAATACAATACACGGGTAATAATGGACTTTGGGGTGAATATCGATGCAACCCCCCCCCCCCCCCCACCCCCTCGCTCGGCGGGCCCTTCTCTTTCGAAATGGGGTGACTTCTCTCCCTTCCATCTCTCGTCGGAACACCAGGAGCTGCTTTGATGCGGCACACACGGACGTGCCTTGTGGTATCTGCATGGGGTAAGAGCTGGCGCAGATGTAACCCGACAACAAACAACACCGAAAGATTTTTTCCACCCCCCTCTCTCTCTCTCTCTCTCTCTCTCGAGAGAGAGAGAGAGAGAGAGAGGGGGGTGGAAAAATCTACCGTGTTGAGTCGGTTATATTTTATTTTATTAATGAGCAGTTTCGCTCGATGAACTCTTGACGAGGCTTTAGCGATATAAACTTGGAGATTTTTCAATGAAATGTCATTTGGCTCGAAAAAAAAACGAAGAAAAACCGGAAATATCTCACTTTTAGTCGAAAAATGACATTTTTGGATCGCACGTGGGGTATTTTCGGTATGACGTCACTTCCGATGGAAAAATGAAATTTTCGGATCAGATGTGATGTATTTTCGGTATGACGTTACTTCCGATCGAAAAATGACATTTTCGGATCAGATGTGATGTATTTTCGGTATGACGTCACTTCTGATCGAAAAAATGAGAATTTCAAATCGGATTAATTTCTAGAAAAAAAAAAAAACAAACAAAAAAGATGTGCCAACGGAAAGCCACTGACTTTCGCTAAATCCCCGAATATCAAAATGTTCGGTTTCATTTCCTAGTCCATAGAGATCACCGCAACGACTCGCTTCTATGTCTACATATCGCCCGCATACGTGAGGGTTTAACGTACCAGAAAAGGAAGTCGCTCCGCGTAATCGCGGGGCTTTCACTTCGCATTCCCGCCAACGATAGTCATTCCACTGTAAAGTAAAACCGTCGCTATCGTCTGTAGCCGATTTGCAGCGAAATATAATCGTCGATGTCTCGCGATCGGAGAATAGCAGTCGAGCTTCGCGGTATCGCGGATCCGCCGTGTCGCGAGATGTCGTGAGATGTCGAGAGGCGGCGAGAGAGGGTGGGGGCAAAAGTGAGAAGGGAATTCGCGATCTGCGGAACGTTGCCCGACTGGGCTAACGCTGTCATTCGTCGGTTGTGCGACAGAGAGAGAGCTCTCTCTCTCTCTCGAGAGAGAGAGGACGTTGCATTAATAAATGTATGGGCGAACCCGGGAGTGGAGGACGGTTAGTTTTAATACGCACCGGCTGTGTATGGCGCACGGGCTCTGTGAAGTTTATAATCTAATGCATGCCTCTACACCCTCGACCGCCACATCGCGGGGGCCCCCGCGGAGCGCCATTGAGTGCTTTCACCGCGGTCCCGGCCACTTCGCAACCGCATATCGCACAGCTCTCATAATCGAATTATATCGAATTACCCGTGCTCCCGCCGCGGCAGCGGCTTCCACATCCGTCGAGAGTTCTCATAGTCGCGTGTGTCTATAAACTCGGGATGTGTGTGTAGGTTTCGTGTTAGGCGCAGGGTCTCCCTATGCGCGAGCCACGAATCGGTAGATCGCGCGACGGAATTGTTGCGCTCCGTGTAACGCGATACCAGAACGAGAGCGATCGCAGCAACACCCTGAGATAGATCGACGGTAATATACGCGTCGGTCTTGTCTCCGTCGGGCGACCCGGAGACATCGATACGGTTCGATTTTTGCTAATAATAGTAATAATCGGGCTACGCGAACGAAATGCCTCGACTCCCGAGCGAGCTTGAGGGGCCGAAGCGGGAATCGTGAAAGGGCGATTCGACGAGCGATTCTATTTAAAATTCGCTTCTCAGGACGGCCGATTCGTCGCGGAGTGGCGACGGAAATTCGGCAGGAGCGTGGCGAAGTTTCCTCCGCGCGGTTCGCGAAGTGCCGACCGGGATGGATATGAAAACGGCGGTGCGCGCGAGGCTCGCGTGTATCGTTCGCGAGGAGACGATCCTCGCTGGGTCGCGTCAGCGGCCACGTGTCGGGAAATATTTCTGGACCGAGCGGGGGGGACCTTTATTCACGCAACGACGGGAGAATTAATGGGGCACGATGCAGAGGCCACGTGCTCGACGACGTTTGACTGATGCATACTCGGTCGGAGCATGAATTTGTGGCGCTGATATTGGCCACTCGAGAATCGGAGTAAAATCTATGTTGTTTCGTAGGTTTTTTTTTTTTTTTTTTAGTCGATTCAATTTTTCTTTCTCTCGTTCGAGCTTCGCCGAGAGGTGCACGGTAAAAAAAATAATTTCGTAAAATCGGATTGCGAAATTTTGTCAAGTAAGCGACAAACTCCTTTGTCATTTAATTGAATACACGAACCTGAACCTTTTGTTTCGCGTGTCATTGACGATTTTGGTTTGTACTTTTATTTGTAAAACTAGAAAATCAACAAATAAAACATTGTTGACGTTCGTGGACAGTAAATTATTGTAGAGAGTAAAAACTTTTTTCTTTTTTTTTTTACTGTGCAGGCGAGAGATTTGACGAACATAGCCGAGACTGTTCAACGGTACATAATACGCTTCGAGCATGAAAGAGCGCTTGCCGGGTCGAAGGTTCTCACCGAGTTCTCACGGCGTACGCGGTGTAGGACAAAGGAGAGGAGCTCGCGACATCGCGAAGAAACGAGGTGAGAAGGAAGAAACGAGAACGAGAGTTCCACAGCGTAGGAGCGTGCAAGCAACGGGCGACGGGAGCCTCGATTTTTGTTTTCCCTTTCGTTTCTTCTTCCATCGAACGGGCGTTTCTCACATCCGGAGTTATTAAATTTCGTGACAAACGGCAGAAGAAACTAAGCGATTCAAACATTGTAATTACGATTGTCTTTTCGCTATAGATATAGAGAGAGAGCTGCGACTATTGCGTCGGGACTCACCGTCGTCGGTGCGTTTTCGCTTGATGCTGTTGCCGTTGGGATCTTGATGATGCGCCGGAATACCGAGGATCCCGCTGATGCTGTAGGCGTTCGGGGCGGAGGCCGCGGCAGCCGGATGACCACCGGCCGTCGCGGGAGCGTGGGCTATCACCGATACCGAACCACCTGAGCCCGGCTGACCCTGCTGCTGGCCCTGCTGTTGCGCCTGTTGCTGCTGGTGGGCGTGTTTCGCCTTCTCAGCGGCCTTGTTCCTCACGATCCTGCGAAAGACACGGACGAAATGGACATTAACGTTGCGAACTGCGTTACCCACGAATGAATTGCAGGTGAAAATTTAGCATTCTCAAAAGAGATCCATTTGACGCAAGAGGCCGCAAGATCCGCATACGACAATTTTCTCTGCTCCTCTTGCGCCGTCTTGGGTCAAATGGATGTTTTTAATAATGAGCGATCTGAGCATCCGTTTTTCAGGCTTTGATCATTTCAAATCTACCATCTCGGTCAGAATGTTTCAGCTATGTAACCCATGTCTCGATTATTCCAAGTCCCTTCCATCAAAGTCACGTCGGATTCTAAGTGGACTCTAACAATCAGCGCCTTGCGACAACTTCGTTGAGGTGGGAAAAACTGACCGTCACGCATCTTGAGGCCTTTACTATCGAAGATACTTTTTGCTAAAGATCTTTCCCATAATACAATCCCGAAAGCGATAAGCGGGAGATACGACACGTATGTCTGGAAGTAAAAGCTGATAAATCGATCAATCGACACCTACTTAGGAGCTAACGAAGCGTCCGACCTGCGAAAGACACGGACGAAATAGAAATTAACGTTGTGAATTGCGTTACCCACTAAACAATTGTAGGTGACAATGCAGCATTCTCAAAAGGGATCCATTTGATGCAAGATGGCGCAAGATCCGCATATGACAATCGTCTCTGCTCCTCTTGGGTCAAATGGACCTTTATAATTATGAGCGATCTGAGTTGCTGTTTTTCAGGCTTTGATCATTCCAAATCTCCCATTCCGGCCACAGTGTTTCAGGGATGTAACCCAGGTCTCGCTTATTCCAAGTGCCTTCCATCAAACTCACGCCAGGTCCTGAGTGGACTCTAACAATCAGCGCCTGCGACAACTTCGTTAAGGTGGGAAAAAAACTGACCGTCACGCATCTTGAGGCCATTATTCTCGAAGATACTTTCCGCTAAAGATGTTTCCAATAATACAATCCCGAAAGCGATAAGTGGCAGACACGACACGTATCTCCGGAAGTAAAAGCCCGATAAATCGATGAATCGACACCTATTTAGGGGCTAACGCAGCGTTCCGACCCGTTCGACCGACGCATCTCACGGTCGTTAAAGAGGAACAGGGAATGGTACAACGCGATCATTAATTAAGATTGCGCGGGTTCCATTGGTTTTTCTTTAGTCCCTCGTCCTCGTCTTTTGCCGTCCCGTCTCCTTCTCACACGCGAGACCTGGTGCGGATTCATCGAGCCACTTGCGCGACGAGATATCGAGCGTGTGCTGATTCCTCGGATACGCGCCGGGGTCGAGCCGGTGTATTGCTCGCTCGGAGCATTGTTCGGTCGAACAAGCTCTCAATGGGTATAGAATGCGGACAGTGGAGAATCATTCTCTCTCCGGCGAGGGTGAGGAGTGGATTCTGATGTGTGACGCGGCGAAACTTTGCGTATCATGATAATTGCATCGGTGGGCGATGAGGGAGAGGCGCGGAAGGTGGATTCGCGTAGCACCGAGCATGAACGCTGACTAACGAACCTTAGATCCCTGACTAGCTGGCTGACTCGAGACTCTGTGTACGCATCACGGCATCACCCTTGGCGGAGAGGCTGCTATACGATAATACGAGCGCGCGTACGTGCGCTTATTATAAACGTGATATATAGCCCGAGTGCGGCGGCGGTCTCGGAGCCGGTCAGACGCTCGACGCGTCGGTATCGATCACTCTCTTCTCGATCTCGAATAAGCCACGCACTTTCCGAGACGCTGTTAATCTTCCGTGTCCAGCAGGACTGGCCTTCTCATTATTATAATCCTATACTATGAAAGCTCAACGCTTTATTCCCGTCAGTTTATTGAGTTATCTTGTTGATTCTGCTTTAACGCAAACAAAATCGCGTGCACGTTCATTTTTTTTTTTTTGGATTTCCGACAATCAATCGATGTATTCAGGAAAATGTGACTGGCAAAATTCGTATGCGTTACACGTATTCAAATTGTTTTAAATGAAAAATGGAGGAAATATTTTTTGAAGCAACTGTTCAACGTGACGAGTACTGTCGACATCGGCAGTCAACGATAATTTAAGGCAGCTAATTTTTTTGTTGTCTTTCGTTTTTAGACACAAACAGTTTACTCGGGTCGGATCCGAGTACAAATGTTTATAGAGTTTATAGAGTTCACAGAGTGTTTGAAAAATGTGACACTTTACATTTTTACACATTACGAATTCGTCTTGAATGCCTAACGTGGCAAATACGACGAGCATCGTCGATCAACAATAATGCAAGTTCCCAAATTTTTCGTTAGGTTTTTTGTTTTAGATACGAACAGTTTACCTCGGATCTGACCCGAGTGCAAATGTTTCTAGAGTTTGAACAACATTTAAAACGACGATCTGCCGTAGTCTATCGCCCAGTTGTGAACCCTTTCGGGGGCGGGTCGGGGGGGAATTATAACGCGATAGCACTACAAACGCCCGTCGGGCCAGTTCGTAATGCCCCGACATTAAGGCCATTCGTTCCGCGGGTCGCGTGGATGTGTTTGCGGCGAAGGTAATCGTGGGTGGGCTCGGATTGCCATCCGCTGCGTGTGTTTCCGAGAGCGACGGCGATCAATCAGATGACACCTGTTGCCCAAACTCTAGCAGAGCTCGCGCCTCTCGCTCTCTCCGGCTCGGCTTTCTCCCTCGTGTTCTCGTTCTATCGCCACCTTCGCCAATTCGCAACAATTAGCAGCGATCCTTATCAAGCCCCGGGAGCGGCGTTGTAGGGGGTAGCAGCCTCGCAGGGCGTTGCAGGGCCACCCTTTAATCGAGACGAGGGAGGGTGAGAGTGCTATCGGGAGAGGATCGACTACGCCCTTAACGCCGAACCTACTAGCTGTATCGATGACTAAGCACTGCGATATATCTTCCAACCGGCACAAACACGATCGAGATACCACCCTGTGGTTTCTCTTTTTCAATTATCGAACTTCCGAAACAAATCCGTCCGAAATTAATTGATCAATTAGTCCCCGATACCCGACAAACTAGCCTGTAATTTAGATATCATCGTTATCGTTTAATCGCGCAGTGAAGTCGAGTGTGCTTGTCACGGGCAAAAGTGCAGATGGTCACTGACAAAGTCGCGTGTAAAGGCACGATTTGAAATCAATGAAGTTTCGTGATTAAAATGTGTGACTTGCATTAAGCCGCATCAAATAGTTTCTCAAAATTGCCGGTGAATTTGTTACTTCTGCTTCGTCACGGAGAAGGTTGAGCTTTCGAAATCTGCTCTTGGGTGGGGAGGATGTTTCGTTTTCTCAGAACGATTCGCGAAATTGAGACTGTCAAGATTGTCGCCGAAGACGGTTGCTGCAGTACGGCGAAGTGTGTACTTCGCGAGGCGAAGTACATTCGCGGAGGAACAAGTTGAAGAGGAATAAGTGGAAGAACAAGCGCGGGAGGAAGTTGTAGGTGTGGCGGTGGATGGGCGAGAGCGAGTCGCAGGCGGGTGGCAGTCAGCCCAGAATTATGGGGGTAGCGAGGCGAGTCGGGGCACCACGTGGGAAGAAGCTATGCCTCCCTTGGCGCACCGATATCGTTCCCCAACGACCACTCCTGAACTAAACTACTACTCGACTCTATCCTTCCCGAAACTCGGGAGCTCCCTTCCGGGATAGGCGGCATAACCCTCCGAGGCCTCGCTCCGCAGGACCGAGCTACAAGCCGGTGGGCTTCTTAACTTCGAGGGCCGCGTCGTCCGTGCAGGCTCGAGGAACACTCGAGGAGAGACCGTCGCCTAGGACAATCAAGAAATCAGAAGCACAGCACCCTCCTCTCGTGTCCTCGCCGTAAAGAAAAAAAAAACGGCGCAAAGAGATTAATCGTCCGTCTAAATGAAAGTTACGTTAGTCGCGGCGGATCATTAAATTAACAGCGTGTCTTTAATGATTGACTCATCGAGAGGCGAAAAAATTAAACAACCCGGACGTTGTTGGCTCGTTTCGGCCGCTGTTATACCTGACGCATCAGTCGTTGACCTTTTTTTTTTGTCCCTCACCCCGCGAACACGCACGCCGGCGATTATAATTTCCCCGGAGAGTTTTCCCAGGTCTCCCGTTGTGTATCGTTTCTGTCCTGGCGCAAATTTGCATTCGACAAAACGGTTCTGCCCGTAGCTCTGGATTATTACCGCGTCGGTCGGATGTAGTGCGCACACACTCACCGGGGGCAATAATCAAATAGGCGTCGGAAGTTGCCATGTACGAGCATTAAAGTTGTTGGTGCCGCTGTTCCCGCGCCGGCCCGAGGAGACTCCGCGAAACGAGAACGCGTACGCGATCCTCCGGGATCGAGAATGTAGAGAAATGTACATACGATGTGTACGCAGCTTCGCGGAATGATAGCGTGTACCGCGAATGTCGGGCGAGCGAAGAAGAGAAGAGGATGATGAGAGAAGCTGCCGAGACAATCCGAGCTTGTGCGGAAAGGACGCACGCAGGAGTGGAGAGGAGCGAAGGTGAAGCGGACGGAGGGGGATAACGACAGAGAGAGATCTCGCCGCTCCGCGCGAGCGCGAGATCTCTGGTCTGGAACCACAAACTTTAATGTTGGCATTACTTTTATGCGCGACTTTATGCCAAGTATCCCCATCAAATATATGACCCGGGTATATACTCGCGGGTAGAGCGTTCAGGCGTTCGGCTCTCGCGGCTCTCGCTCGCCCTCCACCCGCAGCTCCATCTCGGCGGAGGAGAGCACCTCCATCCACGGCTAAATTATTGCGAATAAAACTTTATACTCAAATTACCTCTACGCTAACTTTATCGCATTTACTAGCCTCCATCCTCGTACGTACGGGACCCTGGTAGGAGCGACGAGCGACGACGCCGAAAGAGCTCCTGGCTAAGACGGAATCGCGAACCACCGTTATCTCGCGCAGCGCATCCGAGAGAGATCCGAGGAGATCATTTCGAAGGTGGAGTCTTCGGGGACGTTAAATCGAACCATCAATTCTCTCGTTATGTGTATCAATCCTGACGATCTCGTCGCGGTAGTAAAATTCCTTGAGACACCGACAACCTTTTCGATGATAATTCGGAATGCCAATGTAGTCATACAGTGGCAGAGTCAGTGATGTTCATTGCAGTCAGATGATTGTACAACAGGAGAGAGTGGGCGAATGACGGCCTCGTTTCAAAGACTCCAGCGATGAAGTCGATAACCTGCGTAAGGTTTTTCTTAACCATTCGTCAAGAAACTCCACTGCACAGCTGGGACATCATCTCCCTTAGGTGGCCGGCACTCGTCGACACTCTCACCCAATAGTAACGCAACGATCAAGAAAACCCCCCCTCAATCTCCACGCTCCAGAAGTCTCGATACACACGAGTCCTCGTGAAATTCTCATTAGGATCTAAATAGATCTAAATAGATGATTGTACAACAGAAGAGAGCGGGCGAATGCTGGTTTCATTTCAAAGAATCCAGTGACGAAGTCGATAATCTGCGTAAGGTTTTTCTTAACCTTTCGTCAAGAAACTCCACTGCACAGCTGGGACATCATCTCCCTTAGGTGGCCGGCACTCGTCGACACTCTCACCCAATGCGGCTAACGCAACGATCAAGTAAACCCCCCTCAATCTTCGCGCTCCAGAAGCCTCGATACACACGAGCCCTCGTGAAATTCTCATTAGGATCTAAATCCCCGAGCATTAGGATAGACCGGAGAGCATCCGACGTGGGATCGTGCGAAGGTTAAACGGTTGGGAGTATAGCTTTCGCGGTGCTAATACGAACGGTTAAAGTTATTACTTCCCATTATATTCGCGGAGCTTACGAGCCGACGGCGGGGACCGCCGGTGGTGATGCTGCGGGTGTGAGAACAAGCGGGAGAACGCGGCACGGCCATAGGCGCCGTTTTCTGGGAGCGAGAGAGCCGAAAGAGCAAGAGGATTTGCGGGGGATTTAAGGGGGTTTCGGAGGATTTAGCGGCTCCCGCACGGACAGATGCTCCCCCGTGCGTCTCTCCGCGTAAGTTGGCGGCGTTTGTGCGGGAAGCCCGCTGCCGGTGATGGTGATGGTTCAACCTGGGCGGGGAGGAGAGAGATCCGCTCGCTCCAGGAACGACCGAGTCAAGTTCGCGGTGAGGAAGGTCGATCCACGTGTTCCGGCTACGACGACGACGACGACGACGATTCCCCGTCCCCTGTGTAACAAGGAGCTACTACCCTCCTCGCAGAGACACAATACGGGAGACTCGCTATTCTCGTCCATTGTCGGGCCGAAGAGCGCGACCGAGCTATATACCGGGGCGTACAATAGCTGGAAAAGGTGTACTCTGATATTCCACCACCTCTGGGATACCGAAGCGTCGCTATGCTCTCGGGCATGGCTCTTCGAGGAGGACGATACGGTAATGTACCCTCCGACACCGCGAGGAGAGAATCTTCTCTCTCTCGGCCCAGTTCCCCCCGTCCTTTCGCTGCCGCCGGAGGTGGCTGGCAACTCTATAACCCGGGGGGACAAAGCCGACGCTCGAAACTGAGACACGCACAGGATTTATACTGTACAGATACCGGTTACTCCCTGTTTACACTTTATAAAGCGATATTGCATGGTGGTTACGCCTCTCGAGCGATCAATCGAGAATCGATCTTCGTTCGATTTCAGGACGATCGATTCATTGCATTTTTTAGTGGAAGACCAATATTTGTATATTTGAACCTGAGGATTTTTTGGCGTGGTCGGAACACCCTTCCGGGCAATCGGTCCTGAGGGATTCTTGGAATTTTACTTTTTTAACGAGAAAAAAAAATTAAACGCCTATTTATCCTGAAACCGACGGAAGGAAAAGTAGGATTCGACCGGGGGCCGCTCACAAAAACTAATTTAACGAAAAAAGCATATTCCGCTTGGATGTTATTTGGTGGAGCACGGTTCGAATGGAAAACATACGAAGGAAAAAAAAAATGGAGCGTATTGAGTGACAAAAAGTGGCTCGTGCGTTGCCGCATCGCTGCGGGCTCGCGCATAGGTGGATATCCACACCTATGAGGATCGGAAGCCGCGGAGCAACCCCCTTCTGCCACCCCGCGGGACGTCGCATCCCTGCGCTCGTTTTGATGAAGTGTCCCCGGGCGTCCGTACCCCTGCCCCGAGCCCGGGACAGGAGTATATTATTATATCTGGGGAGTTTGTAGGATTCATTGTGCAAACGGCAGCTGCTGTTGGTGCATTCCCGACCGGTGATGTCTCTACGCACTTTCGGTCTCTTTCACTCTCGTGTGTGCAACGTAAGCGTGTATGCACACAACTATATTAACGGTGCCACTTCCAGCGAAGAAACACACTAGTGTCTGTCCGCGGAGGCAAAATTTCACGAGCGTGCGTTGGCAGCACTTTTTTATGTGTGCGTGCCTCGTCGGAAACATACGCTTTGGCACCCTCACGTTTACCCTCGCGTGTTTGTTTGGTACGAGTGCGTCCGGTACAAAAGGTGCGCCATTCCGACAATGCTCGTGCCGTCGCTTCGAGAGTCAACAGTCACGAGGACCACGAGGACTATGCCGCTCCTAAGCACAATGTAACGCACGATTTATAGTGTATTATGTATACGTACGTATGCCGTCTACATAGAGATATCGTTGGCCTACGCTCTCCCCCTCGCTCATCCTCGGATCTTGGAACCCTCCCCGTCCGCTTGCGTGTAACACTATAGTTGTTGCTGTATAATGTTTCCCATCGAGGCATCGATGAGCCATGGGAAAATATAGAGCGGGATAAAGATAGTTCGGAAGCTGGGATGGAGACTCCATCTTCCTGCCATTATACGACCGAGGTCCTCGTGTCCTGGGCATTGTGTCGATCGGGTCAAAGTACCGGCGAACGATCATCGCTCGTAAATCGTTTTCGCCTCTCCATCCCTCCCCCCCCCCCCCCTCTCGAAACTATCAACTCGAAACCGTACGTCGTGTATGGATGTTCGAAGTCAATTTGAAATCGAGACGAGATCCGAGAGCCGACTACTGGAGTGTGAGACTGAACGTTGCGGATTTTGGATATCGTCCAGCTAATATTTCGATGACCTCGTCGAAGCTGTTCAACGCGAGCGGCATCCAAAAATATATACATACCCATGGCTCTCACATAGAATGCGTGTAATTTACGATTAATTGCCAAAGCTGACTTGGTCATTCGCGGGAGACCAATCGCATTCGTCATCGGTCATGCGTTCAACATATTTAACATATTATCAGCGACGAATTTTATTCCTGAAACCGGATGGAAACGAACTAATTTCTCCGAAGGCCTCCAAGAGACTCGTTCACTTTTTAATACATCTTTATATATATTTTTTGTATTTTAATAGAATATATTGCGCGCGTTTCGCGCGTCGCTGTTCCTTAATTCACACTTTTCTGTCACTGAATGCATTTGTGATACATTCGAGAGAATTAATTTTTTTAATCTGTAACGTCACGTCCGCTTTGAAAATTTAACTTTTTAACCGAAAGTGACGTCACAAGTGGAAAAACGTCACCGCCGGTTTCAAAATGTAATTGTTCGACCGGAAGCGACCTAATACCGGAAATACGTCATTTCCGCATTAAAAATTTAATTTTTCCCACATGACGTCACTGCCGGTTAAAAAACGAGATTTTGAAATCGGAAGTGCAATTTTCAAACCGGAAGTGACGTTGCCGATACATCTTTTGATTTTTCGCTGGAACATATGTATCTTGAATGCAGCCCGTGACAGAAGTCGATGAATTAAGGAACATGCGGTGCGCCTTCAGCTCACTTTTAAGTGTTGCGAATTTAGTCATACGACTCCGATCAATTGTCGCATCGATAAGTGCAACAATGGAAATATCGTATTTGACCCACTTCGAGATAATATCATCACAAGACCTAAGATTCTAAGACAAGATTCTAAGACTGCGACGATTTTTCCAAATTACAGTTCTCGAGCTTTGGTGCATCTTCGTCCGTGAGAGTCCATCGTCGCATAGCCGCGCGATTGCGGGACGTTAAGGAGAGGCCGGGGCTTGCTGAGCGGGGGTGGGATGGACGTTGTCCTAAAGTGTCCGGCTTGGAAAACACTTCTCTTCGCGGAGGTCCGGACGTTTCCACGAGAACTCAACCGAGGGACAAAGGGGCGACGCGACATTACGGGGGACTCTATCCTCCTGGCCGTTTCTGCCTCAGTCCGCTGGTGGAGAATCGGAGTGGTGGGTATGGAACATCGCGCTGGTGGTAGTAGCCGACCATCCGGTTTCATCGCGGTTCCGTCTGTCCTCTGACGTTTCCACGGCAACCCGGATTTCGAGACCCACGGAGCTTCGCCGTAACGCACATACATATCCCGTACTGATTCTGTACTGCTTGGGGTTACTGCTGCCATCCATATATATGTATGTATATGTATATATATATATACATACACACATACATATATATCTATATCTATATAGAGGCAAAGCTTTGAGAGCCAGAAAGCCGAGGAAGCTCGCCATGGTATTCCGCTGTATCGCCAAGGGAGGCTGAGCGAAGCACAGGGAGCGGGAGGAAGACGAACGAGGGGACGATGCCGGTACCACTCGTAATTGTAACTTCATTTGAGGCTAATTTTGGTCGGAGGTATATGATGAAACGCGGTAATAATTGCGTTATCTAGACAAAGGACGGTTATGGATACGCGCCGCGCACTTCCCGCAGTTGGGAATCCTCCACCGCGGGGATGTTGTACGTACAGGTGTGTGTGTGTGTGTGTGTGTGCCTGCGCGCCTCCGGGGTGAGGGATATCGCGTCCTGGTGGTGGTTCACCGTTCGCAAAAGCCAACTCTACCCCCGCTCGAGCCCACCGACGAGCCAACCCTCGAGGTTTCGCCAGCGACGAGGGATCAAGAAGGGAGGAGGGACCCGAAGCTTCCTTGCAAATATGGCTGCTCTGGCTCTAACGAAGCTCGGTCTTCCCCATACTGTTGCCGGAATGTAACGTCGAGACCATATTGTAACTCTGCGTTTATATGGCGCACGGTATATGAAGTACCGTATTCAGGTGGATTAATGTCACGGTCACTGATAGCGTTCGAGCCATTTTCGGAGTAACTGGTACAAAAAAACTTCCGTAACGCCGATTGATAAAGACCCGTCTGATTCGGTGATTTTTGTACCTCTTCGATTAAAAATCGTGCGTCAACAGCCTATCGTATTTCATTGCGATCTTCATCGTCCGAATGCACCCAGAAAAATAATTTATTTTACGGCCACCGTTTATGTGGTTCATGTAAAATATTTATTTGATTTAAATAAATATTTATTTAAATCAAATAAATATCTTACTTGAAACAAAAAAACGGTGGCTGCCAAATAAATTATTTTTCTGGGTGTGTAGTCTGGGTCGTTGACAGTAAAACACTGTACTTTTTACAACTTATCGTCCACAAACATCCACAATATTTTATTTGTTAATTTTCCGATCCCACCATTCAGTTTCCAGTTTTACAAAAAAAAACAAAAAAGTACAAAATAAAATTGTTAATGCCACGGGAAATAAAAGGACAGATTTGTATATTCAAATTTTAACAAACTGGATTGTCACTCATTGAACAAAATTATTTTTAGAAACTTCGTATTCGGATTTTACGGAACTATTTTTTACCGTGCAAGGTTATCTTCCGTGAATCTTGTCATCGGCGCAAAAAAAAAAAAAGGTAAATAAATGACGAATGTGAATACCCGAGGGTGACGAGAGTTGGCGAAACCCCGCAGCGGGGTGTATCTCGCCGGCTCAACGAAATGGTAAATAAGTCCACGGTGGGCCAGGCGTTATTTATGACGATGTAATTTAATAACCGGTAGGGGTGGTTTGAGAACGAAAGAAGTAAAAAAAAAAAAAAAGAAGAGAAAAAAAAAGATGAGCGGGGTAGATAGCGGAGTGCCCCGCACGGTCGGGAGACGAAAGTGGCATGAAAGTAGCAACGCGGAGCGAAAGCTTGAGTTATCCCATTGGCTCCTTTCTCAGCTCGCTTCCCGTCGGGGGCTTTTTTTTCTCCCCCCGTGACGGCACAGTCAGTACCGAAGCTTCCGACACTCGGTCCCGATGCGCGGAGAAGAGAGAAAAGCGCCGAGCGAAAGAGAGCCATATGGCCGCGGGACGGCACCGCCTCGACGCGCCAGCAGCTTCGCGTTCTTGGGGTGCGAAATGATATGGAAGTAATGGAGAGAACCAGATAGAAGGAGAGCGAGCGGGCCATCCCTTATTGTGCATCCGAGAGATTGACCCGTCCGATAGAGTAGGCCGATTCGAGTATATAATAGAAACTATATATAACGCCTCGAGTTATAATACACCATACATGCCGTACCAGTTCTCCTTTCTGGCGTTTCTCGGGGTCGAGACCCCGCGAACCCGGACTAGCGAGCCGATGACAGATTGACACAATTCCCGCGAGCGAGATTCCGCACGACAGATTTTCCACCAACTGTCGAGCTGAGGATCTAGTCGATCGTTTCTGATTATGTCGAATTAAATCGACTTTGAACGAAGGGTGAGTAGCGACGGAAAGATAAGGTACGAGAAGGGTGTGCCTTTTTTTTTTGGACCGATCTTCGCCACCCTAATGATGTTCTCCAAATCGTTTACTGCACCGACGAGTTAACAGGTGGATTGACCGTGGAAGGCCGAATTTTTTGTGTCATCCAGACATCCTCCAACCAAATCCAATAGCTCCGACTCTGCGAGACGTTCCTTTGATTTCTAACTGCGCTCGATTGTTCGAGATCTGGCTGGAAGAACAGGAAGTCTAGCGAGGTGGATGTTGAGGTCGAATAAAAAAAGGAATGCAAAAATGGAACGAGAAGACACTGGGATTTCGCTGTTTCCCTCACCATCGCATTATCGACTTGGCGAAAGCCGCAAGGGCGGCGCGGGGCCACGCACGCGAAAAGCGTGTGTCGGTATTCCGTCGAGCGGCTCCTAGCAGCTACTCTACGTCTACGTCGTCGTCGTCGTCGTCGTCGTCGTCGTCGTTGTAGCTGCGTCGAGGAAAACGAAGGAGGCTGGACCCCCGGCGTAAAGCTCTCGGGCGAACCTAGCTCCTTATCGATCCTGCCCCTAAGAGACTCGGGCTCGCTCTATCCCGTTCATTTCTGCTCCTGCTCTCGCCCTCTCAGACCCTCTGTGACTTTGCTGCTCCACCGCCGTGCTAGTACAGTGGAGACTGAAGCGTGGTAGCTTACGTACGCCGAAGTGTATCGTCGGTATAGCTATATGGAACTCCTCGGTTCTACTATAGCGGATAACGTGTAAGATAGAACTCTGTGGAGAGCCGCCTACTCGAGCGTGACTCCGCAGCCGAAGCCGAGCCTATCAATATTTCCTCCACCCGAAATCCCAAACGTCTCCTATATACCTTCCATCGCCTTTACTTTTCGTCTTCCTCCTCGCTTTTCCCTTTATTTGCCCCGCGCGCTCACGCTTTCGCCATTTTCTTAAGGTCGGTCGCAAGCGTTCCGAGCTTTGAGCTTGGACCACTTGCCTCATAGCCGTATGAACCGTATGGATGGCCGGGATGGTGAATCAAAATATCGGAGCACTTCGTCACATCGCATTCTCTTTTACCTACGCGTGTATATGAGAATTTTTAGGAAAAATATTAGTTTTCCTTATTTACGGTTCACAAGTGATGAATCTGCATGCGCGTAAATGTTCTTCTTGTCTACCAAAATGAACAATCAGATTGCAATTTGCGATTTACTGAACTACCAACTGATGGATGGCCGGGATGGAGAATAAAAATATAGGAGCACCTCGTCACATCCAATTCTCTTTTACCTACGCGCGTACATGAGAATTTGTACGAAAAATATTAGTGTTCCTTATTTTAGGTTTGCGAGTTATGTATCTGCATACGCCTAAATGTTCTTCTCGTTTACTAAAATGAACGATCAAATTGTAATTTGCGATTTACTGAATTGGCAACTGATTGTTGGTTGGTATGGAGAATCAAAATATCGGAGCACTTCGTCACATCGCATTCTCTTTTACCTACGCGTGTACATAAGAACTTGTAGGAAAAATATTAGTTTTCCTTCTTTCTGATTTACAAGTTATGTACCAGCATATGCCCAAATGTTCTTCTTGTTTACCAATATGAACGATCAGATTGTAATTTGAGATTTACTGAATTGCCAACTGATCTTGACTGATCGATAGGTATAACTGTCGCTCTGCAATTGAAACCCACTGATTCGCAAATAAATAAACATACAAATAAATAAATGAATTTCCATTCGATACATTTCGGGTCACGGTTGTTGTTGTTTTTTTTTTCGCCAGAAGTGAACAGAATTTATCAGAGAATGGAAGCTTGATATTCCGGTTAGATCGGAACTTGTTCGGTCGAACAGTGGAAAAACATCGGGCAAAGCTTTTTCCCGTCGCAAAGCGCACGGATTCGTCGTTCCGAACAATGTGTAGAAAAGTACGAGAACGAGGACAAACACCGTCGCGTCCTTGCACCCACTGGCTGGTCGTACAACCAGCGCGAGACCGAGGATACCTAAGCGAATCCGGGAAACAATGGAAGCTTTCACGCAACCGGTATACTATAAGCGAAGTGAGCGAGAACGAAACGGGAGAAGGTGGAGGCGGTCGAGAGAAAAAGCATCGGCAGCGTCGTCGTCGTCGTCGTCGTCGGGGTCCGTAGCGGCGTTGGAACGGCATTGAGCCGCGACGGGAAAAAGCTCGGAACTGTTAACGTCCAATCTTTCCTCGCTCCACTTGTTTTTCCTCCGCTTCTCGCTTCTCAATTCCTACGCTTCTCATACACACCGACGTGTAACACCACTCCGTAATAATATAACTGTTATTTTTCAGTCCCGCGAACTCTTCCGCGCCGACCACTCCATTATCATCTCCTCGTCGCCGGTGCAGCTCACCCCTTTCCGCGCAGATCGTTTTTGCTTGAATCTGCACGGGTCGAAGAGCCGGGGCTCGTTGCGAAGTGCCTCGGCGAAGCGTGCGGGAGGACACACAATACGTTATATCGGGCGAATCATTACTTTCACGTCCGAGCGAGAGACTTCTTCTCGCACTCCGGCGCGTGCCCGCGGAGAAACGGAATCTCTTGGGGCAACGAAGAGAGAAGCAGGCTCTCGACGAGATTCCGAGAGCAAAAAAAAAGAAAAAGGAAACTACTGCGACGCTCTCAACTTATTTTTATAGTAATGGGAAAAATCACGGCGCCCGGGAGTTCGCGGTTCACAAAAAAGGAACCGTGCGAAGCATCCGCGAGGTATGAGGTATAGATTAATCTCAGTTCGGTCAGTGGATTCTTCCGCCCTTAAAGAGACATCAAGTAATAGGGCACTCACTTTTGAAGAAAAATCGATGTACGTAACCGAACCTCTCTGTGAAGGCTCTTAAGAGGATCTACGCAGACTGTAGCGCTGAAGGTAGATACAGTGAGGTTTAAAGTTCACAGGTAGATAAGTGTCCGCGAGGGGGTAAGTTTTTCCAGGCGATCTCCTCTCCGGATTCAGATCAATACCCGCCATCTGGGCTTGGTTCAGTGGGTTTCCGCTACGTGTTGGTGTCTCGGTGTGGTATGCACGGTGGTCCGGAGAGGGATGATGGAAGAAAGCGAACCGGGAATAAAGAGGAAGGCGAAGAAGGAGAAGAAGAGGGTTTCGCAGCGCGGAAGAGCAGAGGCAGAGAAGAGAATCGGGAAGCTAAGGTGCCGGAGAGTGAGGAGAGTTACTCGAGCGACAAGCCACCGTCCTCGCCGCACCCTCTTCGGTCTTCGGCTATTCTTCGCCCCTTCGCCGTTTGCAATCGTAGACACACATATCGAATCGGTACCGATTGCCCGAAGCAATCCGTGTGCACTTTGTATTCTCCTACATTGACATACTCCACACTCTATCACTCTCTGAGCATACACATATGTATATATATATATGTATGTATAGATGTATATATAATATATCGCACCTTATGTGCAGTACAGAGTACACCCGGTTGGGCGTTCGCCGAGCCACCCACGCATACACCTATCGGGAATACGAATGACCTCTCGACTGCCGCGTCAACTCGGAGACTCGCAATATGTATTGAATTTCCAATGTACACTCGTCAGCGCCGCGAAACACAATAATGGAAGACAAAAAACATCGATGCGATAATTCTCGAAAATTAGGGAACCCGACATATGCCCTCCCCGAATGACACACGAGAGCCGTCGGCGATTAGTTATCGTCCCGACGCTCGCCCGTCGCGATA
Source organism: Amblyjoppa fuscipennis (assembly GCA_963575735.1). Taxonomy (NCBI): domain Eukaryota; kingdom Metazoa; phylum Arthropoda; class Insecta; order Hymenoptera; family Ichneumonidae; genus Amblyjoppa; species Amblyjoppa fuscipennis. The sequence goes on from OY754490.1 coordinate 5,423,321, forward strand.
CAAAGCTCTCCGTGTCCAGATAAGTGTCTGCTCTCGCCGACCAGTGGATTTTCGCAGCTTAGAGCCCTCGAAGCCTCCCGCTCTCCAACCCCTATACCCATTGACCTTTCCAGCAGGTTCCTTCGGGAATCCCTCGATTAATTCAAGTGTTTTTACGTCGACGTTTCCTAGAGGGGGTGGACGGTGGAGAATTGAAGTCTCAACGGCGTTCGAGTGCGAGAGGCTCCGCGTACACGTGTACGGATTCACTACATATCAGCCCGGCTCTATAGTGTTTATTATCCGTGTGCCGAGCATACTGCCGCTGTAGGTACATACACTGGGGGGGGGGGGGGGGGGGCTTGAAGAGCGATCACGAGGAGGGGTGAGCCGGGTTGTCCCGCGGGACGGCATTACAGCGTATCAGCACCACACACAAACTGAACAACTCGCCCCTCGGGGGCACCGACTCCGAAGAGAAACGCCGCTCTCGTTCGTCGAGAGTGGTACCGCGCGCGAAACAAACGGAGAAAGATAGATTGCCGGACGGGGGTGGCGAAAAGCGAGCGCGCCGTGATGGTGAACGAGGATGCACTGTATACAGAGAGCGAGGTGACGAGATAAAGAGAGACGATAATGTGGATTAGAAACTCGGAAGAGAGAGATCGGGGCAAGAGGGACCAGCGTCATCCACTCGGTATGGGACGCTCTTTATGCCTCGGAAAGAATCGGTAAAAAACGGTCCATTTTACCCCGATCTCGTGGAATATGCGACCAGTCGGATAGAAGATAGGGGAACGAGTCCCATTGATCAGCTCACATATGTCCAGAGATTTAATCAGCCGCTACTTAAGGGTCTTATCTGTCGGACGCTTATCTACCGCCCATCTATCCTCTCCGACACAATCGAGAGTGTCTATCTGGGTGTGCGTATGCATGTGTAGGTTTTCTCGTTACCAAACATCGAGGCTACCGTCCTTTCACTGTAGGGCGGATAATCAAATTGAGTGTAACGCGTATCGGATTCGACTGCAAGTGAAAATCCACTAACTCGATTCGAGGGCCTTCCTTGCCTAAGGCGTTAATGGTAATTCACGCAAATTAGCTGACCGACGGTGTCGCACGATGTACATTGCTTTAGATTGGCGGAAGGGCGCTTCTTCTAGTAGGTTCATTTTTAATTGTAAAAAATTAGTTTTTGTTGTTGTTGCTGTTGTCGTTGTTGTTGTTGTACTTACCGATTTATCGACGAGACCGATGGCACGTTGTCTTGGGAGCAGATTCCCTCGGCCAGCAACCTGTCTCTGATCTCCCAGGCGAACATCGTCGGATTGTCCCTCTTGTAGTTGGCGATCGCGTCGACCACCGGTGGCGTCGCTACCTTTGGCTTCGAACCGCCGATAACGCCGGCCTTGAAGCTACCCGTCTCGTAATACCTGCGACGAAAAACAGATTCAATGGCGTCGCTAATCAACACTCGTGTTGCGCAGCGATTAGGGATCGAACGGTTTTTTTTTTTTTCCGAATCCGTCGCACGATCCTGCCGTCTCGCGATGCCTTTTTCCGTGCGACGATTTGTTTTAACGAGCAAGATCGTCACAGCGACGGTTTCGCAAGTCTTGTCGCTCGATCATTCTCCCGCTGCAAATGCGTTCTCGCTTCACGACGATTCGCGGACGAAGAGCTCGCAGACGCGCTCGGCTGTCTCGACGAACCCCGTTCCTGCCCGCCGCTGTGGGTCCGGGTGGCCGACGATCCTATCGCCGAAACGCTTCGTGAACGAGCCCCTTGTCCTTAATTACTTAAATAATATCTTCGACCGTGCTTAGATCCAATTACACAAAGCACTAGCGCGAATCCGCCTCGCCGATAATGGTTTCGGCTCTGGGACGTCTCTTTATCTCTATCACGGCGGTGCGGCTCGTTTACCGCCCTCTGATGGATGTGGGTACAGAGTTTCGGTAACGGAACATCCTCGTTAGCTCGCACCGCGTAGATGGAAGCGCGTAACCCCTTCTCGAGCTCTTCGGCGAATATGCCAAAATTAATCTGGTTGTATTCGACACGCGGTTAATACGAGTACCCAGGTAGGGTGGATCTGGCCGGAGGTTATTGGGTGCAATTAAGGGCAGAGTCGCCTTCTCTCGGGCATTTTTGGGCAGGTGTTCTATCGGGAGTCTTTTTTTAAGTAAAATTTTAGTGTTTTTCACAATGAAACTGAATGAATATTTTCATTGGTATTATTGATTGATTTATCATATTGATTTTTATTGATTCATTGTAGATTTACTCTATAATGAAAGAATTCTTTTTGTCACGCAATATTGAATCCTTAAGGTGGTGAAAGCTGCGCTGTAGGACTGTTTTTTGCAACTTAGGACCGCAATGTCTCAGCAACTAATGAACAGATTGACTTTAAATTTTGAGGACCTATTGAGACCACATTTCGCTATCGTCCGAATTACGGACAACTTTCAAATTTGAAAATTACAATTTATAGGGAAATAATAATTTTACAAAAAAAAAAAAAAAACAAGTGAAACATTTTTAAGTGTTCTAAAATTGTGCGACCATTTGATCAAATCGAAAAAAAAGACCGATCGTAGTTCAGATCATCGATGCTAGTCTTCTGATTACAAACATGCCTGGATTTTCTTTTTTAGATCATTAGAACAGTCGCAATCGTGGTCCAGATCTTACACTATCTTAAGGATTCAATATTGTGTGACAAGAAAAATGCCTTCAGTATGTAATAATAAAAATAAAAACATTCACTAAGTTTCATTGAAGCAAACCCAACAATTTTCTTTAAAAAAAATTCCCGATAGTGCACGTCAAGTATAGAAAAAAAGGGGGATGGCTATTTCGGCCCGAATTCCCGATGAACCTGCCAGACAGTCGACAGTCGTTCGTATCCTTCGAGTGGCCGACTAGCGTCCGACAATCCTTGAACCCCGCTCGAAGGGGGCGCTACGGCTTACAAAATCTAGGGGTACCGCACACGAAATTATTACCGATTATATCTCGCGTAAAAGCCTCCCCCTCGTTAGATTATCCGTTCCGTTTGTCCGTGTGAACATGTGCAACCACTGTTTCCCTCTCTCTCGCTCGCTCGCCCCTTCCGCCCGTTGACATTTCGTTCCCCTTTTTTCCGCCCTACCTTCCACCGTGAAATGGCCATTCGGTCGTGCCCGAGCGCGGGGGATCTCCTGGATAGTCTCCGCACTGTTGAGCGCTAACGTACGAGTGCCCGACGATTTTTCAAATCGACGCGTTCCGCCCACCAGCCGGGTTTCGTACGCCGACGCGGCATTAATTTCGGGTTAAATTATGACACCGGACTCGAAGGATTGGATAGCCCAATTCCTAAAAAAAAAAAAAAAAAAAAAAAATTCCCGTCACCCTCGCACAAAGGGAGCAAACAATTGACCAGAGGCCGAAAACGGCAGGTTCATTTCTATAAAAAAAAAGGGTTCCGTGGCACAGTTGGCGCCCGTTATCCTTAATGCTTCACATGGAGCAATATCTTCAACCTATCTATTGCCCGAGGCCGCAAAGGGTTCGAAATTCCATTAGCTTGTTGCACTTTGTAGCGTTTTCCGGACGATAAAGTCCGCCCCGATGAAAGTTACCGAACGAGAAGGGGCCATTTTATTTTAAGCTCGGGGTTTATAACGAAATTGAACGGTTTCCGATTATCCTCGTAAACGACAATGTAGCCGTAACGAGCGTCGTTCCTTTGACAAACTAAAAAAAAAATAAAAAAAAATAAAAAAAAATAAAAAAAATAAAAAACGAACGTGTCCGCAGTTCCGAGATGCGGAGGAGAGCATCTGTCGCGTACTTTGTAGCGAAAAGGGCGTTATGGGCCACCTCGAGATTTCTCGGAGGGCGAGAGCCATCGAGATGCGACGAGGAGATGAGCAAAAACTCGCGAGGACTTAAAGATTTCAACGCCCTCGGGTTGCCGGGCGTCGTGCGGACCTCACGTAACTTCGAAGTGCGGTGGAGTCTGAGGAGATCGTTCCGCGACAAAATCCCGCGTCGAACCACCGACACCGGATTTTCATAATAAATTAACTATTTTTGGTGCGCAGCCGATGCATCGCCCGGTGCATCGCGCGTACAGAGAAACTCGCCGCTTTCCGAGAAACCCGGCCGGTGCAGGCATGCACACAGTCTTTTGCGGGCTGACTCTCAACGGCGCGTGACTGCGTAAACTGCGCGTTAACGGCGCGTTGCGTGTCTGAGAATTCAACGCCTCGTCCGTATGCGCGTGTAAAACCGAGCATGTGTGGGGGGAAAACTACCGCAAGTACTATGCGTCCGCAAAAGCACCGCCGACGCTAGAGGCGCACGCTTACACGTGTAGGACTAGTTATGCACCGCTTGTAAAACGGACAAGCTCGCACGCTACGCGAGGTCCGCGATCGTGCCACTTTGCCGAATAACTTCGGAGGACAAATTTAAGACAGGCGAGCGAGCGCGAAAAAAAAGAACACAAAAACATACTCACTGAAATTGTGCGTGAAAACATAGTCAGTAGTTTTAGGCTCCGGGTGAAGATTTTGATAAATTATTACCGTTCGGACAGAATAGTTGCAATGGATTGCCAGGATTGACTCCTGGCCGCTCTAAGATCGGCGACTTGGAATTCTACACTCAGAAAAATAATTTATTCGACGACCACCGTTTGTTCGGAGGAAGTAAAATATTTATTTGCTTTAATGAAATATTTATTTAAATGAAGTAAATAGTCACTTAAATTAAATAAATATTTATTTAAATCAGATAAATATTGTACTTCATCTAAATAAACGGTGGCCGTCAAATAAACAATTTTTCTGGATGTAGGGGGTGAAGTAGTGAATAAAACCATCCATTCTTTTGTCACGACGAGAGTATGACGCGTCTGGGGTTTCTCTCCGCTCACGATTATGACCGCACGACACGAGAGTGATATTCGTGAGCGTCGCGGCGAACGAACGATACGCCAAGGCCATCAAAACGGCACGAGACGACCCGTTGCAATCGTCGAAAAAACTCCGTGCCCCCGAGGGTGGATAAAGCGGGAGAAAAGCGGAGCGCGCGCGCGGGGTGAAAAAAAACATGGAAACCACATCGAGTTGCCTCGGCCACCCAGGACCGTCCTTCCGGTCTCCAGCAGGGATTCCGCCCTGGCTGGCGGGTCGTTTCGAACGCTCTGCACCGGCTCTCCGAATCTTTACCTCCTGGATCCGGCTGACGACGTCTTTAATTAAATATCGCACCGGAAATAATCGCTTATGCCGGAGTTCAGGACGAATCTACACCGAGCTCATCAGTTCACCCAGTTAAATGATTTATTTGACTGGTACCCGCAAATAAATATTTATTTGTTTCAAACAAATATTTATTTGAATCAAATAAATATTTATTTAAACGAAATACATGTTGACTTGCTGGGCGTCCGTCAAATAAATTGTTTTTCCGGCCGTTGCCGAGGAAACGTATGCACTGCAAAGAAGAAATGACCTGACGGTATTCGACGAGTAATTCGTGCGGAGTTCATTGACGGATGCGTTTCATCGATCGCTCATAAAAAAAAAAAAAACATTTAAAAAATCTTGGGCAAGAAACCGGCAACGAGCTTTCAGCGGGCAATATCTCGCTCAACAGATACAGCGACGCGAAGATAACGCAGTCGAGAGTGCGAGGAATCCGCCGAGGAAATATGTCAATGGGAGGGATGCGCGTACGCGTCGAGGAGGAGAAGATTGAAGCGAGGCTGCAAGGAGTCGCGTCACCTACTCTCAGCTCCATTTCGTTTTAACGGGGTTAACGGATATACCGCGTGATCTCGCGAGTACGAGGTGCGCGAACACAGAACGAACGAACCAACTCACCTCGACAGTATCTTGGATACACAGCCGTGAGATACCCTGAGCTGTCTGGAAATGTCACACGGTCGGACGCCGCTGTGCGCCAGCTCGACGATCCTCTGCCTCACTACATCCGGTAGGGGCCTTCCGTTCACGAAGACGCCGCCTAGCTGGTTCACTCCCCCATGGCCTGGAAATGGAAATCGATAGAACATTAGCCCGTCTCTCTTTCTACACGTGTACACACACACACACACACACAGCTAGAGCTAAGAGAGCGGTGCACAGCACCGCGGAATCCGCGACGAAGAAAGGATTCTCCGTGTTGGAATCTCAAGAGAGCCAGCGGCGAACGCGAAAACTCTTCTCCCTGCACTGGAGACACCGCCACTATCCTTTCCTTTGCCTTCTATTCGTTTCTCTTATTAATAGTAAAATAAATACATAAGTCCTATAAAACTTGAAGACAAATATTATTTTATTATTACTGACGATTGGGTGCTTCGCGCCCGGAATTCGGTTATGTTCGGTTTGTTCAAGTAATAAAAATGTGGCCTTATCGTCGCGCAGCTTATCACTTATTGAATGTTCACTGTAATTTCTGAAGTGACATCGTACGGGAAAAAGTCACTTTCGATCAAAAACTGAGATTTTTAAACCGATAGTGACGGTTTCTCATATCACGTCACTTCCGATAGAAAACTGAAATTTTCACATCGAAAGTCACGTTACGAAGAATTTTTTTTTAATGTCTTATTGTATTATTATTATTATTATTATTATTATTATTATTATTATTATTATTATTATTATTATTATTATTATTATTATCATTATTATTATTAGTAACGATAAATAAGTGCATACAGGGCCTGTTGATTTATAGGATCAGTTTAATTATATGATCTTCCGTGTAACATGTTAAATACACGTAGATCATCCCGAGCAAACAGTGCAGGGCAAACAGGAGACTGGAGTGGTGCGCACGAGGCGTCTCAACAGCCCCTCGAGATAATTTAATGCGACAATAATGACCCCACCGGTATCAAACAGATGCGAATGCCTTCTGAATGAGAGAATCGTACGAGCGGTCGGCGAGTCATTAGACGAGCTATAGATGCGCGAAAATAATAGCAACGCTGCCGTGGCGGGGGGGGGGGGGGGGGAGGGAGTCAATGTTTCATTTTGCGAGAAGTAGAGTACGGCGCCTGTTAGAATCCCTTAATCGAATAATCAGTCGAGTGTGTACACTGACAGGTCGTCTGGTCTCTGGTTCGCAGCGTGAGCAGCCCGGGTGCAAAACACCCCCGCTTTATTTCACGATCGCTTAATGGGTGTATTAAAATCGGCCTAACGCTATAACTCGATCCAATATCGTAATGGAGGGTGCTGGCACGAACCGCCACGACATATGTCCCCTCTTTCGTGCCAGTGCACCGACGATTCGATGATGCTGTGCGCCTCGGCAACGACAACCGAGCGAGCCCGTCGGGTACAACCGGTGTGTCGCTCGCAGCCTCCAGCGCGACGCGCTCCTCTCCTGCATCCGTTAATTGTCCTGCTCTTCTATACTCTGCCGAGGAAAAAAAAAGCACTTCCCTAAATCTAATTTCCCATTCATCAAGTGGCTACGTTCGCATTGCAAAAAAAAATAGTTTGAGAATTAATGAACGGCGTTCGAAACTTTTTTTTTTTACATCACTGTTTCTGAAATTTCATACGCACGTGCGTTGCAATTTCGCAGGACATTTCTTGTGAATTAAACGCAAAATATTTGTAATTTTAATATCTGATATTTAAAATTTACATTAAAGGTACATTAGCGTTCGATCAATGTAGCTAACGTGAGCAAAATTTTAAGTTCCAGTACATTAAATTTCCAATTTATTTTCACAGTGCATGTATAATTTTTTTTTTTAAACAGTGATTTGCTCTTCCGTATGTGCTCACTTGCGTAACTACGATTGCCTCGCGGTCTTACGTCGATTCCGTTCAGACTCCAGCTACGACGAAGGAAGGAAAAAAAAAGATAAGAAAAGAAAATCGAGAAGAATCGTAACACGATATCTGCCCTATGTAATTTATATTTTTTCTCCTCTGCCGTCCCGCCGGGTATCGGTAACACAAGCCAAGCTACACCAGTGTGTCCAGGAAACTGGCGGGTCCATCGTTCGTCGTATCTCGTTTCGCTCATTCCCGGTCGGGGGTGGGACGAGAGAGCGAGACAATGACGATGATGCGACGGGCAGTCCGCGATCATTACCAGAAACGATACGTACTTCCGGTCGTCGCAAATCAATTCGATCTCTAGCGCTCGCTATCCTGGCTGCGTTTATGGTTGCCAACCCCCATGGAGCGCGCCGGTTCGAGGGGTTTTGGAGAGTTCGCCGGCTCGCACTATTCCCCGTTGCTCCGTGACGTTGGAACGCGAATTCGCATGGAGTTTCCATGGCACGGAGGGAGAACCGTGGTGTACGATGGCGATGCACGAACGGAGGCGGTCGAGGCAAGTGAGACAAAGTACGAAGCGTATACACAGTGGTCCATACTAACCCCTCCTGCCCCCCCCCCCCCCGACCCCCCCCGCAATCGTGTCGTAGTATACAGTCGCATTGAGAACCGAGAGTGGAGAAGCGCACACATAGCGCAAGAGCCAGAGCTCTCGAACCCTACGCGCGCCGTCACGCCTGCTGACCACAACTATACGAGGGCTCGGGTCCAGCTCGGTCAGAACCACCCCCGTTTCGCTCAGCTACGAGCCACCCCAACCTCCCCGGTCCGGCTCTCACTTGGGTAACTCCATGGCAAACTGGCTGGATTTTGCCGGATATATATATAGGCACACACACACGGAAGCCACGTACAGTGCAGAACGGCGAGAGCGGAGAAGCAGAAGTGGCCAGCGGTAACGAGAACCTACCCCGCGGTGGCGGTCGGTACATTACTACCCTTATTATTGCAATCGCCTCTTCGCCTCGCACTCTCCGCTCGACGACGCGAGCGGCTCTACCTTTAGTTTTCAACCCCTTTAACGAAATTCCTGGAAAATAGGACCGAGCGGCGAAAGGTCGAAAGGCCCGGGAAAACGCGAGGTCCGGCTGGGAATCGTTGATTTTAAGTAAATGGCGGATACGGAGCTTCGGGGTTGGGAGATTTTCGGCGGAGAGAAACGGAGATAACTGTAGAGCGGAGGAACGGCAGTGGCGAATGGAACAGCGATGGCGATCGGCGATCGACGGGCGATCGACCTGCTTCCGATCGTGGAATCCTCAATGACGACCGCACGGATTCCTTCAGATCGGATTCCTCGGTCGAGGCGTGCTCGAGCCGATAATAGGGAACGTGCGAAAGCTGGACGCTCGGAGGCTGTGGCTCGTTGGGATCAATCGCCGTTGAGACCTCTTCGTATTCGTTTCCGCGAGGTAGGAAGGCAAAAACTTCGCGGCGGAAGGATTACCGCGAGACCTCGGAAGACGACGAGGAATCGAGAAGACGACCCGGTTGCTTGCCGATCCGTGTGAACTACTTCCGGTCAGCGGGCGGATAGATTCTCACCGTATGGATCGTCGATCTGATTTTATTAAGATTTTTCAAACGGCATTCGACCGGTTGGTCGAGCGGTTTTGACACCATTCGATTATCCGTGATTCCTCTCAGGCCTGCCCCGATTTCCTTGCATTCCGTCTCCCCGCCTTTCGACGACGATAACGAAAATATTCTATGTTTTATATATATATATACCTTACATTCTATATATTTATATAAATTTTTTGCCGTCCGTTCTGAACAGAACCGTATCGATAGACCGAGGAAATTTCTTGTTCCCGCAATGGCGACTCCTACTCGGTAACAATCCTATGACGAGTATCGCGTCGCCCCCACGGTGTGGCTAAGTTTTTGTCCAAAGACAAAGGTACCGCTAGGCCGCGCAAGTCGCCAGCTGCTGGTACAATGGCCATGAATTTCTTGTTTCGCAACAATCTCCGCGTCGTAGTTGCCTCATAAGTCATAACGTGCCGCGGTTCGAACCAATCGACAGCCGTATACATCGCTTATTTTTTATTTTTCGCTTGTCTCCTCGTCACGTCTATGGATTGTCTTTGCCGAGCACTCGTCCCTGCCTCTTCACCGCATTGTCTCGTCGTCTTTCGTTCTATGTTATACTTTTTGTTTTTTTGTTTTTTGTCATCCGCACGATATCTCTCGCCGCAAACGAGCCACGGGCGTGTTTCTCGATGTCTCTTCATTCGGAAACTTTCGTGCGTTCGGGAGTGATGCATTATTTTTTATCCAAAACTCCTGCACGATCGATGTTTCACCGTTGTGAATTTTACTGCTAGCTCTGTCGCTAAAGCTATCAATGCCGTGCAAAACACGCCACGACGGAGAATGAATCGGTTATTGGCAAACGTAAACTCCCTCGCCGATGTCACTCGTATCCCAAATTTTTATATGCTGCAGTGACTCGTGACACACGGCCCGAGTCGCACGACTCTGTAGCGCGCTGCGGTATCTCTCTCGGAAAACAGGGACGTATTTCATCTGGGAAAAATATAATAGAGATTTCCGGCGAGCGGACAGTCTGCCGCGCATCGTTGAAATACGCTCGAATAAAGAATGAAACCGACTTGGGCATCACGGAGTGACAATAGAATGACCTATCGTTTATCATTGCGCATTCGATTCTAATTTTAACCCTGGTTTCTCCCAATTTTTATTGTACACTGTAAAAAAATTTACTTTGAAAATTACCGAACAATATTGGAAGCTTTTTTACATAAGCTGTCTCTGCACTTTCAAACACATGCGCGTTGCGATTTAACTGTACATTTTGTATATTTCATGAAAATTTTTTGTAATTTTCAAGCAAAAGATTTGTAATCTTGATATCTGGTATTTTTATTTTACAAGTAAAGTACATTAATGTTCGATTAATGTGAGTAACGTTAGCAAATTTCAAGTTCACTAAATTCACAATTTATCTTTACAGTGTGCACATAGAAAAAAAAAAATCCATTTTACGCAAAAGTATCCTCGCGCGCGTCGAATGAATTTTTTTTTTATTTAGACTACGATTGATAGTTTTGGACTTTCGATTCGTCTTATCAACGGAAACGGCTTCGATGGAAGACGATTAAAAAAAACAAGATGAGAGCTCTTTACAAGTTTCATCCGAGCTTGAGTGAACGCCTTCAATCTGCCTTCAATAATTCAATGGAAGATACGATGGATAATTAAGTAAAAAAAGAAATCAGGTGATCTTACAAGTGTAATACTCCATCATGTTTTGATTGTATCGATAAGCCGTGCTGAGGTCCATCGCGGCGACGACGGCGACGACGAGCTTCCCGTGGACCCGTCGGCCGTCGGCTGCTGATCTCTTTCAGGCCCCGTGAGAATCCCAGCTGTCCCTTCGGCGTGCAGCCTCCGAGACGCGTCCCGAAGAGATCGACGAGCCTGCGGCGTGGGTTGGCCGCTATTGACTTTCGATAAAGACCTCTTTACGGGCTCTCCGAGTACCTTTGCCAGCGACACCTCCGTCGCCGTTTCCTTTCACGGGATTTATTTGACGCTATGGACTCGGAGCTCGGAGGAGCAAGAGCAAAGGGAGCCTCTATGGCGAGCTCTCACAATGACAGTCATCAAGAGTGTCTTTGTGAGGGGCGACGGGTGGTGGCGGTTTCGCCCGGCCGTTCGGCCCGGACTCATCTGATCCCGTCATTCGTTCCGCACTCACTTATTCTCGCTTTTCACTTTCGTAATGAAACCGAAATCCAGGACAAACGTCATGACACTCGCGCGCAAGTAACGCCAGAATCGAAATTCCACCACTTTCGCCGATCGAGGGAGCGACGCTGCTTGTCCCGCCGGGCAAGGATTACCCCGTAATCGTTTTCCTACGAGACCCTTGTCGACCCGATGGACTGTCGTCACATTTTATCGAACACTCGGTGATAGCGGGCGTCGTTAGCTCCGAGAGTGTTATCGGTAACCCGACAGAAGGGTAGCCGCGTTCCGTCGCACTGCGCCTCGATGGCCGCGCTCAGCTGTACCGACTCGCCGTTCAGTCCGTGAATTCAAAATCAATCATCGCAGATAACGATTATCCAGAGCGTTTATTAAAATCCTCCGGTGGATTTGTTCGATATCATTTTGTTTGTGTATCGCACTCTCCTTATCATTCACCGAAGGTTAACTTCGACGCCCGGATATAATCCATGAACGACGCTCGGTTATCCTGTGCGGAGTCTCACCGATCACTCTTCCGACGATTCGCACAACCGTAGATCCGTTAAATCCCCTAGCGTCGACGGCTTCGACGGAAGCCGCGGTTCTTTTCACTGGGCCGATCGGCGTCCCGATCGCGACTGAGGAATCCGATCGGTAACGGTCTCGAGGAGCGCGGGAACACGGTCTCTCTCTCTCTCTCTCTCTCTCTATCTCTCTGTCTCAGAAATCCGATACAGCTGATTACGTTAACGAAGAGCCGAGGTACAAAAAAAAAGGTCGTGCGAAAGAGATCGTCGGTGGAGAGAAGAAAAAAAAGAAAAAAGAGTGTCGCGATGCGAACGGAATCGGTTTGGCGCTGCTGCCTTGACCGCTCGTAGCAAACTCAACTACGCGGAAGCATGGAGCACCCGAGTTTTGCGTGTCGTGTGTGGGCACGTGACTTTCGGCAAGTTCTCGAGCCGGTTTGCGGAGAGGGGGTGGGTGAGAGAGGAGGGGGCGGGGAGGAATCGAGCTTTCATCCCCACGCTCGAAGCCACGCCCAGCAACCCTCGGCGGAGGCATCCAGCATCCCTCGAGCGTGCGTTCCGTTTGGTCGAGCGGTCGGGTCACGTGACCGGCGCGATCTAGGGGCGGCGACGACGGTGCGGCGCGACGTCGTCCCCGGGTTGCCGGGGCGACTGTTTCGAGCGTCCGCGAGCGCGGGATAACTTCGTTATTGGCATCCCCCGTCGGTCCGGACTTTCGGGGATCCGTCGCGAACGGCGAAATACCTCGGCTCTCTGTGTCCCTGTGTGTCTCTCTGCGGCGGACGGTTGTGTGGCAGTGGCGCGCGAGGGCGCGGGCAAAGGTTGCGAAATAAACGCTCGCCAGCTGGTCTACCGCCAACAGTCCCACGCGAAATCACGCGGAGCGGCGCTTGCTCGAGGGAGGGAGAGCGAGAGAACGAGAGTGAGCAATGGAATTCGCGTACCGTTCCTCCTGCTGGTTATTCATGAAGCGTCGGGGATGCCGAGTGAGAGCTTCGCGGCCCAAACGGCTCCGCGATCCTCTATGTTTTTCCTTTATCTTGCAACCACCCCGTCCATCGCACAGCATCCCGAACTACCCCTCTCTCCGCTGAGGTCGCTCTGCGGGGAGAAAGCCGCTGGCACGTTTGGTACCACTTTTTCCTGCGGCTTTTGTTTTTCTTTCTTTTTCTTCTCTATTCCCTTCCCCTTATCTCTTCTTCGATTCCGAAGTATTTTCACTGGTTGCTCGTGCGCGAGCCAAGACTCGATTTACTTTTCATCCCGTCGTTGGGTCGATCACTTCGGTGTCTCGAATCGCGATCCTCCGCACTGCACACCTCGACTCCGGCCTCTTAATTACGATACTGAGATTCTCTATTCACCGTCCACCGTCCACCGACGAAGTTTCTGATTCCGGTTTGCCTTTCGTCTCGCTCGGTCCTTCTAGAGAGAGAGAGAGAGAGAGATATGTCGCACGGCGGTGCAAAGAGGCTCGCGGGCTTTCGACGATCGACGTCCGAGCTGGGAACACAGAGTAGGGAACGTCGGAGCGGCCGCATCGACGAGAAGTGCGTCGATTGGCGGGAACGAGCTGCCGATACCATAAGCAAAGAGATACATCGGGTTCTCGGTTCCCGTCTCAGGCCCGGAGGATAAACTCCGCGAGGGATAGGCCTACGTCGGATCGCACCCGGATTGCCCGGAAGGTGCGGTCAGCCATCGGAGAGCGCGTCGGTGGGACCGCCGACGGGCCGCGAATCTCACAAGGGCCGGTTTACATTCGAGTGCATTCGAGTCTTGCTGCGCTCCGCTGTCCTTCCTCTTTTCCCCCCGCGGCACTTTGCGCCGCCGTCCTTTGCGCTCGCCACCCGTCGTGCGACCCTCGCGATAATTCTCTCTTTCTCGGTTTCGACTCCACTTGCGTTACGCCGGTGACGAGTGATTGTACGCAAGCGGACGGGATGGAAGGAGCGGAGCAGAGCGGAGCAGAGCGAAGTTACCGAGATCCCGATTCCTCGGCCTCTTGGCCTCTTCTCCCCTCGCCGCCCGTTCTTGTGTCCCAACGAGACACTAGATACGTGAGATACGCGCGGGAGTCCAACTCTTTTTCTCCTCTCTCTTCCACATGCACTTCCCATCCGGCGACGAGTCACCTCGTCGTCAAATGTTAAGATGTCCTTACGCAACCGGCCTGCGCGCGTTACACTACACGCGAATCGGCGAGAGCGCGCCGTGGAAGGGGAAGACGCGGGAAAGGATATCGCGGTGTACAAAAAAAAAAAAAAAAAAAAAAGCTCCGACACTCTCGATCCACAGTCGCGTCTCGCAGGATATGGGAATGCGAGATGTAGGAACGTGTGACGAAGGTGACCAGAGCTCACTCGGGTTCATTGACCTCCGGATCGTCCATTTAAACTACAATATCGGCGCAGTTCCGAATGGATCTTTCTTGCGAAATTTTCGTGACAAAAATAGAAATTCACTCGAGCGGACCACTGCCGATCGGATAATTTCAGCGCACACCCACCACCGTCCCGACAAGTCGATTTCTAGCGTCGTCCAGCGTTTATGCAAATGCCCGGAGCGAGTGGATCGACGGTTATAGCGCGAGAGCAAAGTCAATAGTAGTGATATAACGAGGGCGGTAAATCTTCATAAAATGAATTTCCGTTCGATCTCATTGGTAACTATCTCGACGGCGACTAAAGGCGCGTGGGACGCAACGGACGGTAACAACAGCCGATACCATCGAAGCCCAATACACGGTTCCGTTCGCGATGTACATATATAGATACATGTATGTATATATGACCATAGGAAACTCCTGAGAGGCCTTAATCTCTCGAGGATCTACCGGTGGATATCTCCCGAGATTACCGCTTTGGCATATCATTTGCGTAAACGAACGAGGAGCTCTGTGCGCGTTGACGGGCAATATGTCCCAACATGATTGCACCGGTGGCTGGTATAGTTGCACATAGTCATCGTCAGTATGTGTGCGTGTATCTGTGTCGGACGTTCGGGCGTTCGGCGAATAGGGTCGCCCGGGAACCCGGTGTTCTCCACACGGCGGAGCATATGGACACGCTCGTGGTACGACGAGGTCGAGGACGAGGGAGGCCCGATGCGGGAGTCGCAGCGTGGAGCAACTCCACTCGATGAAATTGACCGGGTTACCGCGATATCTGGCCGCTCGATGGGCGGCAAGCCGGTCAGCTTTGCCCTGCGGGATCCGCGCGCCGGGTAAATGGAGAGAGTCGGTGAGCCATCGGGCTGGCCAGATGCAGATGAGGTCGCGAGAGCGGGACGTAGTCGGGGAAATAATGGAGCGAGAGGCGTATGGACGAGGACGGAATCGGGTCTATCCCGGAGTGTGTGCATCGATCACCGAGAGACTCGAGTGCTGCACCGGCATCGCGGGGATTCTCTCTCCGTCCGTCTCTCGGTGAGGCTACCTAATCAGTGCCCTCGCCGAGGGAGAGACGGAGCGAGCGGCTCCATCTCGAACTCCTATCCTTCCTAATCCAGCGTCGCTCACTTTCCTGCCACACTTCGCCCCCTCCGCTCTTCGTCCAGGAGCCCAACGCATTAATCTCATTTGTCATATAGGGAACCGAAGATCGAAGAGTCCCGGAGTCGAAGAGGACGTATGCTAAATTGAACGACCACGGCTCTGGCGGGGATAACGGTAAGGTTTTGTCGTGTGGGTTTTGTCCTCGGAAACGTAGCGGTAAACTGCGATGGTTTCGAAGATCCTCGGGGTCTCGTTGAAGCTTGGATTCTCGATGGAGAACAGAAAAAAAAAGAAAACTGACGCGCGATGATTTGGCGCTGAGGGATGACGGATTAGGTGAGTACGAGATTCGGATAATGGGATGTGGCTCTCTTATCCGTGAGGGCTTCGAGGTATGTCGCATCTGTTCGGTGACAGAAGTAAAAAGAATGACGAGAACCTTGGCGAAAAAGCGGGAAATTATGGGAGATAACGTCCGGTGGCTCCGTCGTACCGCGATGTCGAAGACGGTTACGGGCGTTCGCATTAAAGTTTGCCGGTCGAGTACGACGAGACGTATAGTGCAACTACACCGAGAGAACATCAGCAGCGGGGACATCAGCGAGTGAGACGCAATTATCCCAGTCGGCTAATGTCTCCGAGTGGCTTGAGTGGGGCCATCGCCGTCGGAAGATTTAGTCGACGACATTATTCGCCGGTACAGCGGACCGGGAGGATGAGGCGGAGTAAGAGGCTGCACACTGATGGCAGTGGGGCAACGGAGGAGGCAAAAAAAAGGAGGAGAGAGGAACGAGGCAGCCGTGCGGCAGCGATAACTTACGAGATTTGATGTAAATAGCGCACTTACTTATTCGCCACCGCGGCACAAGTTAAAAATACCCGTGGCTCCGCTACTCGTCGTGCTCTCCGAGAGAGGAGAGAAGGAGCGCGCGCGAAAGACCTTCTTTTCTTTTCTTTTTTTTTTTTTTGCGTAATGAAAGCAATCAATTCAAGTCCCTGCGCCCTTGCAGTCAACCCCCGACGAGAGGGATAGGGAACTCGCGCCAACGTCGTTCGCCTTACAGACCCCCCGAGCGCTGAGCAACCATACAGAGAGAGGGACTTCAAGACCCGCGCCACTTCGGCGTTTCTCTGCCATCAGGACCTTCTCTTCACTCGATCTTTTCGTTTTACTCGGCTACCATTCCACCTCTTACGCGCCTCGGCTTCCTCATTCTCTTCGGTTTAAAAAAAAAAATATTATTATTATTCGTTCTCGACTTCACTAATTTTTTTCCATAGCGATTTACTGTTTTTTTTTAAAATTTATATATAATAAAAAAATACTGTTAAACGAAGTGATTCGATTTATTTAATATATCTCATTCGATGAGGACGGAACTTTTTTTTTCCATTTCCCGTTTGATGGACATTTCTGACTTTCCTTGGCAACTTTTATAGCGCCATCGTAAAATCCTCTCGGCCGATGTTCATTGGGCTGTGCGGGCCTCCTTTTTTTCCCCTCTTAGTAGACTTCTTCGGAGTACGTTATAAAATCGAGAGGGTTTCACGGGCCGAGAAAAGAGGAAGGGGGTGGGGGGGGGGAAGGAGAGCGCAGCATCCACTCCAGTAGCAGCACTCCGGTATCGTATCGAGGGTGGTTGTTTCGGCTCGCCGGGGGTTGTTTCGAGAATCCTCGGTTTAGCCGAGGTTTCAACGTTCCGAAGCGGGAAGGAAAGAGGGACGAGGCGGTGGGTCTCGGGCTCTTTAAAACAGTACTAAAGTATCGTTAATCTTGGTCCAAAAAGGACCCTTCCTTACTTTCTTAGAAGAGTCTCTCTCGCGCCCCCGACGGTAGCGGAGCCTCCCGGATCCGAGCCAAACTAGTTAGACACTACCACTTGATACAAAAATAAATTGCAACGAGAGCGACGATAGATCTCCGGGTCTCTCCTCCGCATTGCGCGGCGGCCGATTTTTAAGCCCCGAAATTAGTGCGCCAAGATTCGCAGGCGACAAAGCATCGCACGGCTCAATCTGCGCAGTGAAAAAAAAAAAAGTTTCTCGATTTACCAAACATTTCTTATCTACAAATGGAATATATATATATTTTTTTTTAATGGTACAGTTATTAGGCGAAATGTTTGTTGGATTTAAAGAGCTGCGTTTTACCGTTGTGGAAAAGCCACCGCTCATGAGTACGAATATGTGATGCACAAATGAATAATAAAGAACGACAAAACGATAATAAATGGTCCAATTATTATAAGAATAGAAATTAATTAGTGTCTCCGAACGAAGCACGGCAAAACCGAGAATACAAATTAGTAACGAAGAATGATAAAACAGTAATAAATTGTCACAATGGTATCTGAAAATGGTCCAATTATTTTGAGAAAAGAAATTAATTAGTGTCTCCAGACGACGCCCGCAAAACCGAGAATTCAGGAGTAACGTTTGCGAGCTAAAAGCCCAGGCGAAATCGCTGCTGGATGTGTGTGTGTGTGTGTGTGTGTGTGTGTGTGTGTGTGTGTGTGTGTGTGTGTGTGTGTGTGTGTGTGTGTGTGTGTGTGTGTGTGTGTGTGTGTGTGTGTGTGTGTGTGTGTGTGTGTGTGTGTGTGTGTGTGTGTGTGTGTGTGTGTGTGTGTGTGTGTGTAGAATGTAGCAGCGCGGCGGCTATCCCGCGGGGAAATGTTAAATGTCAAACACTCAACCCTCCCTCGTCTCACGGGACTCAAAAGGCCGCGGGATCATAATATTATTACGTTCCATCCCTCGTCTCGTTACTTATACTGTGCGATATCCTTCTCGCGAATTCTCGTCGCTCTCCACTGTCGAGAGAAACGGGAAGCAATACGCGAGGAGTTTCACGAGAACCGGTGGGTTCTTTCGACTCTTCGCGGCAACATGCGGGTTGACAAATGACTCGAGCTTTTCATCGACCTATCAATGCTATTACTTTACATTCGCTTCGCTATTTCAACGGCAAAGTGCCATCGATCAACTCGGAGATTTTTTTTTTATTTTTATTTATTTATTTATTTTTTTGAGCGTCGAAGCTTCTGTTATCGACTTCCTCGGACAAACAAATATTAAAAATTATACATTTTTTTTCTTTTTATTTTTGCTACTCACTGAACAGCACGACCTGCGGCTCGAATTTTTCTCGACTTCCGTCCCAAGGAATAGAACAATTTATCACCACAGACATTATGCCGCGTATCCTCGCACTTGTTCGTCGTCACATTAAACACTCTGATATTTTTTAAAATTGTTTTTTTAGTTCTTCGAAATTAATAAATTGCAAATGTTCCCGAAAGATACTCATTTACAGAACTTGACCATCGCGAGCCTTGCAGGACACTGAGTCGTGCGAATGAATGTATAATCGTTTCATACCCCTTCTCTACACTCGCGGGCTGTCTACTGTTTGTGTTTGGTTTTTCATCCAAGTAACGCTCGTCCCGTGCGATACAGTCTCGTTGAAATCAGCTCGTACACTCGCTGTATGAAGCACCGAAGAGCGGGGTAAAGGGGACCATTCTGCCCCGCATCATTCAAAGATGTTATGAAAAAAAAAATTCTCGCACGAAACGAAGCTGGTCCGTTTCACCCCGCTAGCCTTTAAGTCGATCAGTTCGATGCCTTTTTCATGCGAATTCAATATTTGCCCCTTCACGAATTTTGTGCCGTTATCATCGACGTTACAAAGGGGCGTCTCTATGACGATAACGTTAGCAGTTCAGATCGCTCCGTTTTGCGGTGAATGGGGAAAATACTCGCCGATGGGACGGGCCATAGTCGACGATACTACTTATTCCATATGAATAGAGCTTTGTTAATGGAATCGAGGAAGGGTTACCGGGACGTGCGGCACGCCGCAAGGGATGTCCCCGAGCCCGGAGAGCGGAGGACACACTTGAGTGGTTTGTCGTTTGCGGTGGGTGGAATATCTGGACGAGGCTAATGTAACAATGCGCGAAGGGATCGGCCCAGGAACGTCGAGCGAACGGAGAGAGTTCGGAGCGTGTAGTGCGTAGCCGAGAGAAGGGTACACCGGATCTAGGACAGGCACGTGCTGCCGCGTGCCGCCAGCGTCCGGGCCCTTGCATGATCTATGCCCCGTCACTGTACCCCGTATACACCCGCATATATATATATGGAAATTATTGCTACATCGACGAAAAATAGAACCCTTAATGCTTCGCGTCGCAGCGTCGCGAGGGCCGGTACGCGAATTGACTCTACAACGAAAAATTCGCGTGCTTTTCTTCTCCGCAATATTTTAGAAACAACAAACAAAAAAACCTCCCTCTGCTCTTGCTCTCGCTCGGCCCGTACGGCATCCAGAAAAAAAATTTATTCAAATCAAATAAAATTTATTTGGAGCAAATAAAATTGCTTATTTAAACATGGGTTTCATAGAGTTTCATTGAAATCTAATAAATTTTATCTAATAATTACTTGAATCAAGGAAAAATATCCTTGAGTCAAATAAAAATTTCATTAATTCAAATACAAATATTCTAATATCCGATTTTATTGACGATCAATAAACTTTTTTTTTCTGGCTGCGTTGATCGATCTGTTCCGTGCAAAAGAAATGAAAACTCTTAGAATATGTTAGACAATCTTTTTGAGGGCGCTGATTGGCTGCACAGTAAAAATTGTTTGTACTTTTTACGACTATTTACTGTCCACAAACGTCCATGATATTTTATTTGTTAATTTTGACAAACAAAAGTACAAAAACTAAAATTGTTAATGACGCGGGAAATAAATTGACAGGTTCGTATATTCAAAACCTGAACAAAAGTGTTTGTCACTTATTTGACAAAATTCTTTTTTCGAAACTTTGTATTCCGCTTTAACGAAATTGTTGTTTTATACTGTGCATCCAAAGGTGGCTCGAACCGGAAGTCGTTCACGAAAAGCGCCAATCGTGCCGGAAGTTAAAGAAAAAGTTTATGGCAATGGCTCATGTATGTCAATACCTTCTTGTTATTGATGAAAAATAGTTCTCAGCTTGAAAGCGTTTCGTGCAACAAAGCTGAATTCGTCCCCTCTGCGCGGAAAATCCCGTACAGAAGTTACAAAGCTTTTCTTTTTATAATTTTTTTTTTTGTTCAAGAAGAAATCTCGTAGTCCCTTTGGACGAAGCGTGTAATAATCCACGTGGCTTTCCCGTCCGTGAATGCCCGTCTATACATAATATCGAATCGTCGTCTCGGTCGGCTCTCGGAGCGGGAGAAGGAACGAAGCTCGGCGAGCGTCGAACAGGGGATGGCGTCTTCGAGGTGGCGATGTCGTGACTAAGGGGATGGCCGGCCCGGCCTCGCGGTCTCGCTCTCTCAAGGGGGTTTAACTGTGGGGGTCGTGCATATTTCACGCTCGGTGGTCCCATCTCGTGGAGACAATCTGAACCAGCGCGGATACATCATCGCGTGACGCCGCGTAATAACCACCCCGAGGGATGGGAGAGCCTCGGCATGGGGTAGTGCCAAGCTGGGAGAGCGAAAGCTTGGCCAGGATACGCGGCGGTGTGGGCAACCGCGAAGCTCTTCTCCTTTCAAAACCCTCTTATTTATTCATCTCACCTCGACGACGACGACGACGACGACGACGACGACGACGACGACGAAGACCTCAGAGTCTACCAGCCGCTCCCCCTCCTCTTACTTCCTGAATTTTCCACCCCTACGTGATTCCGGCCTCTTTTCCTCCTTTCGTCCTCTTCTTCCTTTCTCTCTGATCCCCCCCCCCCCACGTTCCCTCAACGTTATCGCACTCTCGTCGACCTCTCCCTGTCTACATCCTCCAGGCAGGAGCGACCCGGGGGAGCGAGATGGCACGCGGTTTGGCACGAAGCTCTCGCGTTCCCAACCCCCCCAACGATCCTCCACCTTCTCCTCTTCCTTTCGCCGGTGCCATGCCTGGAACCTCATGCTCACCCCGCATTGGTAACGCTTGCTTTCACGACACCGTCACGTACGCCACGCCCGCACGAGAATACGAACAAAAAGACAAAGATGAGAAAAGCTCGGGCGGAGAGACGCGACGGGAAAAGAGCGAGAGACCACGGAGACAGGGGATGATTTTTGACTCGTGAGGCGAGCAGCGAGATTCATTTTTGCGCGCGCGTTAACATTCGATCTCGAAGATCGGCGTAAAATCTCGCGGGGTCTTTGCCGATGACGCAAGTAAGCGTCTCTTTGGTCCTCTCGTTTCCATTCCATCCAGCGAGCTCTCTGCCGAAACTACCGCGTTGAGAAGATCTGAGGGCTCTGGCCTGGGAGCACACGTGCGTGACTCTGACGAGCGACGCGCAGTGTACGACTGTAACTTCATCAACGACGAATGATAAGTGGACAATAAAAAGAGCGTGCGCTTGTTTGAGTTTATAATAATCCCGGGAAACGCGCCACCTCGCGAACGGGGTGCGATGAGCTTTTGCGGAGCGGGAGCAAGCTCGGTCCTCTTGAAGGATCGACATGGGATGAAGAGAAGAGGCGCGCACACGCATGAGGCGCACATGCGACGTGACTCTTCGACTAGCGGCGGTGGATGCAGCGGCGCTACTCGTGGAAGGCTATTTGTCGGATGACAAACGAGCGTCGGGCTACGTGGGTGGCTTCGGGTACGCGCTCGCGGGAAATGGTGAGCAACGCTGCGTGTCGCCAGTTCTCGACAGTCTCGTGTCGTTTCGTTTCGCGCATACAGTACTTCTCTTTAACATACGCGGCTGGCAACTACACCGAAACAAAGTATTATTCCCTCCGTGGCCAGCTCTCACGGAGTTTCGAGATCCGTTAACCTTACCCGGGCGAAAAATGCTTTCCGCTGTTGCACGAACATTGAGCTTCAACGGGATATATTTTTTGTGCAATTTGGGAAAGGCTCGGCTGACGGATTATCAGGCGGTGAATCGAATTATTCGGACACCAAATAGCACCCTCGATTTTCCGTAGGGTTTGTATAACAATGTATAAACATTGTCAGTTTTGCTCCACACAGTAAAAAAAAAAAAAATGTATACTTTTTACAACAAATTATTGTCCACAAACGTCCACAATTTTTTATTTGTTAACTTTCTAGTTTTACAAAGAAAAGTACAAACTAAAATTGTCAATGATACAGAAAATAAAAGAACAGGTTCGTATATTCAAAGAAATGACAAGCAAGTTTGTCACTTGTTTAACAAAATCATTTTTACGAAATTTCCCAATTCCGATTTTACGAAATTATTCTTTACTGTGCAGGATTCCGTTTTGCCTCTGCTTCTACGATCAATCAGATTTCCGAAAGTCGCGCAAAATATTCGCTCACAATTCGAGCGATCGCCGGTTTCGCGAGCATCCCCGAAGCATCGGAATCAGCCTCGCCTGGAAGTTGGCAAAGCCTCCTGGCCGTAAATACAAAGAACCTGTCTCGTTTTTCCATGTCAATGGAAGTACACACAACTCGCCATTCGACTGACACTCTGCGCCGTTATCCGAAGTTTGCGGGTTGCACAGTCGCTTAAATACAAACTGTATCCTGTTTCGGAAGCCAAAGGGGTTGGAAAGCCGTTTTGGGGGGGCGGGGGGCGGGGGGTGCCTGATGCAACGCGACGCTATAGTCGCAGTACGGTAGATCAGCCCGAGAATCATAGCTCAGTCGGGGCAGCGTCAGTAGTGCTCGGGTGGGAAAAGGCCCTGGACCTCACCTCACCCTCCCGTCGGAGAGTTGCTGTTAGCGGGAAAGCTCAGTAGCGATGCACAGAGCAGAGTCCGGAACACCGAGGGAGTAACGCAGAGGGAGGTAAACGATGGGAAACCAAGAGGGATAGACCGGATGCATTTCGCCTCCTGGCCCGATACGCGAACCAGTCGCAGTGGTATATACACCGCAAGCAGCGGCGGCAGCAGCAGCAGCAGCGGCGGCAGCAGCAGAGAGAAGCAACAGCATCAACAGCGCAGCAACGTAACACCCTCTGATACACGCGCGTATGCGTGTGCTTTCCCCGTAGGCAACGTACATGTAGGTATGTACCACGTTGGCCGCTCCAGAGAGGCACATAATGTCTAATGGGGGTGATTGTGCTCGCGGCTCCGTGACGGATCAATCTGCCACCCCCTTCGGTCGTCCGGGCACCCTTGGTCCGCGTCTCTCCATCCATGCCGCGCGGCCCATCCTCTCTCCCAGTCGGACGACCCACCCCCCCCCCCCCCCGTTTCTCGCACCGAAAATTCAAAAACCTGAGTGCGGATAGCGCATGCATAACGGGCCATTCGTCATAGATCGGGGGTTGAGCGGGAGAGCGGGTGGGCGAGAGATCGGAATGAGAGGCAAAAAAACATAGAGAGAAGGCACGAATTGGATGCAGACGCTCGGCGCAATTACTAACCAACGAGGCGGATGCTGAAAGAAAAAGCTCGGAGCTTAATTCGTTGAATTTAAAAAACTTCGGAGAGTATCCCACTTAGGCCGGGAGGCTTTTCCCCTCGCGGGAGCGTTGACGATTTGAGTCTGGTCACGGTTTCGCGGGGGATTTGCGCATAGTCGACGGTGGCATCGAGCGGCGTCACGCCGAATATTCGAGGGGGTTGACGGCAATTAATCTCTAAACTCGGAGTCATGTAATCGTACGATGGAATCCGAGCGACCGAGGGCTTTTCTCGATCATTGTTCCGGTGTCGTAAGGCGTGAGCCATGAAATTAGTGGGCAAGAAAGAATAAATACAAAAATCATTGTCCACTCCGTGGCATTATAATGCACGAGCGAACGTAACTCGAGGAATTCTCGCTCCATGCCCGATAAGCAACAACGCCTGTTCCAAAGCTCCCGTTCCAACTTAACGCGTTGACGATCCATACCTCATAAACTAACCGCCCACGCGTGGATTCCCGCCGACTCGCGCCGAGAGAACGCACGCGGAAGAATTATCGTCCGGTTTCAGGACGAAGGAAAGTGGTTAAAGGATTATGGTCTAGAGAGAAATTGCGCAAGGCAAGAGACGTCGTCGGGCACGAAGAGCAAGAATGAAAATAAAAGATCATGGTAAAAGTTACGGAGTACAAGATCGAGCAGATGTTCTCCTTCCTCTTCCGCCTCCTTCCACTATTAATAACCGATCGGGAGATATCGGAAGAGCGAGAGAGTATCCGCGCGGCACATTGGCAAATTGAATTAATAAATCCGCGCCCGGTCCCCGTCCGCGCGCGGACGTG
Source organism: Amblyjoppa fuscipennis (assembly GCA_963575735.1). NCBI lineage: Eukaryota > Metazoa > Arthropoda > Insecta > Hymenoptera > Ichneumonidae > Amblyjoppa > Amblyjoppa fuscipennis. The sequence continues at coordinate 5,448,103 of OY754490.1, forward strand.
TAACTCGTGCCCGACGGTGTAACTCGTGCGCCTCACATACGCGGCGAAACGAACATTTTTTAACGCGTCCACAGTAAAACGCAGTACTCCGTCGCTGCACGCCGGACCGCGGGACGATTCGCCGATGGGTGCGGCGCTCTTTTAATTGTGATTATTAATCGGTCCATGAAGTGTACGCGTTTCTTGGCCGATGTTTTTCTTTTCTGTTTTTCCTCTTCGTTTGACTCTTTCCACGCATTAACGAGACCCTCCGGCGGCGTTAATCTAGCGCGAGCCGCCTATCGATAGCGCGATGCGTGCCGGCAACGGGACGGAGGAGAGAACGAGCGAATGAAAAGCGAGCTTTGCCGCCGGGTTTCGCGAACGGGATATATACTCTACCGTGAAAGCAAAATATCGTATATCCGCAGATATCGATATACCACATGGCCGACGGAGCAGACTCCGCACGGCGACGCACACCTGTGTACCCGGCGATACGCGCGCGCGCGCGCACACACACACATCCGTGCCACGGTAACGTGTGTGGCGTATAGCGCACATTGCGAGAAGTTCGTTCGCACTGGGAGAGCACAGATGGCGGCAGGCTGTAGTCGAGCAGCGGATAAACACGGAGAGCACTCGGACGGGAAACTCGCCGGATTATCGATAGCTACTATACGCGCGAGGAGACCGGAGAGATACTGTCTGGACCGTTACACGTTCCCGGCCTTATCTCGCCAGACAGCATTGCCATATTATTGCCAGCAAATTCTCGTGTTATCTCTATTATTTCGAGAAAAAAAAGGAGGAATAACAAAAAAACAACAAAAAAAAACGTATATATCAGCCGAGCGACGTTTCCACTCTTGGGTACAATTTTACTGTCGATTTACCATTATTGCGCGACTCCGCTGATAAGAGCTCTCTCTCTCTCCCCCTCGCGCGGATTATAGAGCGAGATTTGCCTTTTTTTTGTTTATCGAGATAATTCTGCAATTGTATGATCGTAAATATGTCGATTAGGATAAAGAGACTCGGTGAGATATTTGTTAATGCGGTATTTGCCGAGGCTATTTCCGAGGCGGGTCCGAGCGACGTTATCGATGGATATCGCCCGCGAGGAAATTTCACGTTGCAATCGCGAACGCGGTGCAACGACGACGCGGCAAGGCGACGCGAGAGCGCGACAAATCGATTTTCAACGAAGGTTCGAACGGCCACGCTGCACCGATTTTCTCCCACAGCTAAACTATTATTCTCTCTCGATGGTCGTTAATTGTCGATATCCAGCAGTTGGATTGTCCAAGGACGCGAACGACAGTCGTTGTTATAAAAGCGATGCGATACAATGAAGTTAAACAAAGAAAAAAAAAAAAAAAGAATTAAAGAAAGAACTGACAATCGCGATCCTGCAGCGTTCTCGGCGGTAACCGCAAGGACGCGGAGCATTTTCCGTCAAAAAAACTTACGATATGTCTATTACTCTAAACAGCAAAGAAAAACTTTTAACGACATCTTTTTCCGACAAATTTTATACTTTTTTTAAAGTTAAAGATACGGTTCGTAAAAAAAAAAAAAGAAATGCACACAGACACTAAAAATAAAATGAGATAAATTCAGTTGGATTTAGACATCGTAAAAAAAAAAAAAAAAAAAAAATCGCTTGTATAGTCCACAGGATCTTTCGGTGATTGAGCGTTGCCGCTCTCGAGGCCGATAGCCCAAACAGGACTTGGACTGAACTCTCTGAAAACTCCCATCGCCCGTAGTCGGAACAGAATTCACAAGACATAAATACACACATATAATAATACACGTTACGTATAGATGAAGCAACTCCGACTTGGAGCTCGCTCAGCGAGTTAAAACCGATCGTGGGCATCGAGTTCCGAGTTGTTCGGGACTATCGAAGTTCTGCGGTCGTGTCTCAGCCTAATAATTGGCCGCTGGTTGTCTCGGCGTGTATATTATAAATGCGTATATATACCCCTTATAATATATATATATAACAGAGATCATCGATTGAATATCGGCAGCCACCATTACCACCAAACGAGTATATACATCTATGGACGCGCGTCGATAGCTGAGAGACAGAGGGGCGAATCGAGCGACATTCGGCGTGCAAAACGGTGTCCGCATACGCCCTTCCGATTATCATCGGTCGATATGCCGCGGCGATGTGCCGGGTATCTTCGGTATCTACGCGCCGAGCTCTGGTGCTTCTGATGCCGCTGGTTGCTGCTTCTGCGTTTGCTTCTGGGCAGTTAAGAAGCGGCGGCGGCGGCGGCGGCGACCGGTGCATTCGTCGGACCCGACGTGTTACGGGCTTTAACCGCAACAACGCGCCCGTAACCGCAGGTACCCCCCTTTACTTTGCTCTTTATATGTGTACTATGCACGGTTAGATGTTACTGTGCGCTCGCCCGCTTTGCTTTCAGCGCGAAACCACCACCCTCCCGCGCTGCATCCTCACCGATTCCCGGCTATCTCCCGTTTTACTCTCTCGCTCTCTCGCTCTCTCGCTCTCTCTCTCGGCCATAATTACTCACGGATACCGAGGGTATCGATCATCCTCGGGGTCTATGGTAATCTGTACGTACACGCGGCTGCGTTCAGTGATACACGCGAAGGAGCGAACCGCCGGAGATGTACGGCAGCGCAGACTAACAGGAAGTCATAAACTACATCGATGCGCGACTTCGATAAATCGGAAGCGAATTACTTTATTTAATTATCGCCGAGCTCTGTGTCGCAGTCGTCGCACATCAGACACGTGTCCGGCCTCGCCGATCCGCGGTAGCAGATCGGCGGACGGTATCGGAGTAAATTCATCGGGGGTTTTTTTTTCTGCTTTTTTTTTTTTTTTAGAGTCCATTCCGCGGAATAGTCGAACACGCAGTGAGCGCGGATGAGTCACCGATAGTATTGTGCTTGCTGCCGGACGGGAGGACGAGAGACAGAGGGACGGAGAAAAACGAGCAGATACAACGCAAATCGCTTCCTGCCGACTCTCGTCGGTCTCTATACACCTTCGCGTTCATACCATCGGCCTTTCGTATGTGCGTGCGTCTGTGTATATATATATGTGTGTGTGTGTGTGTGTGTGTGTGTGTGTGTGTGTGTGTTTATGTATGTAGATATAGGTTCGCACACTTTGTCAATGGATTCGTGAACCCTGGGATATTTTTGCGTTTCTCGCTCGCAACGCATCTCACGCTCGAGTGCTCTCCGCCCGCGTCGGTGGCACGCACACGCAGAATCGTCGAGGGGTGAGCCTCGATATTTATCATAAAATATACGACTGCCGAGTTTGGGAAATCATTTTTACATTACGTTCTTCGAGCATTTATTATTATTATTATTATTATTATTATTATTATTATTATTATTATTATTACTTGCGTTATTGGCATTTTTAAATACTTTGTACCTTGACATTTGGAAGATGGAGCATCAGATTTGTGGTAAATAGAGAGATGCAGGGTAATCGGAGAGGACAGCGACGGCGCGTGTTACACGTATGATATTACAATGATACCGCATTGCGGGGAGAGAGTCTTTGACGGAAGTCGGCAAAGTTCGTGTCCACCGACGGTGGTCATGAGGGGCAAAAGAGCGCCAGCCACTCGACGGCATTGCACGATTGAAAATAAAATGACATCGAGAACACAGAGTGACAGGAGTCGCGGCGGCGGAGCCGTATGGTCTCCTCAACGATGGGACAGGGTCGCCCCGAGACTTCCAGGGAAAAGCACGCGATACTCTCCCGGTAATGGGACGCTGGTCAGCAGCACATTCGTCTGAAACCGAGAATCTTCTGCCCGCTGAATACAATGCCGTAGTATGAGAAGAGAAGGCAAAAGATAAATTTTCATTCGGCGAGATAAAATTCAACCGGTAGAGAATTTAGCTCATGAAATTGAATAAAATCCATTTCATGAGCTAAAATTTAACCACAAGGAAATGTAGGCGTTTTAATGAAATAAATTTCATTCGATGAGCTAAATTTCACAATTCAATTTATTCGATGAAATGGTATTTAATCCACTTTATGTGCTGAATTTTCTAGTGGTTGAATTTTTCTTCATGGAATAGAATTTATTTCGGTCTGGTTTATTATAAGCAAATTTTTTTTTTCTGATAAAAGACAGACCCCTAACAAAATTATATACATTTTGGAATTTTGTTTATTTGTTTGCTTGTTTCTCCCAATTTTTACGAATATAGACGGTTCCCCTAGAGGCCCATCGAACCCGATTGTTCGAAGGTCTCATTAATCGATCGGAAATACGTCACTTCCGGTCGAAGAATGAGATTTTCAAACCGGAAGTAACATATTTCTGGTACGACGACAATTCTGCTCGAAAACTGAGATTTTAATGTACAACCCGCAATTAATTATGCATGAACCTCGTCATATTTCCAACTCTTAACCTACCTTGCTTGTCCTAAGTGGATTTCGATCGTCCGCACTATAGTTACGCGACAAGGGCGTAATCGTACGTGTACGGGAATACATAATACGCCCTTTCGAAGTCGCGCCAATGATATATCCGCGTACTTGTACCATGTACAGTACTCTATGTACACATATTCCGAGGATAAGCACTGCATGACTCAACTATGACGGTAAATTATGATACCCCTTGCTGCACACTCCTCTCCGTCGTGGTAACCTGCTCGCCGTTTGATATATTTATTCACTTCCATAAGTAACATACTCTCCGCTCCGCGAAGTACGTACCACCACGGACCGTGTGTACAAATAAATTAATAAATAATTCCGCCGAGAGTTAATCGGATTTAAATCTGACTTTACTGCCCAGTCACTCATTCCGCGGCTGCGAAATCCTTGTTCGAACGAAAAAGTGTCCGATCCTAAAGGCAGCGGTTTCGTGAAAAATGGCAGTGGCGCGCAAGTCGCGTGGCCACGATCAACTCGGGACGTTGGAAGTTAATGCTTTTGTATTAACCTGCGCCGATGTCGAATTGCGGTGGACGTTGTTCCGGTACGAGGCGCTACGCCCTGGCTCCATCGATGCCGATGTGCCCAGGCACGGGCACAAATGACCGTTGCGAATGTGTCTACCTGCGAGCGCCTCTCTACGACGTCCCATGGACATGCCCCGGCAAATTACATGATTGCATACCTTCGCACACGCTCCTACCTCTCTCTCTCTCTCTCTCTCTCTCTCTCTCTCTCTCTCTCTCTCTCTCTCTCTCTCTCTCTCTCTCTCTCTCTCTCTCTCTCTCTCTCTCTCTCTCTCTCTCTCTCTCACCCGCTCGTCGGTACTCGCGCTTTGCTTAGACATATACCGCGCGTTCGTTCTCATTGCACATCTCGTCGTACGGCGTCGTCCTCTCTGGCGACGCGGTTGTTTCAGGTGCTCTCGACAGTCGACTTATGCGTCGCAGGACAATTTTCACGAGGTTGCGGCCATTGTCAATAAATTAGAAAGTACTAAAGAAAAATTGAAAACACGCCACGTTCCTTTACCTAAGGATCTACACAAAGAATATGGCACTTTCGGAGATTTACGTTTAAATGAAACACTTTGCGCCGAAGAACTTCGGTCGATGGCCCCTTGACATTGTGTGATGCAATTACAAATGTATAAATGTATAAATGTTTTAAAAACTGTAACGGTCGTTAATGCATAGTGTGTATTGTTAATAAATACACACTCACTACTACTGAAACATTATTATTTATTCAGGACATTGCAAATTTCCTTGAAGGGGGTTTCAACGATTTCCGGCAAACATAATGAGTTTCTTTTTTATTTCAACTTCTCTTGATCGGCTACGATGAAGATGATTTTTTTTTTATCGATGAAAAGGAGTGAAACGCGATGTTTTCCAAATGAACGGACTCCTCCCTTAAGAATATTAGCAGAGTTCGAGCTGGCGGACTCGCCATCGGCCGCCCGTCCGTGTTTCTTGTTTATGCTGGCGATATATGCGATACGTATGCGTATGTCTATGCACACGAAGCTCGAAGCCACATAGCCGCACATAAGGGGGTACGCAAGAGGGATACGCAACTTTGTGCACGGACCGAGCTCGCCCGCTGATAATGCGAATAAATCCTCCAATCTAATTGATACGCTCCGGTATGCGCCATCGTCCCTCGGTAATAGTGTGCACTAAAGTGCGCCACGATGTCTCTCGTGCACACGGGCCGACTGTGCACAGGTACGGTATACGAGCGAATCGCGGGAGCCGTACGTTCACGAGTCGCGCATGCACACTGTACCGGCAATACGCGCCATACGTAAAAGCCCTCGTTGTTAAGTAGCCACGTCCGGATAACTAACCGACGTTGCTCCGCGAGCGTGGCTTTCGCGTCCGCACGGAGAAAAATTGATAACGCTTATGGCGTTACGCTCACCCCGGGGCGTTCACTTTTATTTTTTTTTTACCTCGTGTATATATATATGTATATATCAAACTCGCGCAACCCCCTCTCAAGAATTCATACGAGTTAACGCCGAGCTCCTTCCCGCGGTACTCCTGTCTCTCTGCGATATCGTTAGGCGGGCTGTTTATAGCCATCGGGATTCGGAGATCGTTATTTTCGCCGTTAGAAATTGGATCGAACGCGCAAATTCGCAGTTGCACTTATGGCCATGGTATCTCAGCTAACGCTGTAACGATCCGATATTCCACATGTTTCCTTCGACGATTGCGTAACCGCTCGGCTAATGCGGTTCCTCAAATGCCGCCCCACTTGCTACCAGTGAAATATGCTGAAGACATTTGTTTAATAAAATAAAAAATAAAGTTGAAAGACCGATTGATAGCGGCTCGAGAGGCCTTGCAACGAGAAACGAGTGGCTCGATCATTTTCCGTATGGTAAGTCATCCGGCTTTTTTTTCCACATTTATCCCAGTTGCAGGGCGGTTCGCACGGGCTCGTCGGAAATCTCGGCGAACACTGGTACGGCACCTGTTTCGTGCAGCGCAGGCCGCATTGGGGGCGAGGGCGTAAAAGCGTTCGCCTTCTCGGAAGACAATTCGGGCTTTCGTAAAGATTCATTCGGCCACGGTCATTATGCCCGATAGGATCTCACCGAACGGCGCGCGGCAGCTCGTCGCCGGATTCCCTGTGCGTCTGATGGGTGCGAGCCAACGAGTATTATTCACTGCGGCGGGCAGACAGTACCTTACCTACTTGTGCGAGTCGGGAGCGGGAAGTTCCCACGTTCTTCGGTGCACCGACACCGACAAGGGAGAGACTACGCCTTATTTCGAAGCGAACTGTACTGAGTCTTCTGTGCTAACAAAAATAAAACTGTGTGAAACTAACAATTTTACTATACCGACAAAAATTCATGTTGCTCATTAATATTATTGATAGTTTGTATAAAAGCGTCAATGATTATTGACACGATTAAGTTAAATTAATTGAAAAAATTGCCACAATCGGCGAATCTAACTGGAATATTAGATTGCTAAAATCTTAAGCTATTTTTAGTTACTTATTTATTTATTTATCAGTACAGAATGCATTAAGTCTCGCGAAACTATCGCACATCATTTTTTCTCTAGTTTGGTCCATTAACAGGAAACAAATAAATTTGAAAGAGAATTTAACGAAAAAAAATTTATAAAAAGCTCTCCCGCATCAATGAATTGTCCTCGAAGTGTTTCCGCCACCGAAAACAAAGAGAACAAGAAGCGAGAAGGTGGGATAGCTTAGGCTATTTTTATTTATTTATTTATTTATTTATTTATTTATTTATCAATACGTTATGCATTAAGTCTCTCAAAACTGTCGCAGATAATTTTTTCCCTATTTGGTCCATCAAAAAGGAAACAAATACATTTGAAACGGAATTCAACGAAAAAAACTATAAAAAGCTCTCTGGCATTAATGAATTGTCATCGAAATGTTTCCGCCACTGAAAACAAAGAGAACAAGAAGCGAGAAGGTGGTATAGAGTCGGGGGGGGGGGGAGAGGGGTTTGGGATGAGAACCAGAAACAAGGAAGAAAGTCGAACTCGACGAGAGGAGGCCCCCCACGAGCCGCTAGTGTACGGCATCTCGTCCGGAGCTCTCGGTGTGGTCCACCCGAGGAACGGAGGCCTCGCGGCAACCTCATCCCTTCTGCCGCCGCGGTGCCCTAGCGATCTTCTGCGTTTGTCTTTCCTTCTATCTTACTCTTGTACCCTTTTTGTCTTACTTCGTTCACTCCCTCGCTGTCGCTTTCGATCTTCCTCTCTGTCTCCCTCTCTTCTTCCGCCGCGGCGATTTCACTTCGGGGACTAAAGCTCCGTCTCGTTCTTTCCCGCTCGTTCTCTCGGGCTGCGGTTCTCGCTATTGCTTTATCTCAATCTCGCCGGAGCGCTCGACTTCTATCCCTTTCTCTGCGCTTTCTCTCTCTCCTCCTCTCCCTCTCTCTCGCTCTCTCTCTCTCTCCCTCTCGATCTCTCCGGCACGACGGACATAAATCTCTGGGTCGCAAGCCCGCGCGTTTATACTTAATGTTGCCAATATCCTGTTTGATACCCCGACATCCCTCTTTCCGCCTTTATTAGCCGAGTGAGAAAGACGCGCCGGGAACTCCGCCGCTCACGTTTTTTCCGTCGGTTTTCGCGCGCTCGATGCTTTCGCGAGCGACCCTCTCTCGAGCTTCCCAAGCTTCGCCCGCTCTCTCGCCTCACTGAAACCGCATGCACCGATTCGGCCGATTCGTCCGTCCACGGTTCTGAATTTATTATGGTCACGCGGCTCTCGTCGGAATATGGGCGCGCATCGCATCGGCACTATTTCATCCCCGTTGAACCCAGGGGAATCGGTCGGTACATAAACTGCAGTGACTCCTTCCCGTTCCCTCGTATCCTCCGTTGTTACTCGTAAGCAATATTATCCCCACCGGGCTACGAACGATTCGTCGCGCACGAATCCGACGGGAGGAATCGGTAACTGCGTCAGGTGTGTCCGGGAGGGTCGACGACCGTCCCGAACGACGGGCATCCACGAGCGCGCGAATAAGAGACCCGTCATATACGGACTCCGGATTTATCGGCGCCATTGAATACTCTTTTTGTTTTCGTACCGCGTTACGAACGCCGAGTGAAACGATCGAAAAAAATTACGAAATTTAGAGTGTATTGTTCTTCTTTCCCATAGTCCACAGGAAGAGGGAGACCTTGGGAGAGCCATAAGCGAGAGTAGCTTCGACCAAGTTGTTTTTGTTTTATTTTTATTTTTTTTCGTTCGGAATTGAAACATCAGGTTTGGATCGTGGATGTGCAGTCCGGTCATAAATGGCCAGCGTGCACGGGGCAAGATGAACCCGTGTACACGGTAAAAAAAAAAAAAAAAATGTTGTACTTTTTTGCAACAACTTGTTGTCCACAAAGGTTCACAATTTTTATTTGTTAACTCTCCGATCGCAGCGTCCCGTTTTAGTTTTACAAACGAAGGTGCAAAAAACAAAATAAGAGGGCAGGTTTGTAACATGAACAAACGTGAACAAACGGGTTCGTCGCTTTTTTTTAACAAAATTATCTTTATTTCACTCGGTGCGTAGAGTGCAGTTTTACGCACGCTTCGCGCGCGTAAAACTCCCCTTTTGCACCTCGTGAAATAAAATTTCGTACGATACTCGTGCGAAAAACGTTTTATTAACTCGCGTGATTGCAACACTCGCCTTTTCGGCTCGTGCTGCAAACACACACTCGTCGGAGAAAGTTTTTTCGCACTAGTGTCGTAATGTACCATTACGAAACTTCGTATGTCGATTTTACGAAACGTTTTTTTACTCTGTCGGATCCTTCAGTATGAAAGTGACGAAGATGGGCGGACTCGATTAACCACAAAAATGACCGTGCTATATTCACTACTTTTTTTTTTTTTTTTTTTAAGTTCTGGCAAACTGGTAAAAAATGGTCCGTTTTGTTCCGATCTCACCTACATTCGGCCGCAATTGCTTGGCAACCGGAGAGAGAGAGAGAGAAAGAGAGAGAGAGAGAGCGACGCGAACGCCGCGTGAAAAGACAAAACGCTCGAAGGGTGTTCTCACGTGTGTCCGAGCCTCCTGATAAAAGGAAACAGGTACAAGGGTGCCGTGTGGGGGCGCGCCTGCGCACTCGTTTTTTTTTTTCGTCCCCTGAGCGTTCTCGCCGGACTCGCCTGTGCCTCTTTCTCTCTCCCACGGCGGGGATCGCGCGTGCGACGTCTGAGTGCATACTAGCGATATCTACTTCGAAGTTGCCGGTCCGCAAACGCGGTGCGGAGCCGTTTTTCTGTCAATCTCCGCGTGATCCCTGTAATTTCCTGTCTAGAAAACCGCGCCGTTGCTTTAATGCTCCATTGTCTCAGACCGAGCGCTCCCTCCGCCCGGCTACGTGTACAGTGTATCTGCTTATAGGTGTGCGTGTGCGCGTGTGCGTGTGTGTGTGTGTGTTCATACACACACACACACACGCAGTCCTGCGGACTCTCCGAGCGAGCTTCGTACTACTTCCACCGGTCTACTCCCACTATTTTAACTACAGTATAGACCAGTGGCTCTCATTTTATGCCGCTCCTGGAAAAACGTTATGTGTACCAGAGCTCCGATTGAAGCCACGGGCGCGTGTAACGGTTGTGCTTGCCAGTATCTCGAGTGAAAAAAAAAAAAAAAAAAAAAAAAAAAAAAAAAATGATCGACGACGCGTCGAGAGCAACGAGAACGCGAGCGTATTGCTTCCAGGAACGAAACATTACTATTACGCGAGGAATTGTCTCCTCGGCGATTGACTTAATCTGTCCATTATCTCTCGTAACACCTTTATTTCCACGAGCAGTGGAATCCTATTTTCAGGGTCGACTTTGACGCTTCCGGTGTATCCGCGCCGGTAAGTCAGAAGTGGTTTTTTTTTTTTTTTTCCGCCACCGCTCGCGGCATTTCTTCGTCGAGACAGAAATGTCGCTTTCTCTGCTTGCTGGACGGGGCTTCGCAGGGAAGCTGAAGAGGTCAAAAATCATGGATGAGTCAAAAAGGAATGTGCAAAAAAAAAGAAAAAAAAACGGTTGCGTTAAAAGAATGGAAAAGTGCCTCGAGGAGGTTCGCGCCCGCGTTGAAGAGAGGCCAGGAACGGGGTTGCGAGTCTCGGCGAAACGGAAACAGAGTGCCTCGTCGACGAGGTGAGGCAGAGAGGCGGCGCCGCGTCGCGTCGGAGGGCGACGGGTGCCGCAAACGCGCCCGCGCTCGCGGGGACCGGGGAACGCGAGATCGTCGGGCATTGTGATGCGCTGAGATCGGTCACACGATAGACCCGGTCAAGGACGAGACACGAGTCGAGTTCCCAGCGGCAGAGGCAAATGCAGAAGCAAAACCGGGCGCAGCGACAAGCGGCGCAATAACGCCTCGTGTGCGATATCGCATCCTCCGCTCTCGCGCCCACTGCCTCAGGTATGTCGATCTTTCGTGTAGGACGCGAGAAAAAAAAGAAACCCTTACACCCAGGAAATCTTCTCGATCTAACTGACCAAATCGATGAACGCTGATATGGTGATTTTTGCAGCTTTCGGATCGGATCCTGATAAGGCACCGATCAAACGTTTCCACCGAGGAAAAATATGGTTTGCTCAATCAAAAGTCGCGGTGAGACACGTTCAAAGGTGTTGTTTGTTTCGCACAAATAAATTATTGTTCTCTTGAGCGACTATTTGCTTCAATCGATTGAAAATACGTCGATTCAAGGAAACATCTTTGTCGTACCAATCAAACGGGACCTTTGGAACGTACACTGAAAAAAAATATTAACTAAGCCGCGGTTGCTGGTGCACTCGGAAAGATAATTTATTTGACGGTCACCGTTTTATTTAGATCAAGTGAAACATTCATTTGATTTAAACAAATATTGATTTCATTTAAGTAACTATTTACTTAATTCAAATAAATATTTATTTAGATCAAATAAATATTTTGCTTAATCTTAATAAACGGTGGCCGTAAAATAAATTATTTCTCTGGGTGTGTGTTCAATTCAAGTAACTATTCGTTGATGCAACTAAATATTGGGTCAATCAACTAAATATCTCTTTAAATCGACCAAATATTTTCTTCGCCACCCGCAATCGCAGCTTAGTTTGATATTGCCAAACCTTTCTCTCGGCGTAAGTCACCGCGTCTTGGTTAATCCAACAATTTATTTTTCTCAGTGCCAAAACCTTCGACCAGGGAAGCGTCACTCCCAAGCTATTGCCCCTCACCTCCGCTCGGCAATTAATCTTCCACCCGAGGATCACATCTACATTGCAAGTATCCAACAGTAAAACAATTACCCTACCGTCGATACGTCTTTAATTCAACAATTTCTTATTCTCAGTGCCAAAACCTTCGACCAGAGAAACGTCACTCCCGAGCTATCCCACCTCGCCTCCGCTCGGCAATTAATCTTCAGCGCGAAGATCGCATCTACGTTGCGAAGTATCCAACAGTAAGACAATTACCCCACCGTCGATACGTCTCAATGGGAGCGGAAACGCGCGAGTTAATTCAAAACGCAACAACGAGATCGCGGGCGCGCGCCCGCGCGCGTTGGTCTCGCCGTTGTCCGCGATAAATCTCGTTGTAACTACGTTAAAGTACCCTGTACAAACTCTCGGCAATAATATACATTTGCGAGCCGAGAGATTACATAGCCAACTAGCGTGGCATCGATGGAAAATAAACGAGCGGTGCACTCTTTCGAAAGAGCACTTCGGCCTCGGAGGCGTGAGCGATATTTCGTGACGACGGATAGATCGGTGACACTGCACCGGGGAGCTCGGCGAACGCCGTACGTACTCGTACGTTTAATCGGACATAGATACGACGACGAGTGTATATGCACAATACACAATACCTACTTGCCGCTGTTGCTCCCGCTCGGCACGAGAGCCGCTACCCGCGCCCATTATACATTATAACGCATTTATGGCTCTCGGCGCGTATGCACACTATCGTATTACCCCCCCCCCGTACACAGCCGTACCCTGCATCAGTCCTCATCTGTGCCCGCTTAGACACAGAACTCCGCCGCTCGAGGCGGGAGCGCGCAATTAGATGCATCGGTGCATGGAGGTGGCAAGCACGCGCTCTCCACGGTTTCGCCAATACAGGCTCGGCGATATCTCGCGCGCGTATGGCGTGTTAACGTTACATGCACTGCATCCACAGCGGATACCGATATTCAGAGGCTGCCTCTCCGCGCTGTGTATACACTTTCCCCGTCCGCAATTATACCGCATACATGTAACGACCGCTGAGAGAGAGAGAGAAGGACTTGAGCCCCATCGTTTCAGACGTTAAGTGGTGTCGGCCACGCCGTTCTATTTCTTGGCAGTCGACATGTGTATATATACATATATGTTATGTCCATATACCGGTGGTGGACATCGGCGCGCAACCTCGTCTGACCTCTTCGGCTCCCCGGGCACGACTCCCGACGCCGCCGCCGACGCCCTCGCAATCACCGGGTCGACCTGCCGTTTGCCTTCGCATTAATTCCGGCCTGCGGATCGACCTGCCGTGTGTGCTCTTCTATCCGCCCTCTCCATACTGCACGGGCTTATTACGATACGCACACCACGTCGGGAGGCTGGGACGTAGGATGGAACGCTTGAGAACTCGCGTTTTATTGTTTATTAACGGCCGTATAAGTGTTCTATTGCGGACAGCCCATCCCATTTAAACGGTCGCACGGACCCGACGGAATTAAAATATGCTGCAGGAACGACGAGAGGGATTCCTCGAATGGATGGCCTCCGGGTCGCTTCTCCGGGGGAACTCGTGACGAGACTGCTATCGCCGGAGGTGTGTGCACATGTGTGTGTATGTGTGTGTGTATGCATATTAATCGTGAAGCGAACAGGTGCCAGCAGATCTCTCGTCCCTTTCCGCAGTTCATCTTCCCCCCCCCCTCGTTCTGCCCCTTCGCGTTGCCCTCCCTGCGCGCTCTCGTTCGAAATACGAAGAGCGCTGGCGGGGCTGCTGGTAGCGGCGAGCCGAGTAGTAGCGGAACACCGTTCAGCCGCGCGATCCTCGACCTCTCACTTCCGGTAATTTCGCGCTCGAAAGATGAAAAAATATATATATATATATATCAAAAAAATCAATGCACTCCGAGAGACGCCGAAAGTTCCCATCGTCGGGCCTCGTGGGCTGGAGAGGCCCGAAGACGAAATACGGAGAGGCACGAGGTCGAGGTGCATTCCCTTTCTTTCTTCGACTCGACGTATCCTTCTTTTCTTTTTTTTTTTTTTTTTTTATGTGGGTTAAGAGACCGGCTGCGAAACGTAATGCCTCGATGATCGACGCATTACTTTTATCCAACAGGGATTCTTTCTCGCAGCGAAACAAAAAGAAACGAATAATATAATCGGTGAGAATTTTCGAGTATGTGTGCGTGTGTGTGTGTTTCTGATACACGTGGCGTGATGCGGTCGTGTTTTTCATCAGGCGCGCGAGTTGCCTTGGGAAAACTTGCGAAATCGATCGGGGCCCCGCGATAATCCTTCCCTCTTGATGCCACACTAGCGAGGCGTCTCTCGGGCTGTTATTATTGTTTCGAAGAGCGTGCGCGAGGCACAAGAGGCGTTTGTTCTTCGTTATCTATCGTATTATTTTTCGCGCACACGCCATAACGCTCGCTGTTGCCAAGAGTGGAATACATTTTTTTTTTTTTTTTTTTTTTTTTTTTTTTTTTTTTCTTCGACTGTGGAAAGACGGAGGGAACACTGTTGCGCATTGTTGTTTGACGCTGAAAGCGAGAATTTTGTTCGCACAACGCGACGCGAATGGACAGCGGTATTGGAGACGCAGAGGAAGAAAAAGAAGAGAAAAAAAAAAAAAACAAGCCGATTGGGTCACCCAGTTATCCGGACGATTCACTCGGAGGGGAAATCGATTCGCGAATCGCTGAGCCAGTGGGAATCGGTTCGAGCAAGAAAAATCGGATAGCTCGCGAATCGGAGACGAGGAGCGGGACGTTTGGCAGGAAAAACCGTCGGCGAACGCAAGGATTTCCCTTTTAAAACGTTGCCGAGTTTCTTGCTCGATAGTTCGATCTATCGGACCGAAACCGCGAGATCGCGACGTTTCCCCATGGACCGCTCGAGAGATCTCGCGAACGGACAAAACATCATCCAAGGATTTTTGCTGAGACTCTCTCGGTGTTCCGTGCCGACCGGTGAGCATGTTCCCGAAGCGGGAGGAGAAAGTTTTGACACTCCTGTAAACTCATTTGATCGACGCATTTGGATACGTGCGGCAACCTTGCACTGAGAAAAGAAAATTGCTGAATTATAACCAAACGTTCAAAGCCGTCTGTTTGGTACAAATAAGCCATTGTCTCGTTAAACGATTATTTGCTTCAATGGATTCAAGATTCGCCGACTCGACCAAACATTACTGTTGTACCAACCAAACAACACCACTGAAAGTATTTCACAGCGTCTTCCTCGATCCAACCATTTATATCTCCCAGTGTAGTCGAATTCTTCGAGCGTTACATCGGGATCTGACCGGGGGCATTGTCGGCGCCCGCTGTAACGCTCCAAGATTCCTCCTAGTTACTCTCATCGGTATTGTTTGTATAACGGTTATTACCAACTCATGGTGGATTACGTCTAATGGAGTGCTACCTCACGCTACGTAATAACAACGTCTCGCGCGTCGTAGCGAATAATAACACAATCCCACTTTCATTCTCTGGGTTACCGGGGAGGGGCATAATCGTGCGCTCGCGAGTGCGAGGATTCTTACCTCTCGCCCGGTCAGAGATCCGGGGCCCGGGAGTCGGGCAAAGTAAACCACTTTCGATGCCGCGTCTCGAATACACGCCGCGGCGCACCGAGAAGAAGAGGTATTATAGTAACGCACATGATAGTGGCGAGGAGGCTTTCGAACAATGGGGGCCGCGGGAGCAGAGACAAGGACGATCCCACGACGTCATACCCAGAGCGAGAGTTCCCGCGTGCCTCACCTCACAGTAAAATAAACGTCGTCCCGCGACGTTTCATCAGGGCGCCAACGCGCGATTTCGTCCTTTCGTTCCGCTCCTCCCGTTAAAGGCGTCATCGTTCGAGGCAGACTCTCGCACGGCAATATTTTACAAGCGAGTTTCGACTGCATCGCCGTAGCTAAATTTATTGAATTCCACCGTGACTACTTCTCGGACCGAAGGGGTTACCGGACAGGTGTACAGAAGCACCGCGCGACCGGTAACAGCGGGGTTCGCCGACGCCGGGAGAGCGCTTCTCCGGAGACTTCCAGCCAGGCAGAACGTATTTTAAACAGCCACCTATAAGTATACGGAGGTAAGCCGAGGTGCGGACTAACGAGGTGCCGCCGCTAAGCTCTCCCGGCCGGGCAACACTCTTTACATCCTCGAGAGGAGTCATAGAACCGACTCGCTCGTCCCGTACCTCAGGATACGAAGTTTCCTTTTCGATTTTACGATGCTTTCGGTTTCGTCGAGGCGTCGGATGAATACGGCGTTCGCGGTGGGTCTCGAGTCCGGGCGTCGGTCTTCCGAGCCGGGCTGAGATCTACTTGTTCGAAATCGAAAATGTAGCGCGTCTGCCGCCACACAGCGGCTTGAATACCGACCGCGTCTGCCGAAAGGACATTTCAGCCGTTTGCAGCGTTGCTCGATCATGTCTGGGTCGCTGCTGACCGCCTTTACTGGCGTTACAGCGGAAGAGCCCGTGGATTTCCAGCGATCCTCGAGTCACAGCTAGGGACCGGTAGAAATGGATTACAACCGAAGGATTTTCAGAACTCCGAAGGCAACGGAGTTCTCCGATAAATGGCACGGGCGGCGTAAATCGTGCTCAGGCCTTCTCTCCCCCGCCAGGAGTCGTTTTACCGACGCCGTAGGTCGTGAGTGTGGAGCTGCGGCTCTTTTAAGAGCGAGTTACGCCGACGATGGGAGCTAGAGTGCCGAGACCGCGATCGATTTCCCGCTGGAGGATGATCCTTACGATCCTAAGACGCTCCGATTTTGACGAGCTGTTTCGCCGTTTTGATTTCTCTTTGCCACCATTGCGCCCAGAGGTGGGACCATTAAAGTTTCTTCCCTCTCGGCGCGCGAGAGCGCCGCGGATGAGCGGGCGAAGAGGCGAACGGCGCGGCATGCCGATGGAGAGAGACCCGTGCCGGTTCGCCGTTGGTTTTCAGTGTGTATTTACGGAAATTGCGGGCTATGGGCTCTGCCGCCAAGGGGCGCTGGGCCGCACGGCTCCTCCGCCGACCGACGGCGATTCTTCGTCTACGTACACCGTTTCAGTACTGTTAGTACTGGAACGGCCGCCAGGGGAACCGATTACTCTGCGAGCCGAGAAGCTCGGCGCGCTTTCGCGGAATTCGCGTCTTCGGGTCTGTTCGGATCCTTCGGGGGGAAAGTGAGAGAGCAGCGATAATGCACAAGCACGCTCGCCTCTTATCTCTCGAGAATCTCGCACAGTTTATTATTTGCTCCTCGAAAATGAGCGAATCATGAGAGCTCCTCGGACTCGCCTGTATTCATAGATGTTACGGCTAGTTTGGGGCAAATACTAATGGATTGTACACCGAGAAAAATCATTTATTTCACCGCCACTGTTTATTTGGTTTAAGTAAAATATTTACTTGATTTAAACAAATATTCATTTTAATTATGTAAATAGTCACTTAAATGGAACAAGTATCTATTTAAATCAAATAAATATTTTACTTAATCTAAATAAACGGTGACCGTCAAATAAATTATTTTTCTCGGTGTAGGGGAAAACGGGCCAAAACGGACTGGCTTTATCGATTCTTCGTGGTATGTCTGAAAAGATCGCGTCTTAAACGGAGGACTCCTTTTTACGCCGCATCAATCCAGTTGATGAATTTCTGTCGTTGTCCAGCCTGAGAAAGCCATTGACACTATTTACTTTCCATCTCGTATTTCAGGTCAATGGCAATGATAAGGCTCGGAGTGTAGTCGATAACGTCCTGATATACGTTCCTTACTCACGAGTTTTTCTTTTCATATATATATATATATATATAATCGACGCCTTTGCACGCTAGTTCGATCTCATTTGC
The DNA here is from genome assembly GCA_963575735.1 of Amblyjoppa fuscipennis. NCBI lineage: Eukaryota > Metazoa > Arthropoda > Insecta > Hymenoptera > Ichneumonidae > Amblyjoppa > Amblyjoppa fuscipennis. The sequence goes on from OY754490.1 coordinate 5,466,141, forward strand.
CGTGCTGCACTATGTAATTTGCATCGTTACTCGGTGGCAAAGAAGAATTATCTGCATGTTTCAATCCGCTCTACGAGCTACGAATATATGTATCGTCATTAGCATACTTTTCATATATTATGCTTCGTAAAAATAAAAGTGAACAAAAAAAAAAAAGAGAGATTATGACTGTACGAACAGTGTTGGCGGGTTGGGTAGAAAATGTGTCCGATAAGTATGGATCCGATAGCAATCAAACGGTCGATTATTCTGGTGCGGATAGCGAGCCGGAGCAACATTTGCAAATCCCCGCTCGATCGCCAGCCGAGATCTTACACGATCGCGACTTACGACTAGTTTCCATCGTTCGAGCAAGCACCGATTGTGCGGTGGCGACTTGTTCGAGATTGGCTCGAAGAGAGTAAGGAGCGTGCGCGCGCGCGCGCTCTCAAGCACCACTCCGTATATAATACCCTGATACGAGTGTGCGGCGGCGGGCACGAGAGTCGCGTTAAATTCTCGTCACGTCACTATTTATTCCGCCAATTTGCCGCCAAGTACGGTGAGATCACGCCGATAACAATCGTTATCCACCGGCGCGGTCGTACACCGCGCACTCCGCGCATTATCAACGGAGGTCGATAGATCAACGCCGTACTGAGTGAACCGTATGTCCGAGACAGTCGATTAATTGTTCGACGAGCGTTGTTTGTTTTTTTTAATTATCATACCACAGCTGCGACGAAAAACTTTCCCATGCATAGATTACCTCTGCGTAGCGGACGCGCGCTGAATATAGAGCAAGTACAATCGTAATGATTTGCTCCCGATTGATTAGCGAGAATGTATCTCTATCTTTAGACTCACTGCCGAGCGTGTGAACCATTTTAATTCGCATGTTTACACTGCCCAGTCCTCACTTACATCAGTCACAGTTATCTCGGCGTCTCCGCCGATATCAGGTTAATAAGAAGAAAAAAGAAAAGAGACGAGAAGATAAAAATTGCAGCGATGACGCACGAGCAGACAACGCATAGTTTCACGCACGGTAAATACCAGAGGTTCATTAATAACTTAACTGAGATTGATAAACTCGTGCGAATCGATGCGACACACTTATTCAGCGACGACCGTCGCGGCCTCCAAGTGTTGCTGCGCCGGTATCGTAATATCGGGTTTCTCGACCGAGCCGAATCCCCCCCCATCGGTCGCCGGGAGAGGAAATTGAAATCGTTACATACCGATCGGACGCCGATTGAGCGGTATCGACGGCGTCAGCGACGACGACGACGACGACCACGGGTAGGATCTGCGTTAACGGCTCTGTCGGCGAGCGCACCGTGCGAAAGGTAAATCATTTATGCGCAATCCCTCGCAACGCCTCCGCGCGATGAGGCGGCCTTCGAGATCCAGATAGCCGAGACTTGCCAGGAGACCATGTACACTTCTAAATATCTACCGTTCCAATAAATTCCCTCCATATCGACTTCTAAACGTCCCCGGGCGTGCAACTATCGACTCGCCATTTGCACGGATCCGACGGGATTGCTATGGCTCTATCGGGATTAAGTACGAATTAATTTATCAATCGCGTATCCATCTTGAACCGTTCGATCTCGAGCGCGGCCGTCGTCGACTATTTTCATTTCAACATCCGCGGGGAAAACGTTTTCTATTACGAAGAGTGAACTGGGTTGTCCGGAGAACTTCACAGTCCGGTGGTTACCGAGTGACCCTTTACGGAGGTTCAAGCGCTTCGACTAGTCAAATGAGTACTACATTTTCAAAGTCGTTTATACAAAGTTTTAGGCATTCGTTGATTATAGTGGATGGTTTTTGTATTATAGCAGGTCTCCTTAACATAGAGAAACATTAATTGCAGTGGGATTTGCTGAAATACTAACTGGTTTGTGCTCGATTTCCGGAAAGGTACATAATCGTTCAATTTTATCAAAGAATAATCCGTAATTTTTTACTCGCTTTCACCGTTTAGATGTTCGATAGCATTTTCCGTTTAAAAATTGTAGCCTTTGATTTATCCATCTACGACATTAGTTCATAAACAAACAGCTGTCATTTTTAAACGAAAGATACTATCGAATATCTAGCCGGTGAATTCGTACAGTATGTTTCGAGGAAGACAATGAGCCGTAATACATCAAAATCGAGCAACAATTGCGGATTATTCTTTGAAAAAAATGAACGAACATGTAGCTTTTTGGAAATTAGAACAAACCAGTTAATATTTTTGCAAATCGATTGCAATTAATGTTTGTCTATGTTAATTACATCTGCTATAATACAAAAACCATCCACTGTAATCAATGAATGCGTAAAACTGTGTACAAACGACTTAATGAATGTAGCACTCATTTGACGAGTGTGAAGCGCTCCAATCTCGTTAACGATACATAGTGAGTACTCTTAGAGGTCTCCGATGTACCATCGCTGTGGAGATTTTTCGTAAAGAATAGTTTAAGGGGATGTGAAATACCGCGGCCGGTACCAAAATCTGTAATACTGTTATTTTTCTGGTTGCAGAATCTTCAGCCTCCAAATGAAACAATATTTCACTGTAGAACTAACGGACTCAGCGCAGTCCTATTTTCATCGAACGCCAACATTTCAGCAAACCCGAAGAAGGAGAATTACAGTTTTCGTTACCGACCGAGCATGTTTCAAGCGAAATGACAAACGACTCACGTGCCGTTAACACCGGTGCTGGTCGTCGATATTTCGATAGGCCTTACGCCACGAATTGTTCGAGACTGGAGTATCGCGCTCGGCGAGCTGAATCTGGACCGTGATTCACCTCGCATCCATATGCGTAATGCGAAAAGTGTAGCGGCTCTCGTCCGCGCACCGTTGCGGAGCTTGTCGAAGCGAGAGTGCCGGCGAGTTACGCGACGACGACAACGGCAACGGGACGGACAGCTCGTTAGGCCCGATGTGTTCGCTCAAGTAGCCGGGGCACTGTGTCTCTGTGCCAGCACGCACACATCCAGTGTCTCTGTCTCTCTGTGGCGCACACAAAACAGGCCTGGGCACGAAGGTGTATGCAGTCCCGCGAGATCTGCATGCGTTTCCCCCACCAGAGCGGCGTCCTGCCGGAGACACGCCATTTCATTTCTGCCAGCCGGATTTTTCCCCGACGTCGTGAAATGCCACTAATAACAGGCACCGAGACCGGGACTCGTCCTGGTGCGCCCGGCTTATTTACATGTTGGCCGCATTGCGGCCGGCCGGCACATCGAGAGCTACCGACTTGCTTTCCTTATCCTTTCCTCTTCCTCCCCCGGCTAGAAGAGAGATCATGAATATCAGCCGTTACCCACATTCTCCGTATCCCGATTTTACTGACGCCGTGTCGGTTTACCTTCCGCGGTTGAGCCGATTACCTGTCGAAGTGCGTATCATCCAGATTTCTCACGACTGGACCTCCTTTATCACTGAATCATGATCTATTGCATCCCATAATATATATATTTTTTTTTGTTTGTTTAAGTTTCCACTGCCTAATTGGCACTGATCGCAGCTCCAGAGTCGAAGCTTCGATTTTCGAACAGTCCGAAGGATCTCGCGCAGACTCGAGGCTAGATAGCTCGAAGTGAAGTAGCATGAGCACAGCAGACGAAGCGGACCAACTGGATTCTAGAACGGGAACGGATAGAGGAGCCGCATCCGCCTCGACGTAGGCGCGGCAGCATCGGCAGCGGCTCCACGGGTGTTCGCTGCCGAGCTCGGCCCGGAAAACGAAGCTCCTCGTCGGCTTGTTACGCGCACGGCGCCCCGATCGCAGAAGACACGCACGCTACGGAGAATCCCCCGAGCCAGCAAAACGGAATGTGTCTATCGTCGGAGTATCGTCGGGGCATTAAATTCAGGCAGGATAATAAAATCTTGCTGTACCTCGTAACGCTGTCACCTTCGAGATTTACGCGAACCAGCAGCGACGGCTCGCGCGAATCGGCGAGAAATTAAACTTTTACGTCTCTCATCGTTATCATCGGGGACTCCTGGCCTCATCGGCGGTAAAATTAACTTCGTCGTCAAACTTTTTCATTCCCTCGATGGTCAGCGACGATCGTCGAAGAACAGATGAACTCCATCTTATTGCTCCTTAATTATCCCGCTGTACACCGAGACTCCCGTTGGGACTGTGTAAAGCCCTTACCGAGGCGGACCCCAAGAACAACCGAATGAATTCCTCTCTTTGGCGAGTAAGATTTCAGTTGATAAAAATCCGATTAGAAAAATTCGTTATAATCATCCGGGGAAACATGTGAAACGCTGCACTGGAATATTTTGGTAATCCTTTGGTAGTGCCGAGCCGGCGTCCAAGAACAACCGAATGAATTCCTCTCTCTGGCGAGTAACATTTTGCTCGATGAAAATCCGATCGCAAAATTCTTTGGGGGAGACCGGGGCAAAATGGCACAGTGGGGCAAAACGGGACAGGGAGGGCAAAATTCAATCTTACAATAATTTTTGGATACTCCATTTTGTCCCAACGATACTTCCGGGTTTCCAAACCCGTTTTGCCCCACGTACCACCATCGCCACCATCCAAAAGTTATTGGAAAATTGCGTTTTGTCTTATCATCCCGTTTTGCCCCGCTGTGCCGTTTTGCCCCACTCTCCGCTATAATCATCCGATGAAACGTGTGAAACGCTGCAGGCGAATATTTTACGAATCCTTGGATACCGATCCGGAGTCCAAGAACAACCGAATGAATTTTTCTCTCTCTGTCGAGTAACATTTTAGTCGATAAAAATCCGATGAGAAAAATTCGTTATAATAATCCATGGAAACATGTGAAACTCTGCAGTCGAATATTTTAATAATCCTTGGATCTCATTAGGCGAGCCGACTCGAGAAAACTGGATCAACTGGGTCGGAGCTGCAGCTCACATGAGTGCTACCAGAAGCTACGATAATGCAATTTATACTGCTCGTGTCTCGTGGATACATGTCCATAAACGATATTATATACAGATATAAATGCACACATATAAATAACAAGTATACAACATATCGCAGTACAGAACACTATAAACGCACCAAAGTCTCGAGATTAACCAGACTGGACCTTCGTGCGTGCTAATTGAATTTGATTATGCAATTATCCGCTTTCACCATCGCGTGTCTTACCGTTCCTCTTGCCTCTCGCTCCCTCTTCAATTTCTTCCTGCCGACCGGTCGTTCCTTCTCGCTTCGGTACCGGGACAGGATTCCAGCTGCGGGAAGCTGGCGCGGCGAAGTCCCTCGCCGCGGCAGCGGCAGCAACAGCGAGAGAGCATCGGGCTGCTCCGAGGGCCGTTAACTCGCCGCGCGCGAAGATCGGAAGAGGAGCGCGAGAGAGGAGGCGAAAATAAACGATGCGAGGGAACGAGAAGGAAGGAGAGCCGATAAGGCGCAGGGGGGGGGGGGTCCGAGAAATACGAAATTGTAGCTCCCGGAGGCAACCATGACCCGGGTTAACCGGTGGCTGCTGATCCCGCCGACACCGCCTCCGAGGATTCTTCGAGCTATGGCATCGGCCGCGCGCACCTGCTTGCCCGTCGTTCGGCGCTGAGGTTCGTTAAAACAAGAAAAAAAAAAAGAAAAAGCAACGAAAAAGAATCGGACAGTCATTCACCTGTTCGAGGGAAGCTCCGATGCATCCGTGCTCCAATGTCGCTTGGACATGCCGCGATATTTCACGGGGATCTGTCGGTAGGTATCGCGAGGAAAAGATGCGACCGAAGAGCCCCGCGAGCCTTGCGGAATGCGACATGAAAATACTATGAGAATTGCGGAGAGGTGATAGGGAAGATTGAACGCTTCCTCTGGAATTACAGCCGGAACCCGTGAATTGCCACTCTCGAGTCGATGTATATAAACCAGAGTCGGGGAAATATATTAAGTACATGAAGTTAGGTATCGATGTGCTCAATCACTTGCGTTCAGTAGACAGTACTTTGAAAGTCGATTCATATCCGGTGCGCACATGTCCTTATCAATTCGATACTCGAGTACTACCGAGCGCAATCCTTGTCGATTCGGTATTGAAGTACCACCCGTTGTCGAGTCATCGGGTACTCGGCACTTCAGAACCTTTCCTCGCGTGTTCGTAATACCGACGTGAAGTACTATCTGACCAACTCTCGGGGAATGCAGAAGAAGCTCCGATAGGCAATGGGACAGCGTTTGCTTTGTGGGATTACAATTTCCGGGTTGCGACTGTACATGCAGGTTCACTGCAAGATTCGCGCCGTACACGCTCCGAGTATAGGTGGTGCGCCACCGGGTGAAGATATAGAGGTGTGTACATGTGCACCGGCATGCGGCGTGGTCCCGCTCAAGAGGTCAGTCTCTGGCATACCCCGCAAGGCCCTGCGCTCCCCTGTCCCCCGGGGCAAGGACGCCCACAGTTCCCTCACCTCGTTCGGCTCTCCTTCGCGCGACCGCGACGACGACGGCGAGAGGACACGATAAGGAACGAGAAGCGGGGCGGCCAGCTTCGCGAAGTACGTATAAAACGATATAATGATACACGCGCCGAAGAACCGATATAATAAAAGAAGGGGCCTGATCAACCGAGCCACATCAACATCTGCTTCGGCCGCAGTCCGGCATCGGGATCACGCAGCTTCGCTTCTGCTCTTGCTGCTCGTTTGCTTGCTGCCCGCTGCTCCGTATCCTCAAGTGCATGCAGGATGCCTCGAGGTGCATCGCAGCCACTCCGCGCGGCTTTCCGAAGAATCCACGCATTCCGCTATGCATCTCCTCTCGTCGCTGCATTACCGTCCCGCCAACAAGAGCATCATGGTCTTCGAGAGTGGTTCTAATGCCGGCTAGGTGCGTCCAGTCGAGACCCCGCCCGACGTCTAGCCAGGAGCTGCTGCAGCGTGCAGCGCGCACTTTTATGCACTCGGCTAGAGAGCACATAGGCCACGGACAGCACTCCCGGAAAATTGCGAGTAACGCGATATCCTCTCGCAGCGTGTAAGTAGTATACGTGCGTGGTGGCAAGACACGCCGGAGAGATATACTATGTAGGATGTTACAAGCGAGCGGGGCATCGATAAAAAGAGGCGGAATAACTCTGGCGATGCTCATTTTGCCGGGCCCCCGGGGGTCACCATCACCTGCAGGACTACTATCTTGTGCAAACCTCGAGGCATACGCCGAGAAATGGATGATCCTGAAATAACGGCGAAGCGGATTTCTTAAACGATACGGGATACAAATAATTATTCGGCTCGACGCGGACCGTTAACGATTTTTCGATTCTTTTTGTTTTGCTTTGTTTTGTTTGTTTTATCGATTGACTTCGCAGATTGACGATCCTTGCGCCTTTACGATAGCACAATGAATGGATCTTGACATAAGAGAATGACGCGGCACGACAGCAGGTGCTATCGATGCACTCGTGGTCTGCGCCGTCTTACCGCATGGCGGACGGGCAGCTTGATTGAGCGGTAAGAGCAGGCCAACCGAGCGCGGAATCCATCTTTCCGCGTCGCGAGAGAGTCACTTCTCGATACACACCGTTCGCCACGACACACCGGACCGACCGGTGGCGAACCGGGGAGGGAAGCTGGCATTCTCTCTCTCTCGATCTCTCGGCGACGACGACGACTGCTTCGGCTTGCTAAATAAACCGTTTATGCTAATATACACACTCTCGGTGCACACCGGCAGCTCTTTCAGCCGCTCGCCCGACCGGGGATAAATCGCTCGAGTCAACCCGTTAGCGACGCTACCGAACCTCTAAACGATCGGGACATTAGGCGCTAACGCTCGCGGGAGATTTTACGAACCGCGAAACGAATTTACATCAACGTTCAGCCGGAGATCGAAATACAATGCGATAAAGCGGCGCGGATGTATCCCGGGCTGTTCGCTGTACTACAGCTTGAAAGAGGGAGCTCGTGCAGACGTCGGAACTACTGACTGAGCCGTGAAGTTGATTTAGAGAACGCTGTGCAAACAGACGTAAAGATATAGTAAAGATAGCGAAGTGCATTGCTCGAAGGGGGTGACGCACCGGTGTTAGATATGTTTCGCTGATTTTATAACTCACAAAGCTGGGAGGTTCGGATAACGGAGTGCCGGACTCCGAGCGAAAACCCTGAATGTCCGAGTGGCGCGGTAACTTTATCTTCACTCGTAACCAATTCGAACGGACAATGGGATTTATGGAATTTATCGAGTGCGTACAAAACGTGCCACCCGCGCGACGTCGGGAGATCACTGAGGTGCCACATTTCTTTTTCTGCAAAATCGATGAAAAAACAAACCTTTCCATGAATTAATTTTTTTCTTGTTAAGAATATGCACCATTGATAAGAGCAATCGTAAAATTAATAATCATGAAAAATTCTAATCTTTCGGTCAACGGGAAATGTTCGTTGAACGCAACGTTCTTTGCTCCGCGACCCAGGGAAGGCATTTTATCTCGAGTTCGTAAATCAATTTTGACAGCTCGATAAAAATGTTGGCAAGAATTGTTTCACGGAGCTATCGAGCTCTCGGCAGGTACTCGTCGATGGAATTTATTTACGACTCAGTCGACAAGGTTAACCGATAGGAATCCTACTAAGACGAATTAACGGGCGACACCTCGGGCTATCGAGGGGATTCGCGATTCTCCTCCTCTGCCGCGTCCAACTTCTACTAGTAACTGTAAAGGAGGATTAATCCGTGTACCGGGAACTCGGTAATGGGATCTCGTTGGACTCCCAACCCGAGTGTCCATCCGAGTTTATCGCTATCCCATTATTTCTAATGTTTCTTGACGGCCCGATCGATGCACGGTTTCCACTCTAATTTCCGGTGTTAAATCTGCATCCAGCTTCCTTTCGCAGTGCTACATACAAATCCTCGAATCTTCATCCTGATCGGACATCTCGAGGAAGTCCTTGGGCGTCGCTCGCGAATAGCCCCTCCACCTTTTTTGCAGCCTCCATTCCATCGTTGTATATGACGGACTCGTCGAAAGAGCGAGAGGCTTGGGAGTCGCCCGAGGTAAGTTTTAGAATCTCTTCTTCGTTGGTACTAGCTCAATTTATTTTTATTTTTTAATGAGTTCACGTCTACATCTGCGACGTCGTTTGAGCTCGAAGCCCGATCCAGCGGCTAGTGTATCTGCTACACGGACATTGTTTTTTTACGATTTTTTTCTTTTTTTTTTTTTTTGCAGGAAAACTAATTATCCGAAGATCTCGAAGCTCGTGGATAGAAGCCTCGCGGCAATACATCTTCGAGCAGTTATCTCCCAACGAGAACAAACTATGCGTAACGAGACAGGATAGAACGGTTACCAGAAAGTACTCCGAGCGGATAATAGAGTTTCCGCATATAAAACACGGAAGTGTGGTCGGGTTTCATCGGCGAATGAAGTACGAGAAGAAAGTTTCCCATCGGAAGAGGATCTGTGGGACTGTGTTCCCCCGTCTTGCCCCTCGATCGCTGGACGGCACGATGACGACCAGAGGGCTTCGCCGATAATTCGTTTCTCGAGCTATGACCAATAACCAGAGCGGCCTCGACCGCAGAGAGAGAGAAACGAGTCGGCCACCGCTAAACCCGACGAAGAGGATTTCTCTCCCTCCTCCCGGAGACTTCATCCAGTACGGTACAACCGAAGACCGGGGGGGGGGTCTCGTATTTTTCCGTACCGAGAAGTACACCAGCCGTCTTTCGAGTGAGAAAATCGAAGCGGTGATCGAAGCGGCCGTAGAGCGTGAGATCTCTTCGCAGACACCTTCCGTTTCAAATTTTTACGACGATGAATCATACAATATTAGAAGCCAATATCGCTGAACATCGCCGGGCCCGCAGCCTCTCGATTCATTACTCCCGTGACCGAGACGCGACTCCAACCACCAGAGCCGATCCTCCCAGGAAGCGCGTATCGGCCAGTACGCAATACGTTACACATATCTCAAAGCCCTCTCGCGGTGCGTCCATCGAGCCAGCTTCGATAGTCCTCATCCACCTGTTTCTTCCCGTCGCGGCCGCGGGTATCGCGCTTCCTCGCGGGCTCTCCTCGTCGCCTCGCGCTTCGTCTCCCGTACGGCCGTTTCGCTCTCCCCGAAGACCTTCCTCCTCGCCGACGGTAAACTGCGTATTTACTTCGCAGTTTGCCGAGGGTAAAGCACCGCCAATAAAATATCATTGATATTCCCACTCCCGTGAGGTTGGTATATCTGTAGCGCGCCGAGGAATACATATTGCGCCGCGTACGAGCACACTATCCGGAGACTATGGGTGCGCGCCGCGCGCAGGGGAACGCTCTCGCTTCTTTAGTCTTGTAATACGAAAGGAGCACCGCTAGAACGCTTGTTTATCGTTATTATATAGCAGCCTGGAAGGAGATTATACGGGAGGTTGTAAAATGATTACCCCCGCGTTGGTTATAGGCTCATACACGGGGATAGAGAGAGGGAACGGAGGAGAATCGGCTCGGCCTCGCATCGTTTTACCCCGGAGAACGCCGATGAGAGAGACTCTCCCGAAGGGCCGCCGGCCCACGCAAGGGGAACAAGGGTTGAACAGACTCCCTCTCTCTCTCTCTCTCTCTCTCTCTCTCTCTCTCTCTCTCGAGGAACCGAGAGATAAGTATCGCATAACGATGCGTACAGACAGAGAACGATTTCGAGGCTGCACCGAGCCGCACGGGATTGTTGGGGCATACACGAGAGGGCTATCGATAGAGCCGAGCGAGGCCGATATGAATTTTCGATAGGACGTTCCGAGCGCGCGCGCGCGCGCGCTTCCCTGTATCGGCGAGGAGCCCGCGATCTAATATCGATTATTTACGTGCTCTACCCGTGGAAAATGATGATGAAACGTTTGTTAGATCAATATTTTCTGATCTGACGTACCGTAACCCTCGGGATCGTCGTCTACGATGGGCGCAGGCTCATCTCTCTTTGCTATCTGGTAGCAACGGATTATATATCATTTACTGGAGATTCAACGAGATAGTCGCGAAGATACTTTTTCTTTGGATCTTACGTCGGGGAGATGTTTGATCTGGATGATCTGAATCCGACGGAAAATTGGTGCAATCTGCGGCGGAAATTTTTACGAATCTATGGAGATACTGGAAGGAATGGCTTTCGAATGTAGGTAAAGAATTTCAGTTCCACGAGGTAACGGTGAAACGTTGGGGTTGAGTGGTATGCCATTTTTGCTCCGTAATTTTTTGCCCATCTCGTCCCTCAGGTCGTCCTTATGCGGCATATCGTAGAGTGTATCGCACGATGCAACGAGCTGCGGAGACGAGATGGAGTTCCGGGACGAAGCCATAAAAAGCCCGTAAGTGATAAAAATGTATCACTTACTGGAGATTCAACGAGATAGTCGCGAAGATACTTTTTTTAGATCTTGCGTCGGGGAGATGCTTAATCTGGATGATCTGAATCCTATCGAAAATTAGTGCAATCTGTCCGGAACTTTTCGAATGTAGGCAAAGAATTTGGGTTCCACGGGACAACGGTGAAACGTTGGGGTTGAGTGGTAATCCATTTTTGCCACATAATTTTTTGCTCATTTCGCCACCCGCTCGTCCTTACGCGTCATATCGTAGAGTTTATCGAACGCTGCAACGAGCTGCGGAGACGAGATGGAGTTCCGGGACGAAGCTATAAAAAGCCCGTAAGTGATAAAAATATATCACTTACTGGAGACTCGACGAGATAGTCGCGAAGATACTTTTTTTTTTGGATCATGCGTCAGAGAGACGTTTGTTCTGGATCAGAGTTGGGCAAATACACTAAGTACTTGAACTACGTATTGAACTATCGGATACGGAGTCAATGCCCAGTACTCCAAACTTGAGTCATCAAGGTCTGACAGTACTCAATAGGTCAGTACTCAAGAACTACCCAGTGCTCGGTACTTGAGTACTTGCCACATCAATACGTAATTCAAGTATTTAGGATATTTGCTCAGCTCTGATCCGGATGATCCCCGAATCCTATGGAAAATTAGTGCAATTCGCGAGAAACTTTTTACGAATCTATGAAGATACTGGAAGGACTTCTGGAAGGGCTTTCGAATGTAGGCAAACAATTTCAGTTCCACGGAGTAACGGTGAAACGTTTTGATTGAGTGGTATTCCATTGTTGCCCCATAATTGTTTGCCCATCTCGCCCTTTGGTCGCCCTTACACCTTATGCTATGGAGTGTATCGCACGCTGACACGAGGTGCGATGACGAGATGGAGTTCCGGGACGAAGCTCCACGCGCTCTCGTGAAATACGCGTTTGCTGATTCATCAGTGCGCTAGGACTCGTGCACGCCCGCTTCCTAATAACTTCACATACCTTGACAGAGAAAGGCCAAGCTCGTAAAAGGTAACAGGAATGGAGCGACGCGTCGCTGCAAAACAGCCGAGGCACTTGTCTTGCTTCTGGCCGGACGTAAAAAAAATGGAAGCAAATAAAACTCCTGTAATTATGTTTACGAGTCCGCGGGTCTGCGCGACAATAACGCGGGGTGGCTATAAAAATCGGCACGACCCGTGGCTCGACGTCGTCGCTGCGTCGCAGCGAGCGAGTGAAGGAAAAGAATCGAGTGACGAGGACGGTGAGGTCGTCGGGAATGGCGGAAGGCGGAAAAATGGTCGGCACATTGAAAATTGAACTCCGAGAAGGGAAACTCGCCTTAGAGTCGCTGGCCGGGCGCTAGCCAGCCGAGTAACGCCCGTGGCGCACGTGGCGTGGACAGTCGTAAATTGCCGAGAGCCGAGGAATGGACACGGCTCGAGCTATCACGGACACGACCTTCCTTGAGAATCGGCCGGCAGCGAGAGGACTTCCGTGTTTCGCGAGGACATCGCTGAACACCGAAGTTTCGTTAACGTTATCCTGATTACGAAAAAAAAAAAATATATATATATCGTGGAACAGACATTGGGTCATAAAATTGCGATCAAAATTTTTTTAAAAATTACAAATTTGACGACAATTTTTCGTCGGCAATTGTCTCATTTCTATGATGAACAAAAATTAACAAAAAATTGTTGACCAACCAGTGGTTTTGTTACTCATTAACGATGCCGTCTCCACGAAACTTACATCGAAAAAAAAAACAATATCAATGACTGAAGTAAAATTCGCTTGCGGGCTGCGAAAGAAAAAAAGTCTTATCTCAATTCTACTATCAATTCTTACAATTGCATACGGGATTGAAACTACAACATATCGTCTTGGCAGTCTTGACGTCCTTGTTTCAATATCACATGTAATTGTAAGTATTGAAAGTAGAATTTAAATAGGAATCATTTTCTTTGGCTGTCCGCAAGCAAATTCTGTTTTAAGCGTAGGCGCTTCAATTTTACAAAGCCATGTATTTATTTTATTTATTTCACCGTTATAAATTTTAGGCTTACGCGACAAAGTCTGTGCGGACCTTGGTCGAAAAGTGCCCCCCCCCCCCCCCCCCGGCCGAAGAAGAGGCGTACCGAAAATCATTTGCAACGCGGCGTGACGCGACCTGTCATCGTGAAACCGCAATCCCGGTTATTGCACACCCGCGTTTCACCGCGGTTCTTCGACACGGGAATACCCTGTGCCCAGTGCACAGAGATACACCGGAGTCGGCCAGAGAGGAGAACGGCTCGGTGGACTCTCTTCGCTGTGGCCGCACCACTACCACCGGCCATTATCCACGTCCGGCCTGCGGGGAGTTTCTGAAGGCCCCCCCCCGGGTTTGAGTGAGAAACTAACTGTAGATCCATCGGGCTCTTTCGCTCTTTCTCATAGCCGCTTCCGATTGGAAACTTCGATCGGAAGCGAAATTCATCCTTGCATAAAAAAAAAAAAAAAAAAAAAACAGTTCCCCCACGCAAAACATAAACTATCCGCTGACACGATAAAACTTTATTGGAAAGTTTCATGAAATCCAAGGATGTCTCTGCATTGTACAGTCAATGCTGATGCTATCACCGGAGGCATTATCGTCGGAGAGGATTACCGTTTGATGTCGCTGCACTGTGCGCGCTCTCGGAATCAAGCGAATCAACTGACTGTCGCAACCGGAAGTCATCCCCCCCGCGGACAGTGGGGTGGACGGAGTACGGTTACATTGTGACCAGAACGGGTCATCCCGGCCACCGGTAACGACAATGGCCGAACCGTTGATAGTTAGGAAATACAAACTGCAACGTCCGAGCGCGCGCGCGGGCGCGCGCGCGGTGCCAAGCACCGTCCGAACGATCGCGTTCCAGCAAATGCGCCAAACTCCACCGAAGCTTTACTGTTGATACATACGAAAGCCTCTATCTGTATCTATCCGCTCGGCGTGGCCGAGAGAGCGCCATGCTTTCTACCTCGCGGATGCATTAGGGACAATTTGCGACAATACGACGCGCTCTGGTTCGTTAACGGCTCCACGAGCAAGCGAAGAGCCCGCGTACCCGTCCTGGCTTCCATCCTCTCTCGGTGACCACTCCGGTGCGTCTCGCAACGCTCATCTCCAGCTCTCGCCCGCGAGAGTCTGGATCATCATTTTATAACGAGCCACTTTCGATCCACCGACCGGAATCACGGCGGTGCTCGAGGATCCAATGGTACCGATATTGTACACAATGCGATCTATGATTTACTATTCATGAATGTGAACATACCTACGATCGTAGGTATTTACGGCACGGGTCGTCGGGAGGGTTCGGGAATGCCAGAAATCGTGTTATTATAAGTTATCTTTGAGAACATAAAAAATTTGGAATATCAGGAAATATTGATCATTGGTTTTTCGTACACCGAAAAAAAGGTTTGATAGTATCAAACTAAGCTGCGGTTGCGGATGGCGAAGGAAATATTTTATCGATTGAAAGAAATATTTAGTTGATTGAACGCATATTTAGTTGTTTGAACGCATATTTAGTTGTTTGAACGCATATTTAGTTGTTTGAACGCATCTTTAGTTGTTTGAACGCATATTTAGTTGTTTGAACGCATATTTAGTTGTTTTAACGCATATTTAGTTGTTTGAACGCATATTTAGTTGTTTGAACGCATATTTAGTTGTTTGAACGCATCTTTAGTTGTTTGAACGCATATTTAGTTGTTTGAACGCATATTTAGTTGCTTCAACGGATAGTTACTTGAATTGAACAAACATTTTGTTCAATCGACCAAACATTTCCTTCACCACCGGCAACCGCAGCTTAGTTCATATGTTTTGCGGTGTATCATCCGCTTCTCCAATCCTGATTGCCTTGATGAATGTTTCGTTGCAAAAAGAGGAAAAAAACAACATTATCATCGAACGAAAAATCGAACGCGATGACTGATCAAAAGAGTCAGCGTTGCCGCACCGACGATTACCGCGTATAGTCGAGTCGTTGCGTGCGCGCGGTCAAGAACCTGTCGCGATTCCCGAGAACGCCTATTGAAACAACGACAAAGCCTCCAGTCGTGTGTCATCGTTGTCGCGGCGTTAACGAACGATAGTCCAAATAATGAAAAAAGCCACTGTTGCAACAAGCTAATTATCGGAACGCGCACCGTCCACTTCATAGCGTGGTGCGCGACTACAACCCGACTTTCCCGGAATTTAATTTCTCGGCTCCGGATCCTCGCGCGCCGGTAATCTCGAATGATCGAGGGAGACGTGCGTTACGGCGTAATTATATTTCAGTATTAACCGCAAGCGACTCGAGCGTCCGCGAGCGTTAATGCCTCACGAGAGCGCCAACACGCCTAGTCGCAAAGTCAAGGCTCCGAAGGCGGCGATTGCGGTTTGTGTGGGCAAAAAGCGTGCTCGCGCCTCGGGTCACACACAAGCCGCGCCGCGAGCCATGCAAATGCCGCACGCACGCACGTGGAATCCCTCCCGGCAATGCGGCACGCAAGTGAAACACAGAAGGAAGGAGGAGAGGCACGAAAGACCAGGTGACAATCTCGTTTGTGTTCTCATGATAAACGGCACTCGCACGCCACGAGCGTTTCTTGCACCTTATGGGCCGTTGCACCGGCGCTGAGACAGAGTCGCAAAGTGCGCTGGACGAGAGCCCGTATCGTAAAGACTCGTGTGCACAACCGCGAACACGGCGGATACTCGCACACGGATTAGCGACCATTCGCAGAGAAATATATTACGGGGTATTCGTTGCGGCCCGGGCGTTAGAGCAATCACGTCTCTATCCCTCCGAGCCGGGAATCGCGCGGGGGATGGAGAGGCCAAGTGTGGGCAAATAAAGCAACGAATTCAATAAATCACTCGCGACTCTCGATCTCCGGCGGGAATTTTGTTTTTTCTTTTCCCATCGCGATTTCCGCGGTAAATTAATTCGCGGTGTCCCCCTCGGGGACATTGCGCGGGACTGTGGTTAATAATCGAGCTTGGGTCATAACTCGGTGGAAAATGAACTCTCGGAGGAGAGTCCTCGGGAAGATCACGTACATGGGGAAGCTGTTGGTGGCATGGCCGCTGCTGTGTGGACTCGGCGCACCAGCAGCGGGAGCTTCATTGCAGCAGCGGTGTAACGCACGCCGGGTCTCTGCATCAGCCAGGGGCCATACACGTGCATCGGGAGCCTCCGCTACGAGCGGGAAATATACGATGTTAGCCCTGTGGAGTCGGAGGGGAGGCAGGAGGAAGAGCCGAGACTACGATCCAGCCAACGCTCGTTTCAGGCAAGGCTCGAGCGTTCCTTCGATTCCTCGCTCACCCTCTCTATCCCTCAGTTTCGTTATTTTTCCTCGCTATCGCGCTGTACGAGACCGGTGCCTATGACCGGTCTATAAATCTAGTAAATCTTAAAACGATAGGCCGTTTTATCGGCCGACAAACAGGTTACTAATGCGCCAAGCTCCAATCGCGGGCTTCGCGTGACGCTGCCGGTGAGCCTCTAATGTTCCTTTTTTTTTTATTTCAAGATTTTTCTTCTGTCATTCACAATTCATGATTTTTTCGTGTTTTTTTTTTTTTCGTTTACAAGTATCTCCTCGCCCTTTCATTTTCCTCTTCTGACAGGCCGTTCCAGGACTCGGCGGCTTCCACATAAAAGCTGCCAGTACTTGCGTCGATTTAACGCGTCCGCCGGTGTACCTCTTGTGCGTCTCGTGGCTTGCAAGGAGCCACGCTTAGCGGCAGCCATCTCGGAGAGTTCCGGAGCGGGGACGGTGGTGCGCGTCTGCGGATAATTTATTTTCGAGAGGGACGACAACGACGCGGACAGGAAGAATCGGGCGTTGTCTCTCTTCGGGCGAGACCTGCGTGTTCCACTTCCTGCTTATCATCGAATCCGGTCGCTATTAATTGTCGCGATAAATCGTCGGCTCGTGAATCTCTGTCGTTGGATTAATCGTCGGGGCGAGGAGAGCCCGGTTACACACCCGGTGCAACTCTCTAGCCGATGTGCTGCTTATCCCTAGGACAGCCACTCGCGGAGACGGCGAACGAGGTACATTTTTTTTTTCCTTTCTTTTTGTTAGATCGAGGAGCGCGTACGGAGCGTTTGATTGCAGACGCGGGCCCTCCTGCACGCCAGGCCCGTGAGGACAAGACGCAGGACACGCGCACGCGACGCCTCCTATCCTCGGCCGCCGAGGCTCGCAACGTAACGAACGAGAAATCCGTATTAATGGATGTGCGATGCCTATGGCGTGTACGTATTTACGAGCCGACTCGTGTGCCCGATAACTCACCGGTTTTCGATCCCACTCTGTGTGTTACACCTCGCCGGAGAGCCACTCGATTGTAAATCACGTTAAGTAACACTCCGACGGCGAGAAAGGATCGGGCTGTCTCTTTCCTTTCCGTTTATGTTAAACATCGATCTTCCTGTTGGGAGAAGATTGTATTTCTTAAAAATCGCGTCGCTTTTATCTCGCAAAGGTCTTCAGTCGCGGCTAAAGAGGGCCTTCAATTGCAACACTTCGATAGATCTTCTCTCTTCGATATATCGAAAAATGTTTCCGCGACACACAAAAATGCATCAATGTAATATCAATATTGTTATTGATTAATCGAGGAATAATAAAAATTGTTGTCATTAATTGATTGTTATATTGATATATTTATAGTCAATGTGTTGGCGTTTATTTTATTTACGCGTTGATTGAGCCTAGATGAGAGGAGAGTCGGATGACGTTCTGCGAGGAAGAAAATTCGAGGACGTCCTCGCGATGGTAAATCACTCATCCGGTGCGCACAGTAAAGCTGGCCGCCAATTGCAACGGGTCTGGTTGATCGTCTTTTTTTTCGGTATATCGAGAAATGTATCCGCGATACACAAAAAATACATCAGTATAATATTAGTGTTGTTATTAATTAATCGGTCAGTAATAATAATTTTGCTTCCTCATAGAGAAAGCTTTTTATCATTGATTGATTATTATAGGGCTGAAGGACTTCGGTCGATGGCTCGTCGAAAATATGTGGATGCAATTATAAATGTATCAATGTAAAAATGTAAAAAAAAAAACTGTATGAATTGTTAATAAATCCACACTCACTACGACTAGTGATTATTATTTTAATATATTTCCGATTCGTGTTTTAGCGTATATTTTATTTCCGAGATGACCGATGAGAGGAGAGTCGGAGGACTCTCCGCGAGGAAGAAAATCCGATGGATACCCTCGCGATCGTAATACTCCTCCCCGGGGCGCACACAGTTACACACGTCGCGTAGAGCATCGCTCTCCGTCCCTCTCGGATCCTCGGAAAAGGAGGAGGAGACGGAGCGCGGAAGCCAGAGATTACGAGAAAGGAGGAGTGGTGGGGAGAGGGTCCAGGCTATCGCCGTCTTTATCAGGATAACTTATCGTACCGTTTGAAAGTGAGGGCAGTTATGCAAATAGAGCACTCATTGTTTTTTTTTTTTTTTTTTCTTGCTGTTTTTTTTATCGCGAGATATCTGAGGTGGACGTGAGGAATCCTCGTGGCGAACGTGTTGCACGAGAGCTCGAGGGATCGGCGAGCAGCATCCGAAGAGATGAGGAAGGAGCGAGCCGAGGGGCTACGCCGAGGTGTGCAGGTATTATACAAACGAGGGCAAAAGAGACGGCCGTCGGTCGCGCTCCTCTACGGTCCATGCAGACTCCGTAAGATCATCACGATCCTCCTCCCGGAAAATCATCAGGATTATCGCATGCTCGCTCCTCAGATGAGATTACGATAATTCCAGTTCCTCTCTCACTCACCGGATCCGCGAGTGCGTCGCTCGTGCCTGCGCTCCTCGACGGTACGATGATCAATCGAATATAAATTTATCGCGGAGCGCCGAAGATGACACGGAAAAAAAATGCACGATCGGCTGGTCCAGAAAAGCCGGCAGAAACGCCACGCGCTTCGCCGCAGTGATCGACTCGCCGCTACGCGGAGAGATACCGGCGTGGCGTAGCGAGGAGCGCATAAAACTTTTATGGGACCGTAAGGAACCCGCTAATAACTGTAATCGGGCGGATGGAGGGGGGGGGGGGGAGATGAAACGTGTGATCACGCGAGAATTAAAGCGTCCACGCCTCTTTCTCGCCATCGTAGAAAACCCGACCGAAAGCCAACAAATCAACGTTCCACCGAATAAAAGTAAAGCGAACACCTCAACGTGGAAACCTTTGCATATTCAAATTAAACGATTCCGTGGGCGATATATATTCCTCGCTCGATGTCCTCGAGCTCCTCTAAAGGTTGTCCCGCTTACACGTATGTCCGCTCGCTATACTCTCACTTCCCCTCTCGCGTAATCTGGAACACACCGCAACGAGTTTCACGAGTTCCGATCGCACTCCCGGTTACAACCCTGTGCAATTCTCCCGCGGATGAGGCGATAACATCTCTAATTGTTCCGGTGCCTCTGTGTGCATATAAACCCTCATGTATACATATACATATACATATACATATACATATACATATACATATACATATACATATACATATACATATACATATACATATACATATACATATACATATACATATACATATACATATACATATACATATACATATACATATACATATACATACAGCGTACATATTTATACGCACACTAACGAGCCTATGGAGAATCGACAGATTAATGTTTAATACACCTTTCTGTATTCCACGTACACTTATAACTTTGCGATGTTGCATGTATGGTCGAGATCCGAGCATTGTCGCTGGCTTACCGATCGAGCATATTATCTACCTTTGTGTATGTGCATGTGTTTTTTTTTCCTTGTAGTTCTTTATATATATATTTTTTTGCGTCAGTTGCACACTCCGTTGCAATACCAGCCCTACCGCTCGGAGTGCACATCGCGCTCGCACACACACACACAGACACACACACACACACGGTGCAACGAGTCCTCGTATAGGAGGCAACTTTTGCCGCGTTGTGCTGTTCGCAGCGAGACGAAAGAGAGGCGAAAGGTCAGTTCTCCGCGCGACTACCGCGGGTATATCGCGACGGAAAAACGGACAGAACCACTTTCGTTTCACAATCGAGCGAACGGGCAAAGCCTGCTGGTTTTGCCTGTGCCTACAGCGGGTACGGCGCTTTGCCCCGCCAGGCCCGCGCGTGTATCTCCCTCTCGCTACTCCTTGTCTCCTGCTAGGATATCGCGTGTATTTACTCCACACGACCGATATACCACCCGCTTTGTTCGTTGTGCGAATATTCTATATTACCTTTCTCGTGTTGTGTTTATGTATAACCTGCCGCATGCGCGTCGTGCGTCGCAATGTGTCTCGCGGTGCGCCGTTCGCCCGGGTGAGCTGGTATTAGGCCCGGTAATCGGCGGGTATCCGACGGAGATACTATGACGCACGCCCGATTTACACCGACACGCACGTTTTATGAAATGGAAGCGAAAGCAAGTGCGCGCACCCGCGCCCTCGCACGGGATATAAATATATACATGTATAGCACAGTGGCAGAGTATAAAAATTTGCCGAGAGAACACGGTGTTATTCGTGATAAGCGATCGGCAACAAAGTTTTCGTAATCACGGGAGAACCGGGCTAAAAATAAATGCAACGTGGATAGTTGATTAATCGTCGTACGATTAATCAAGAGACACACATCATAACTGCACTGTAAAAAAAATGTTATTAAATTTACAACAGGTTTAATAAACAAGGTCATATGAGATACACAATCTCGGTATATGAAATTAGAATTCGTATACATCGCGTTTGAATTTTAATAATTTAATCTTAAATGCCATACCTGTATATAAGAAATTATCGGCGATGGTATTGAAAATCAAGACATCCATATATGAAAATTATGTTATTGTTACAAATATTATACAGAGAATATTGTTTTTAATATACCGGTAATGCAATATTCTTACGAACGTGTCAATGAACTTTCATATACTGTATATGCAAAAAATTTTTTACTGTGCGATACGCTAAAGAAAATTATACTTTGTTATTTTTATTTATCTTTATTGTTTTGCAACTTTTCATCGATGATATTCGAGTTTAGAGGAGACATTGCGTGAATTCGGATCGTAGGGCATTTTAATTGCATCGAATATTTACACTTAGCGGGGATTGAAGGAAGAAAATGGTGAGGAGACATCATGGGGAAATAGTTTCGCGTTAATCATAGCTACTATCAATATTCGTAATTGGATTTCGCCGGATATTAATAAGTGGCCTCGGCCTCAGTGACAGAGACCTAGTTCCCGGACGAGTGCGATAAGCACACCGGCAAAGGCTATCGGTGAACCGGCATCGAGCTCGAGTGCACGAGCTTCGCGGGACGGACGGAGGGAAGCAAGGACGAGCCGTCTACGGAGCTTTGGTTTTAAAAGTGGGCACACATTTTTTTTTTTTTTTTGAACTCCGAAAGAAAAATTTCCGTGCTCCATTTCGGCGAAGAAGGGGATTCGTCGATTATTCCGATTTGTTTATTTAGATTTACGTAAAATATTTATTTGATTGAAATAAATATTTATTTAAATTAAGTGAATAGCTACTTGAATGAACTAAACATTTATTTAAATCAAATAAATATTTTACTTACTCTAAACAAACGGTGGTCGTCAAGTGCATTATTTTTCTGGATGCTCGCACCTGTGTGCATAGAATAAAAATTGCTAAACGCGCTGTCGCGAACTTTCTCCCGTATATTTCTATTAAACAATTTTTTTTTTGTCTCTTTGCTGGCGGCCGAATTTTTCGATAGCGCAATCGAAATCCCGATCCGCGGGTTGCTCCCGCGTGCCTCCGTTAGAATCAGAAAAGTGAATGTACAAACCGAACACGAAACTGGATCTGGTCGCGTCGCCGAAAGAATATTCTCCGGTGATAACGCGATCGCACGGACACACGCCGGCGAGTCGGAGTCGCTGTTTAAAGTTTCCTAGTTAGAAATGTACCTTTGATTTAAATGTCAACGGGATTTCACCCGTACTCTCAGAGTTTCGAGGCGCACTTGATATTCGAGTTACAAGTCCCAATGATATCCTGTTGCCCAGCCTGGATTTGAGGTATCAAAAAAAAAGGACACAAAAAAAAAAAAAATGGTGCAAAAAGTGATTCCGTCGCCGGTGCACCTGCGACCGTTCAATCATAATCAATAATCAAGCTCTCGTGTTGTAGCCGCAGTCGATATCCCGGGCGTGTGGGAGGGGAGCGGAGAAAACGCGAAATACTCCTATGGCTTCCCGGGGGGGGGGGGGGGGGTATGTTACATAGCCGGTGTACACTCGCCTCGCCTCCTACCTTGCGCTCCCTCGTTCATGCTCGCCGACAATACTCGTTTCATATTCCATGATCTATGTAATACAGAGACCAAAAAAAAACAAAAAATATATATAAAAAAATTAATTAAAAAAAAAAAAGAAAATACGGAAAGATCGAAAGAGCCAAACGGAGATTAATAATTTGCAGTTTTCCACCCCGGCATTATCCGGACGTCGGGGCTTTGCCCGGAGTGGCCGAGGCGAACGGCACGGGAGCAAAAGCTCGGAGCTTCGGCGGGCCGGGTGCCCGGCGCGGATGCTTCAGCAGAGAGAGAGAGAGAGAGAGAGAGAGAGAGAGAGAGAGAGAGAGAGAGAGAGCCCGGCAAATCCTAGAGAACAGTATCAGCATAGAGTGTGCTCTGTTGAGGATCTCGCGGGAGCCGAGCTCGCGGGAGCGCGCGGTTGCCTACTGCAGCAGGGTCGACCGGTCACGATGGCTCCGGTAATGATAGCCTGCCCTCGGCTTCATAATCAGTCCCCCATCTTAATTTATGTTTGCCCCTGCGCCCGTCCGTTGGCTCCGTACGTCCATCCATTTCGTTTCGTCCGAGCCCGTTCGTGTATTGTGCCAGTTGGCAGTCTCCGGCGTACTTGCGGCCCGTACCTTGTAACATTCGCGGTGCTCTGCACTCTTCGCAGCGCTGGGACGAGATACGGCGAGAGAGACTCTCGCTCTCCGCTTTATGCTCGCTTATTCACCGCTGGCAGTATCTCCGAGCTATTCGATGCCGGGAGGTACCTGCGCGACTCCACCGGCTTCGGACTCCTTGCTCCCGCGCAATTTACCGCAATTCGACTGTCCCGAACCAGCGTTCGGGACTTCGTGCATGCGCGCATGCGTTTTCTGGCGGGAGGCCAACAGTGCGATGAGGGCTGATGCGGTATTCTCTGCTGAAATCCCGACGGAAACGGAGCGCGCGAATCTCCGCGTTCGCGCCCGAACGTTTCGTCGTGTCAAGTTTGATGCCTCGGTCGGTAAAACAGGGAAATCTTTTGCGGCTAATGATGCACTCGATTGCAATGAACTTTGAGCTCGAGACTTGGAGCTTCAAAAGCGTTCACACGGGCGACGAGCTGGGCAGGACGATATGATGTATGGTGAAGAGACCGTCCAATCTTACTCCAGTTTTTTACCTGTCTCACCGCGAAAGATAGATCGTAAAGTTTTTTTTTCGGAGGATTGTCTGCGACACGACGACTCGCTACGGAATAACCGAAATTCTTGGCCACCTGCCGGGTATCGTTCGCTCAGAGACACGTCGATGGGGGGGGGGGGGGTCGCACGTCGCGCACCTTAACACCTCGCACGTCCTCCGATTAAAATCGATTATGACGTATATACCACTGGTCCTTATCTGATTTCACGCCCGTCACCCCGCTCGACGTTGCGTCTCTCGGGATGTAAATACCCACGTGGTGACGTACGCACTTTCGTCCGTCGTGCACGAAAGAAACGCTCGTTCCCGATTGAGATGCGCGCGTCTTTCGAATCCATGGGACTTCGCGCGGTCGGCCGGCAATGGTTTGGTCGGAGGTCGTCGCCGGTGGAAAAACTCGTGAGATATCTGTATTGGCGGTATCGGCGGAAAACTTCCGGTCTAACCTTTCACGCAGGACACTTCACTTTCGTCCTTCGGAGGAAAAAAAAATAAAATAAATTATATATTCTTTTCGTACGAAATTCTAGACAGTAATGCGTGTACTCGAGAGTTCGACGTGCAGATAGGTCCTTACTCGACGGTGGAAAACGACAATCTGAAGGAGAAGCGAAGCTTGAACTGTGAAGCACGATAATACCGCACAGCGGAAGAAAAGAGAGCACGAGAAGTGTTGCGGTACGCAGTGCGTACAGAGCCAGCGCACACGTCCATTAATCGAACGCTTGGATGATCACGAACCAGTTCGTAATCAGTTCAAGCGGAAAACTGGGCCAGGGAATGCCCCGTGACGTGTCTCGCTCATGCGCTTTTCAGCGGTACTTTGCGATTGTTTACTAAAAGTAACAAATGTCAAGAGTTTTGACAATTTCGAAATTCTGGATCGATAGTGTAATTGACATCGTTTTTTTTTAAATTTATTTACATTTTCGATCATTTGATTTAGTGCAATTTGTAAATAAGCTTTGATAAATCATTTAAAGCTCCCAATGTCGAAAAATCCATGTCGCAAAATATGTTTTCCTCTCAAGACATATTACCTTGAACGTTTCGTTCAAGGTTCAAGGAACGAAACATTGATACGTAATACGTTTTGAGAAGAAACCAGATTTTGAGACATGGATTTTTCGTCATTAGGAGCCTCAAATGATTTATCGAGGCCTATCTATAAATTGCACTGTATCAAATGATCGAAAGTGCAAATGAATTTAAAAAAAAAGACGTCAATGACACTGTCGACCCTGAATTGCGAAATTGGCCAAACTCTTCGGATTTGTTACATTTAGTACACAATCGCCGGGAGCTTACAGTAATTTTCTTCGTTAATTGGTGTTTCTCGTACAGCGGCCTGGCTTATCGGTCTGCCGACGGCTTCCGCCGCATAAATTTATCTCGTTCTTTCGCCGGGTCGTCGATCGCGATCTTCGAGATAAAAGGCACGGACGTCGGAGGTCGGTAGATGCAGGAAGCCTGTCGGAATATCGACGGTGCGGCACGCCGAGCGGTAACACAGCGTATGCACAGAGAGAAACACGTATGCGCTTCCTGTGCTCCGCCGCCACAGGATCACGGCTCGGCTACTTTCTCCGGAGTTAGCTCCGGGAGTTCTGGATTGTTATCTGTCCGATTCGATCGTTGCTATCAGGCGCGAGAGAGCAAACGAAAACCCTTCCTATTTTTTCTTTTAATTTTTTTTTTTTTTTTTTTTTTTCTTAAATACTTCATTTCATTAACGGCGACGATAACTTAAAAATTAATTGCCTTCGTCATTAACGAGTCCATTCGAAACTCGATGGGGAGAATGAAGGAAAAAAAGAGAAGTAAAAAATGAACGACTATTCAGCAATAAGTTTCTAAATGCAAATGTACGCGTACGAGTCTCGAGAGTGAGGCTCGCGGGCAGGGTTCGATGCACCGAAGTCGTTCGATGCATTGAACGATTGCACGTGGTTCGCCGCTGTTATGCAGTACGTAGTTATTTATAATTGACTCTACTAGGCTGATGGCACCACACACCGCACTGTGATGCGGTCACTCGCACTCGCCGGGATATGTACGTACGTCCAGTGTCGACACAGCTCGCTCGTCGATGGTCGTGTGGACGCGCGGTAGCCTTTTCTATCTGTCTCGCATTATCATTAATGATAATAATGAATAGTAACTTATGAGAAAGAAAAAAAAAAAAAAAAACGAAGGAAAAAAAAATTATGCATCCACGCGAACGACAACGGGCTGCTGTAGGAGCAACGACGGCTCGCACATGCAGCCCGACTGTCTCTAGCCGTGTAATTACCCGACGACGAAGACGATGACGACGTCGTCGAGAGGAGCAACGCTAATTACGCTGGCTGCACGCGCGCAAGCTCCTCGTCGCGAGGATCGGTGCTGGATTACTCCGAGAGGCTCGCACTGTCGTCTCGTCGGTCCTCAAATTTTTTGTTTGTTATCTGTCGTAGTTTTTACAGTATGTAAAAATAGAACAAGAAGACGAAAAAATAGAGCAATAAGAGTAGAAGCAGCAGTTTTTACTCTATGTAAAAGTAGAGCAATAAAAGAGATTGAGATTTGTCAAGGAATTTACACATTGCTGAAAACGAAACCTCCATAAAGAGTTCACATAGCGCAGTGCCAAATTTTTCATTTTAATGTTAACATGGTTATTTTTTTGTTATTTTATATTAGCCTCAATTATTGTGAACGGAAAAATCGCTTCTTAAGAGGCTCTTCTAAATTCTAAATAATTCTCATTGATAATTGCCAAAAATTAAACCTCCGTACAGAGTTCACATAGTGCAGTGCCAAATTTCTCATTGCAACATTGGCATTGCTTTTTTTCTGCAGTTTTGCATCAGCCTCAATGATTATTATTTAAAAAATATAAATCGATCGTAAGTGCGCTATCGATTTCGTAACGTGTCGTTTGCTTCTTAACGAGCTCTCGAGGACGCGAGCGCCTACAATCTGTCTCTGGCGCGAACGAATGGAGAAGTGGTAAAAAAAAAAAAAAAGGTTCGTACATTTAAGTGCGAAATTCTCTATTCTCGACTTGGCTTCGATAAAACAAGTGGGGTTAAAAACATTGGGGATTTTTCTGTTTTTTTTTTTGCGTCCATTTCCATTCTGCGTTATTGAATTTATCGTCGGACGCGGTCGTAAACGCGGCCGCGCGCAATCTTCCGCGTGGATGCAGGGTTTTATGTATACGCGTACAAGTGCAAAGTGTAACGAGAGAGGCCCAGCGTGTAACGAGAGCTCATTAGCTGATCAGCGGTCCGTGGCTGAAAATCGATCACGAACCTTTGGCGCGCGCCCGCGCGCGAGCTCGGACACTACTTTCATATATATATATATATATATATATATATATATATATATATACACACATATATATATACCTAATAGTTGAGTCTGGTACAGAGGCTTAGGCTTCGAGGAGATCGACGACCATGTTGTTCGAAGCGTTGAGCCAACACTACGTTCTAGCACCGCAGTTTACAGCATATATATATATATATATATGTACATATAGAGGGAGAGAGATGGAGATCGGAGAGTACGAAGGCCTATGGCCCTCCTAAGCCACGACTATTAGTCCATGTGACACGCGTGTAAGCGAACTCGTTGTCGCGCGAGAGCCAGTGGTGAGAGCGTTCATTGGTCGAGCGACGAGAAGAAGGCGTGATTGACGGATCGTTCACGTAGAAGCAACGCAGCCGGAATCGCGGGATCGGAATAACGAGCTATCGCGGGTATGAAACTTTGCGAACGGCGCCGCAAAAAAAAAAAAAGAAAAAGAGATGGAATAACTAATTTTACATAATCAATTTCAAACTTTTCTAAAAACGAATCTAGCACAAGCGATCGATTTACAATGATTAGCGAAATGATTAAGAAACAATCAGGTATATTCCGCTCGGTTAGTTTTTTTTTTTTTTTTTTTTTAATCTGACACAAGCGCGGAGCGAATAAGAGTCTGCCGAGATAATCGGTCTTGGAAGGCAAGAAGGAAATCGTCGCCCCCGGGGGGGACGATAACGATTTTAACCGAGCCGCCGGCTAGAAGCGGCAAACGAAGAAACGTGAGAGGATCTTCCTGGAGATACAATAAATAAAAGAGTGAACGATGCATTATTTTATTTTTTTTTTTTCAACTCTAGTATCTTTATCTTCGAAAAGGCCTCGGGGCACAAATCAAGTTCAACAAACATGAACGCATCGCTGTGCAATCATCTACGAGGCCGCTAAAATTAGATTCGATCTTGGAATTATCATTTCAATCCGGGCTGACAATCGTCCGACGTTAATTTCGCTGTGGCATAGAGACATCTTCCGTGACAAGGCTCCCGCCTCGGTGTCCGGATATACTCCGACCGCGAACGACGATTTTGTCTCGATGATAGGTATGCATTGCCTCGCGATAATACCGTTGCGGCTACGAGAGCGAGCCACACCCTTCGCGATCACAGCTGTGCAACGATATAGTATCAGTTATAGCATATACATGTGTATATCTACAAATAAACTTATAGATATATTTGTATATCGGTGGCCTGAAGCCAGAAAGCCGTACGGGCCATGCTTAAGCGCAGCCGATACGCCCTGATGAAATTAAGTCATCGATATGCCCTTTTATATATATATATATATATATATATATATATATATATATATATATATATATATATACAGCGAGCCGCAGTATATGTCCGGGCACGTAGAGCCTAGAACCGTAAATATACTTATACGCGCCGTATACGCATCAGGCTGCAGGTACATAGGTAGGTGCGCGATATATGTATCCGGCGAGTCGTCGGGGTCCATATGCACGCGGAAGAGGCTGGCCCCGGATAGCTCTGTCCGACACGTAAGAAAACGTAACCCGTGCGCGTATAATTCCCCGTGCTAGAGCGAACGCGGCATGGCATCCCGGAGCCCAACATCCTTTCAGGCGTCCCGCCGGCTGAGTTCGGACACGAGAGCGAATAGGAAAAACGACGAACGAATGATAAAAGAAAAGAAGAGGAGGAATGAAAAAAAAAAAAAAAGAAACCAAAACGAAATGGGAAACGTCGTGAAGCATACGCGGTCGGTACGTAGGTACCGACGTAGGTACCTACGTACGACGTAGGTACCGAATCCTCGGCGGCGCGCAGAGGTCCAATCAATACGGTTTCTTCGAGGCGCTGTGGTTTGTGTGTATATCGTCGATTCAAAGTCCGAAAGACGCGTTCGGCGGTGGGCAAGCATGCGCGATACGCCCTTATGGCTTTGGAGCACCGATGTGTAAGTATAAAATAAAGCCGGGCTATCGTCAGCCCGCTGCCGAGGGAGACTTATCCGATCGTTTCATCGACGCGCCCCGCGCCTGCGCACGCGCGGCGCGGTAACCATAGGATAAGAGATACAGGATCTCGCGCGAGAGAGAGTCTCTCCTCGGGTGTGCGCGAACGGTTAAAGCGGGGGGGGGGGGAATCGTATGGAGTTACCCGCCGCGAGAGATCGGCAAACGGGACGACCTCGTCGGAGATCTCTAACGTCCCTCTGTCACGCGGTTCGATCTGCAGGTGGAAACGCGGGATGTACGCGTAACCCTGTTGGTAGTGGAATGAACGCGGAGATTCATCGCTCGCATTAGATACGAGAAGAATGAGATATTCGCTCGGCACGAGATTTAAGCCCGTCGGTGGGACAGATAAGAGGGAAATTGTGTGTACTCCGCCGAGAGATCCATCGCTCGATATCTATGGATTTCGTATCCGTTCGCCGATCGGCGCATGTACCTGCGCGGCGAGCACCGGCGGTTACCATCGATTCGTTCGTCTCTCGGAGCGTTCTCCGTGCGTTACCGTAATAGCCTCGAGATAATTCCCGATCATCAGCTGGTACGCACATAAGAGAACTACGGCCGTGCACTGTGTTATTTGGGATCGATGTCGCTGAGGAGAGATCCGTCCTAACGGCAAATCGATATGCACCGCGGCCTAGTAGATCTTCGTCAAATACCTATCTTGGATCGATCAAAATTCGCGATGTTTTTTGCCGACTCGACGAATGGCTATCGACAAATGTTTATCATCACTTAATTTACACAACAATTATTGGTAGGTTATTACTTGATCACGGTTTTCTCTTTTGGTCGTATCGGTCTCCGTGAGGGAACATCTCTTTACTACCTTGCATTTCTTTGTTTTTATCTCCCGACTGCGATGCGACTTAACTGCGATGATCCACTTTGGCGTCTCTTCGAAGGCGCCGGTGTTCGTCGAAACGACAAAATATTACTTAACCAAATTTGTCATGTTGATTCTTTGTATAATGATCTATGTTTGTGACCAAAAAAATGTAAATGATAAACAAATTAATAATAAATAAATCAATAGTTCGCGGTGTCATATCGAATAGCCAATGAGAAACAAGAAACCTTTTCTTTTATTGGCTGTTGTATTTTTCTCAATGCAGGAATAAAGAATATATATACATGCGGTGTTATTGTTATATGATATTTATTTCGTTCGTCATTATTATTTTCGTTCCTTCAAGTAGTTTATGCAGTAGCTTAAAATTGATTGTGTGCTAATACTGTATCCAAGACAGGTTATCCTCGTATTGTGCTCGTCGTCGTCAGGAAGGTCTTTTTATATATTATTTTTTAATATTTTTCTTATTTTTATATCATCGATCGACTCAACGAGCTTCGCTCCGCTAAACCGACTGTAAAGAAAACAAATAGCGAGATGTTCTCTTTCGATCCTCTCGCTATGACACCGCAGAAACAGTAGACGCGTAATACCGAGCTTTCCGAACGGTGATCCGCCGCACAGGGAGATTTCCGTCTTCGATCTTCCCTCATAAAGCCGGCGTATTTGGTACGGTCATGTGTCCCCGTTGCGTCGGGGCTCCGGAATGAGACGGGACATACCGGATCGTTAATTTAGCTCGGTCGCGAGGCCGCGTGCAGTCCGCCTCTAATACCTGCGCCATATCGTTCGCGAGCGAAGCGCGGTGCAACAAGAGCGCAGAACGGACGCGCGCAACTATAGTCGAAAGCCCACCGTACTATAGGAACAGAGTACACTTCCATCTTGTACACTTATGCGAGAATACTATCGAAGCATTAATGCCACGTATATGTACACCTAAGCGGATTATAATTCTCCCTGTGGCTTGTCGCCGAACCAGTATTCCCCGACGACCACGACGACGACGACCACGACCGTGCGGCGCTGATTATTTAGCAATACAAATCACCCAACGCGAGTTCGCAGCAGCAGCAACACCGGCAACAGCTCGATCGCGGAGCGAGAGAGGAATATATATATATGTATATATATATAAATAAAAGAAAAATATGTGTATGCGAGAAGGATATATAAAAAGAGCATGTGCATAGCTCCGACCGTCTATATATACGCCGGGCTCGCTAAAGTTGCAGCTCAGGCGTGGTCCCTCGCGTGCGCGGGCGTGGTACTTTGCTCTTGCTCCTGCTGCTGCTGTTGCTGCTGCTCCTGGCGTACCGATATGTACCGTTCGTCCGCGTGCACGGACAACCCGAGAGAGAGAACTCGCGAGAGATGCTGGTAAGGATCACGTACACTCTCGCGTTCCTATCGCGGTATATGTGTAGCAAGAACGGGTACTCTCCGCGGGTCTGTACTCTCCGTTGTACATCCGCAGGAATAAATCTCGTTCAGCAGGACACTGCACTCTAGCCCCGGCACCGTGGCATTTTATTTAACTTCGTTAAACATTCGACTACTCCGCCGTCTTATCGCGCCTCACCGATCCCCTCTAATTACCCGAGGGTGAAAAAAAAAAAAACGTTTCGATTGCGAAAATACGAGGACGAATAAATTAGTGTCGCGAGAAACGGTGTCGCACGATCGTAAGGTGGCTCGACAATTTTAGGTGACGTCGGAACAAAAAGTTCTTCGTCGCACCGGTGTGGTTGCCGCGGCTTCATGGCCGTCGCATTTTTGACAATCTCCGGACCGACCCTTTACGAAACGAAACTGAGAGCCTAGAAAATCTTTGGAATTTTTGCCCATCGCCGAATTGGCAAGAAATCGTAAATGAAGATTCTGCCTCCCACTCTCCCTCGACGCAAACTTTGCCACTGAGCCGATGCCTCAAGATCACTCGAGTCCGGCATGTGTGGGGCTAAATGGACCAGTGTCGCGCCGAACGGCACAATCGGACGTCTCTCATCCCAGCAGATTACGCACTTACCGGCACGTCCCACACTTCCCCATCCGTGCCGCAATTAGGATCACGAGGCATGAGTTCTCCGGCCGAGAACGAGCTATGAGAGCACCCACACGCCATATCCATCCTCGCGATATTAATAACCGGCAATAAGCACCAACAAGCCGGTATCTCGGGGTGCGAAGGTCCAGGCGAACTATCAAACGGTCGAGAAGGTTGATACGTAAGCTGGTCCAGCTGGCATCGAGTTCATCAGGCATATAAACCCGGACACATACAGATATAGAGTTTCAGAGCTCCGGTGCGAACGGGAGTGGCGAACCGTTCGCGAAGGGCGCGAAGGCCCGAGGACGAAAAAGAAACAAAAGCCACGACGGAATGAACGAGGAGCTTGTGTTACACGTATAAGTGCGACGTATCCGTGGTACGCCTCACCGATGCCGCTTCGCGGTTGCGATATCGCGCGTGTGCGTGTGTTCCGGAGGCCGCGAGGCGTGCGCCTCCACGTTAAACCCGGCGAAGCCAGTTAGCTCTCGAGCGAGAAACTAAACGAAAACCCCTTGACAGATTCTCATCGCGAGCTGACGTAAACAATTTGCGAATGTAAATACCTGTTGAATATTGAGCGGGGAGAGCGAGAGAGGGACTACTCGTTCGTCTGGCGCGCCAGCGTTAAAGGGTTATATTATATGCGCGGCGGTGCATTGTGCGATCGTGGCCGGGAACCCGGGGGCCACCGCGTTTCTGCGCTCTCCAGCAACACACGACGCCTTCACACCTTGCAAGACGGTTTTACCCTTTAAACTCGCGATTAACTCCGGCCGGAGCCACCGAGGAGGGAGCGGAGAGCTAATCGTCATCATCATCGTCGTCATCGCGTCTCTCTCGTCCGTCATATTTTTCCCTCCTCTTGTTTCGCTCGCGTTAAAACAACGAGGCAATATAAACACGAGAAAAAGAGTCCCGAGTGACAGTTCGCGCGGTCAGCGACTAACTCCGCCCGCACACACGAAACCGAACACAACGAGGCGCTTTGTATGTATCGTTGTGATTCGTGTGTGTACCTGATGATTCGTTTTGTGCACTGTGCGAGAATGTGTAACTGTATCGCGTGCGTGTGGGACGTCTCCGGCATGCTATTAATCGGCATAAGTTATGCAGCTCGCGAAAGACACGGACGCAGCTCGAAAAGCCGGGATCGAGAAGGCGAGACGCGTCCCGCGCTCCGGTGCGGCCACGGTGCGCAAACTCGCTCGGCTGCTCTCCTATCCCTTGAGAGGCTTGTTTGCAATACACTTGGCACGTATCGCACGCGTACCAAGTTCGTGGGAATTCTCCTCGGTTACAAAGCGCTCGGGCTGCTGAAGAATGGGACACACAACCTTACCGATATGCATGCATCGGTGGGTGGGTGGGTGTGGGTCGCTTTTGTTGTTACTTGTACAAAGTCAAGCGGGGCTGACCGCGATTTTCACTTTCGCGACACACGGGAATTCTCCATTGTTCGGATCCATCGTTTAAGTAATACCGATCAATTGGTAGCGATTAGAATTGAATCGCGTGTTTATGGTACCGCTGTTTCCGTAGCCTCATTTGCATTCGCGCTCGTGCACAGATATATACCGCGGATCTGTGCGACGAGGTAACGGAATTTTATTCCTTCAAGGGAGTTGGTCGAACATGTGGATTTATTTTTATTTTTTTGCCTTTACCGCTGGATGTTTTTCTTAATTGGTCGACGATTGAAATAATTTATCGGTGAAATTTTGCTCGAAGAATCTTCATTTGAAATCGCCAAATTTTATTTTCACAATTTTTCGATTACAGTTGATGAAGGTGTTCGAAGTATCTAAAGACGATCGCGGAATGCAACTCGTTGAGACGAACGACTCTTCAACCGCGTCGATTAATCCTAACGATCACGTAATATATTTAACAGAGTTATCCGATTGATATCTGCGGTATCTACAGCGATGGTTCTTTTGATGCTCGACTGGGAACACTTTGATTCCCCGCCGCACCGTTACGGCGCTTAATTATCACGAGCTCAATGTTATAACGGCCCGGCGCTTGATAAAAGCCGACTTGTGCGTCGGTCAGTGAGCCGAGATCGTTTTACTCGCTCGTAGGACAATATTGCTCGTAAACTATGAATTATTCCTGAGCCACTATCGGCACTCTGTGTCACGCGCCTCTCTGGCTCGGCTCTCTCGCATTATGTATTTTCATGAGAGAGCAGCACGCGTGTACGTGGGAGAGCGGGGCAGAACGGAACACCGCACAAAATGAATGTTCTTCATTCGCGATGAGACTTTGCTTCTAGGCCCTGCAAAATGTTTTCAAAAATAGTCCATTTTATCCTCAAGCCTTAAGTTTCGCGCCGCAAGAAAATGGTCCAGAAAATATGCAACTTCGCCTCCCGGAGTTCCATCTTGCCCCACTCGTCCCGTACGCTGCGCGCCTAGAAAAGGAGTGATTGAAACAAGCTGGAGTCGAACGACGAAGGCGTATCCCGCTCTATTACCCACTTGGCCTGCATTACGGTACTCCGAGACGTTTGATAAACAATGTTCGGACGCAAAAAACACTGCCCGTGTCTATTAAAGATTCTTTCCACTAAAATTTATCATAATCGTTATCGTCGCAAATCAAACGACTCTGATTCATGGTTATCGGCCGAGTCCTTCGCTCGGATCCTTATCAAATATTAAAATCCAATGTTCCTTACGGTAATATGATTGTAATGTGAAATTTGACTCACCGTCCTGATTCATGCTGTGGCTTCCGTCATCTGTTGTTAACAGAAAGAAAAAAACAAACAAAAATCAGATATCATAGTAGACAAGCGAAGAAGGTTAAAGGGTATTTAATAACCGTTCACCCATTAAAGTTCCGATACTCTAACATAGGTGAAAAGGGTCGTCTCAGCGCGTGCGTGGCGGCAACATTTTTAAAGCCACCTTGCCGGGCGCGCTGCTCGTGTTGGTTTATGATGACCCTTACGTACATCCCACCAGCGGGAGCATCGGAAGAAGCAGCAGGAGCAGCGCTGAAGGAGGCCCTATGGATGCGCGAGATCCGCACGGCAACCTATTTGTACCGTGGCTGCGTGCTCGGTATCGCCACATCGCTCCGTCCTGTTCCTTTATTTAACCCCATAAATAAACTCGTCCTATCTCTCGCACCCCGATGCCTTCATACAGTACTGAAAGGCTGCTATACTGTGCCCCGAGACTTATAAATATCCTGGTAAAAATTGCGCACGACCAATCGGTAAGTGGCCGGTGCGGACTCGAGCGGCATTGCGATATCAATTAGTTTCTTATTGACTTTTTATTATTAAATCTTACGGAAAACAAGTTTACTTCACACCATTTAAAAAATCAAAATAAAAACAACGTTTTTCATTAAACGCTAACGAGACATTTACAAGTTTTCCCTGTGATTTCTGTGTACAGGAGAAAATTTACTCGACGACGATGACAATTGGATATGAATTATTTTTTAAAATCGTATTATACAATAATTGTATAATTGTATAATTGTATTGAATGGCGCGATCATCGTTACATGTAGGTTAATATTAGCTGTATGTATTTCTATTGCCATATAGGCCATCGACCCAAGTTCTTCAGCCCTAATATACTTATTTTTCGATCTTAGAAGAAAAAAGCTTATTTCACACCATTTTAAAGATGAAAACAATGTTTTTAATAAACGTTAAACAAGACATTTTCGTGTTCTCCTTGAGATTTCTGTTGACAGGAGAAAATGCAAAAGAGGCAAATGACAAGTGCACATGAATTATGTTAAAAAATAAAAAAGATTTAAAAAAAAAATTGTTTCCACAGTTTGATCCTATCCGACCCTCCCGTAACGATCTCACGTTCGATCGTGTGACTCAGACTTTCGAGACGATCGAAAAGAAATTGCCGTCGAAACGCCCAGCATCACCGAGAATCCCGAGCACGTGGTATTACGAAACTAATATCGAGACTGCGAATGAGGTGAAATTGCTAACTAGGAAAGTGCGGACTCGCGGCTCGGCGCGAGTTTTACCAGCGGCAACCGGCAGCGGAGCTGCCAGGGTCAGTGAACCAGATAACTCGCGTATACACATCGTCTCTCGATCCCGAGTGCTCGGCCGTGCACACTCGTGCATACACGGACGCACGCTAGCTATCGTTACGTGGTGTTCCCCGCACTGTTACAACGATCGCTGCTCGAAACTGACCATTGCTCGGGGATAGGCATTAATTACAAATTAATGCAACTTCGCGGATACGCTCCATTAGAGATAATCGAACCCGACGCGTTCAGAGCCCACCGTCGTCTTGCCCGTCGACCTCTTCCCCTCTCGCCACCGCCGCCACTGTCGCCGCCGATGCAGGAGGTCCAGCACCGAAAGCCGGTTAGATATAATTTTCATCGATATTAATTAAATATCTCCCGACAATTATGCGCCGCACGCGCGTTCATAGACATATTCAGCTACTGTACCGGCGCGATATTCCGCGATAATAAAAATTTCTCAGCGACTTCCGAATGCACGAGAGTGGATGCCGTTGAGATAAGCGAATCATCGGGGAGACCGAGTGGCGGACTTAAATTCTTGCCACATACCCGCGGTAATATTAAGCTATCGCCGCGAGACGCGTTAACGATTATTGCATTCCTAGACGTCGTATTTCGCGGCATTTCTCAACACCATTCGATGCAACTATCCGCGAATAAAGTGTAACAAGTCACGAGGAAGCTGGGTAACGATTTAATTGAGCGACAGTCGTCGATCCTCGGATTCTTTGATCTCCTCTCGAAGACAGCGATCGGCGAGCGGGCCGACGTTGCTCCAGAATGCGCGCGCGATTCACCTGGCCGAAGAATCAAGCTCTGCCGTTGATGCATTCGCCTGTCGGCAATTGCCGCGCGAAGAATGAAATTTGCACATTCGACAATATTTTTCGTCCACAAAGATTGAAAATTTCTTCTTTTTACTTCTTTTACAGTGCAAAAAAACTGGTGCGAAATTTAATGCACCGGACTGGAAGTTTTCGTGCAAAAACTCGTGTGTTAAATTTCATGTACAACTGTGATGAAAAATTAATGTTCGGTATATTAAAAACATTGGAAAAAATTTATTTTTAATAATCTACTTCAATTTTACTATAAAAGTACTTTCATTTTAATGATTCACTTTAATCTCAATGACAAAGTGTATGAATTTTTCATGACAATTCTACTTTGAATTTAATGTACAAGTTTTTTTTGTTTTTTGCATAAATCTTCAAGTCCAGTACATTAAATTGAAATTTTTTTATTTACACTGTGCAATTACTTTTACAGTTAAAATTATAAGATCGCGAAGAAACGAAATTGTGGATGGAAGCGTGAACGACGATCCTTTTATAAGCCGTGCACTGTGATAGACACGCGTTTACCTCAGACTCTACGGTGCGAACCGTCGCTGCGTCGGTGTTGCATCGAAACACAATGCAACTTATAAATCAGGTACCGCGCGTGCGCGCGCGAACGCGGTCCGTTGCATCCGCCTGTAATCGCCGTGCGCTCTGGTATTACCAGTTTGCACGTTTTTTTTTTGTTTTTTTTTAAGTCATACTCTCGCCACGCCGCGAATAAGAAGAACTCGGTATAGACTGTAGGTACACAAGTACAGCCGCAGTGTACGTGAGGAGGGAGAGATCGGGAGACCAGACGACGACGACAACGACGCGCGAGGATCGAGATAACTAAGGATTACGCGTTCGAGAATTTGCTCCGGTCTCGTGGTCAAGGTATTCATTTGTTTGCGATTACCGGTACTTTTAGATCGGTTCGTTACACTTTTTTGTTTGTTTGTCTCCGATCCGTTCATTTCCTTTCTTCCACACTTCTGTCTCACCTCGAGGACTTGTCTCAGTGACAACGAAAAAAAAAAAAAAAAAAGCTGAAGGATTCCAACAACGGGACATTCAGCTCGTCGTTTCGCCGATCCTCTTTTGGATGAATGTACTGGCTATTCTCGGGCGAAATGGTAATCCTCACTGGATCCCACTCTCCGTGTAAGAACACGGTTAGCGATGCTGCGTCCCGGTACCGGAACAGACGAGAGCGCAGGCGTGTGTGGTCCTCGCGAGGCATCGAGAGGCTCCTTCCAAGCAGCATTGTCAAATACTTGATATCATTAGATTTAACGATCCTCTTGGCTCGTCTCTGCCTCCGGTGATTCTCCGGTGAGCTCCTGACACCGCTGATGCGACCGCGCGCGCTCGGCTTCTCGTCGATCAGTGCCTCATGCCGTGTCACTGGGCTCCTGCCAAGGCGGCGAGGCCTTTCATCTTCCTTAACCAGACTCGGACGCGCGCGCGTACGCCACTCTCATCGTTTTTTTTTTTTTTTTTTTTTTCCTCTTCCTCCTCTCTATCTGTATCTCATTTCTTTGTCTCCGGTGGATGCCGGGTAGGTGACTACGGTGGTATAATAGTCAGTAAAGTATAGATCGTGCTCTCGCCAACGAGAACATCTCTTCGACCACGCCGGGACGGACGGACGCGCAGAAGGAAGAAACAAGTGGAAGATCCGCAAATGACGGAAACTCGTGTGCCTTCTTGTGCTCTTATTTTTCCTGTCAATTTTCCTCGGTCTTCAAATTTGCATTCATCGACTTCCTTACCACGGATTCCAGAGTTTCCTGAAGAAGATCCGACGGCGACTCGACCGGTCGCTAAGACCGATTGTTCCTCGCGGAGGACAAAGCTGTCTTTCACCGTCGTGGAACCGGCGGCATTGCCACTGGGATCCTTTGTCGGAACTGAGGATTCTCATGCCACAATCGGGAGAGCCAAACCGTTCGGCGAACACCCGCAGGGTGCCCCGTCGCGGGCATCGTATCGAATATACGCGCCTTAAACGAGAGCCTTGTACAAACAAGAGCTCGATTATCCTGACGATTTAATTGGTTGTGTTTCCAAACGTTGCGAACGATTTTTTTTTTTTTTTCGTTCAATTTCACCATTGTGCAATGAGAGACATTGTCATTTCTTTTAGTTGTTTCACACAGGAGATTCTTATAGAGGCAGGCGACGAGTTGCATAAAAAGAAGCAAATTGATGACTCGTCGATTGCGCTGAGGATGCGGCAAGTGTTTCCACTCCGAATCACCCCGCCGAGGGACCGCGATCGTGATTCTCCCGGAATATATATAACTCTGCCTCTATACCTATCGTACACCCCTGTGGACTCACCGGCAATCTGTACTCGTCTGCCTCCCGGCAGTAACGCAGCAGGGCACGTTTTTTGCCGAACCCCACGGCCATCGCAACGCGGACAAGAAGAAGACCAATTACGATGATAAAAGCCTCATCTCTCCTCGCTCGTGCAATCTCTCCCTCCTTAACCGTACCGGTGTATTCTTGTTCGCGCGACCAGCAACATTTTCCGATGTATTTATCAATACCGACTGAGTCCCCGCGCAATTGGTATTTTGTGTCACGTTCAGATAATCGATTATATCCATATCTTCATTATCGCAAACGGAGTCGAGAGTCTAAAGCGGTTTGGACGATTATGAAAAAAATTTCAATATTCTATCCGATCTATTGGATGTAATTTTAATTGAAAAAATTATAATATGTTTTTTTTTCTCGACTTATCTCTTCGAGTTCCTTTCCGCTGTAGACTTTTTATCGATAAATTATTGTCGATCGTTTATATGATTTGTTTATATTTTTATCTCGGATTCGAAAGAAGAAACGTACGTTTTTTCTCGGACTCCTCATGCATACCTCCACCGTTGCCGGCACCGTGACCGTGATGATGAAGTCCCATTGACTCCTGCTGATGGGAGTGCAGCGCGGCCAACGCGCTTCCGGCGGGATCACCGGGGTTCACGCCAACCCCGAGATGTAGCGCGCCGTGCTGCGTCGTGTGACCCGGTAACTCCATGCTGATCATAGCACGCCACTCTGCTACCTCCAGGCCTCGTCTGTAATCGACAGCTGCCTCCTCCTCCACCTCGGCGCCCACCTCGTCGACGGGGACGAGGTATCTCTCAAACGGGCCGTCTTCACCTGGTCAAACAAAAAAACAACCGAGATTCAAACATTAATCGACCAATAATGTCGATAGTTACAACTTTAAAAAATATATATAGAGGAGAGCGGGGCAAAATGGGAGAGTGGGGCAAAATGATCCGGACAGTCGATACGCATCGATGGGACAAAATGGCACGTCCTGAAATTTTCCAACCGTTTTAGGACGTCCCATTTTGCCTCATCGATGCACTGAGAAAAACTTATATAGTAAATAGTACCCAGGGGGGACGTCTAAATTTTATAGTTACGACAATGACCAAAAATTATATTTGTAACTATAATCATAGTTTAATCAATTGAGTATATACCATCACAAACTACCTATACAATATCACAAACTATCTATATAGACGTGCCCGCTGGGAACTTTTCGTTATAGTAGGAAATACCATCCTTTATCTCAGTGTGCATTCCGATTGTTCCGTTTTGCTCCACTGTCCCATTTTGAGCCGCTCTTGTGCGATTTCAAAAAAATGTGTTTTTCGTCGTAAATAAGTGACC
This sequence comes from Amblyjoppa fuscipennis, assembly GCA_963575735.1. NCBI lineage: Eukaryota > Metazoa > Arthropoda > Insecta > Hymenoptera > Ichneumonidae > Amblyjoppa > Amblyjoppa fuscipennis. The sequence goes on from OY754490.1 coordinate 5,506,768, forward strand.
ACTTCACCCTCGACGAGCTTGTGTAAAAAAAATAAATAAAGCACGGTGGTCCAAGGATCGGAGAATAGCACAGAAATAGTGAGAGAGCAATGGTTGGAGTTGAAATTGGCTCGGGCACGCTTTTTATCCCCGAAGTCGGACAAGTTCTCCGTCCCTCGCCCTTGCCGCCCAGCGTGTAATGGGCTTACCAGCGCGCGGGTCATCTTTTTTGCTCATTACGCCTCCAAGGAGAATCCCCGGTGAAACCGGCGAGCGGTGATCCCCGCTCCGGGCCCGGACGGATGCTGCTCGCCGAACTTGGTCCAAGATGAATCTCGCGAAGCGCGGATACTACGAAACTCTGGTTACAGCGGCCGGGTTGCATGACTCTCCTCTGTGGGTCGCTGCGACACCGAGAGCCCCCGTGCCGCTATGAATGGAAGGATGAATGAGCTGTAATTTCGACGCTCGGCGACAGTGGCCAGTTTTACCGGAGGGAGACGGAGCCGCGAGAGATCGAGCCGGGAGCGGTAACGGGCGACGAGAGCTGTGCATCCTCCTCTTCTCGGTCCGCCGAGAGAAGAAGCGGCACGGAGATAAAAGAAGGACTATAATAGCGTAACCGCCATGGTAAAAAAAAAAGTATAGGGTAGAGAGGGGCAAAACGGGGCATGGGGCAAAACGTCATTTTCCAATAATTTTTAGATGCCCAAATTCGCCCCATCGATACGTCAGGCCTATCTGACCGGTTTTGCCACCTCATCCGATCCAAAAATGATTGGAAAATTTAGTTTTGCCCAACTGCCCCGTTTTGCCCCGTTGCCCCGCTCTTCTCTACGTAAAATATATTTTTACCAAAAAAAATCTTCGAACATTTTTGTTATGGGCGAAGCGCCACGACTGCGACCCTAGAGAGCCATAAAACTTTGATGGATTGAGGAAAAGTCCCTTCTGGAATTCCGCTGCACCAGTCGTCCGAGGACCCGAAGTCCCGAGGAGAAAACCTTGGGACCGTAGGATGACCGAGCAAAAACGGTGGCTTCGCACTTCGGCAGGACGCGCGGCGGATGAGGCCCGTGGAACGAGATAAACCCGGAGATCCGTTTTTCACGCGTATTCCATTCCCGCCGAAGGGCAGCGCGAATAACGTCGAGTCATAAAATAATCTATCCATCCTCTCGTACACTCTTCAATGTTCATGATACAGAAAATTCCTAAATAAACGCAAGCGAATCGATTGGTCCATCGATTCGCGATTGGTCCATCGAATACCTGTCCCACGATCGGCCACGGAGCTTCGATGAACCGAATTCCCGATATGCGCGCATTATCCACCGCGTGTCCGTGGGAGAAAATTCCTCGTCGAGAATTACGGATATCCTACTTCGTAAATTATTTATGACCTAAGCGTGGCAATACAAAAAGTTTATCGATCGATGAAATATTGATGCGGTCTCATCGCATGACGTATAGAAAATCGGTTCTTTACCGTATTTGCGTAATAGCGGTGGCGAGGAAGGAACCTTGGGAATGTTCTCGTTACGCTCGGGCGTACCGGCAGCCTCGAAGTGGCCCGAGTTCTGGAACAGCGAAGAGAACACCCGCGTCTAACCGGTAGGTACGCGATGAGAACGCAGCCATCGGGATCATTAAATTCCGAGCTGTGCTCCCTTTCGCACCTTTAACGGTGCGTCAGTTCGCAGCCGAACGGTCTTCGCAACCGAACGGAGCGTCGACGAAATGCGGTGGCAGAACCGACCGAATGTCGCCCCAACGCGACCCGAGAGCCCGCGGGAATCTCTGCCAAGACGCACCAGGCGCACATGATCGGCGGACGAACGAGACATTCCTTCCCTCGTCCATCGTCTCCTCATATGCTCCCTTGGTCTCTTTCTGCTTATCTGGCATTCTGATTTCCTTGATAGTTTCTCGTGCATTCCGAAAGCATAACCGTGTACTTATAGCGATTCAGGCTGATGAACAACACTCAATTCGGACTGTATACCTTTTTCGGTTTTCTCCGTCTTCGGGAAACCCGTTTCCCTTTGCGGCCTATTTGTTTCCGTTGCGAACTCTCTTCTCTACCTCCTCGGGCCTCTTGCATTCCGCCGAACGATTTCGCTGCGAAAGAAGAAATATAAACACACTCGTTCCCTGGGGATAATTCGCTGGCTTCTTGTCGACGATATCCGAGAGTCGTTTCGCGCTGCATTCTCTGTCACTGGCTCATCGCGTGAAGACTCGACCGGAATGGAGATGCAGAAAAATGAGAGATTTTGGACCTTCGTTGCCGCGAGCTGAATGAGGCGTCCTGAACTCTGGTACAGAGGCATGCCCGACTCCGTCCAGAGAGAGGATAAAAATGAGTCTTCTCACGACTCAACGAGTACTGGCTGATTAGGTACGAGCGCTGAACATCCATATCGCTTGTGCTTCGCGAGACTGCCCGACTCATGTACCATCGACTTATCTCCCTGCCTCGGCACATATTTCCAAAGCCACATTTCTGCAGCAGAGTGGCCAATCGGTGCGCCAAGTGTGCAGCCGCTATGTGCCACTGGGACCGTTTCAGTGAGGCCAGGAATCTCCCGACTGGCCGACGTTTAGGCCCGCGCATAGATCCTCCTAATGGAAGATGGAATGTAGCGAGTACACAGGGTAAACGCCGGTGAGATTGGCGAGTCGAGCGGTGGCTTAAGAGAGCGAAGACGCGAGTACAGCGAATTTTGCGGTGCAGACCGGTGAGCTTCCACGGGATGCCTCGGCCTGGTCGTAAGTAAGCCTCGAACGGATGAGTTTAAAGTGGGTGAGCAAGCGGGATAAGTGAATAAGGGAACAGTGTGCCAGAGGAGCGAGAGTGAAAAACGGCCATGGACGGAAGAAACTCCGTGCGAACGAGAGGAGAATGAAAATATGGGAGAGAAGAGCGGAGCGGAGCCTGTTAAGACCTCGTGCACTTCGATGCACGCTCCGAAGAGCTGGTCTTTTCTTTTCTATCCTCCTCCGTCTCTTCTTGTTCCTCTTCTGTCGTTCGCGAAGACGATTCCAAAGGAGAAGCTCAACGAGTCCTAACCGTGGGAGTTAGGGACCGTTCGGCGCGGAGCACCTAGCACGGATGCGATATGTACAGTACGACCGGTGTACAACTATTTCCGAAGGGAACTGGCATACGCATCGCTAACGCATTGTTTATGGGCCTTGAACAGCGCGTACTTTACTAACTACCCCCACGGTCAGCCCTCACGCGAACTCCGCACTCCGCCGCGGATGAATAACTATCCCGTCGTACCATGCACGCCCGCTACGGGGAACATTACCGGGTGCACGAAGCCGAGTCGAACTACCAGTTCAGCAGGTGTTTTCTCCTGTTCCTACTTCACTTTGCTGCGCGTTGTTGGGATACATTTTTTACAGATTCCGGACTTACGGAATGTGATTTTTTTTTTTTTAACTCTGTCTGTTGGACGGTAGAAATGGTTCCTGCATTTGACTTTTTTTTATACTAACGCCCTCAATCGATTTTCGTCTTAAGGGGGTGGTGTGTCGACTTCGAGCAATGAAGTCCCTTTCGTTATTTATGTTAATTTCTTTACTTGCATTTTTGGAACAGGTGGACCTTTGTCCAAAGAAATCTTCGTTAGGTCTGCAAACCCCTTTATTTAGCCCCTAGCCTGATTAAACTCGCTAGAACCATCACCTCCGATGCATCGGCGCAATTGAAGTGCCAAAGAGCCACTAAAGAGATTGATGGATAAATAACTTCGTGCGGATCGTCGCTGAAAGGAAGAGTGTCTCGAGAGTCATCGTCCTGGCCCGTGCGGCATGAAGTGGTCCAGCTCGGATCTCGTCTTCTTATTATCCTCGCTATATCCCTCCTCGATAAACCGGCAGTCCAGCGGTATGATCCTCGAGTCGAGTGGCGGATCGCGGTTCTCTCGAGCCGCGGTAGCGCGAGGGTAATAGCTCTTACGTAAATAGTAATATGGCTACGGTATGGTACAGTGGTGGTTTGCAGCGTCGGCTGCTGGTTGCCGGACTTGGCCGCGCAGCATTTGCCGACTGATAGCGGAGACCGGTGTGCTGCTCCCGGTAGCAGTTGGCGAGAGCAGGACGTGCCTTCGCCCTCCTCCGGCGTTCCGCAGCCTCGCAAGCGGCATCGCGGCAGCCTCCGTTGCACTCCGCTGCTGGATGCAATTTCATTCCGGTAGCCAGCTTCTATCCTAGTCTCCGGGTAACTCGGGGCACCTCTCAGCTCTCGGAGACCGGACTGGGCTCCAACTGCTGGAACTACACGCTGGAGCGGCGGAGGCCCGCCGCGTCTACCGCGAGTCAACGGCGTAATGGCGGTACTCGAAGCTTAACAACGCGTGACAATGTGCATCAAGAAATTGCTCGAGCGAGAAACTCCTTCGACCCCGCGCGCCCACTGTTGTGTACCATACTTCACGATACTTTACTCAATATAATAGACCGTACAGACACACACGCGCGGCCGCTGCGAGAGAGCGCAGACGTACCGGACGGACAGACGTAAATTCAGCTCGTACTTGAAAACCCGATGCCAGATTTACTCCCCGGCAACTCGGTCGGTAATTCGCGGAGATTCGTCGAGAGCGAATTTCATTGCGCATCGCGAACTTCGCGGATCGGCTGCCGGATCCCACGCGCTCGAGGGGGGGCGGGATGATCCATCGGTCGATACATTATGTAACTTCTCGGTTCGTAAAGTAAGAGAGGAATTTCTTGAGGATGAGGAATTTCCACGGTGAAACTTTGCATCGGAGGCCGTCGGGGCGGACCGAGAGACCGACTCGTTTTCTTTTTCCGGATCAGCTTTGAGCAGGCAGAGATTTGTATCGGTCGAATAAAAGTAACAGAATGAACGAACGAAGGAAAAATTAGACTTTGTCCGATGGTTCGTTAACCTCGATACCATTGCCGAGTAGACTGGTCACGGCTTTGGAATATTCATCCATCGGGTTATATACATAACACAACAGCGTCTGATTACAGAGGCCTCCCGTCTGTCTTTCTCTTCTCTTTAACTGCCTATTACGTATACGCACGCGAGCTCCGAGGCATTAACGCTCGGGACGCTAACACGCTGGAAGGAATTTCCCTCATGTATGTAATACATGGATTGGAAATAAATAACTAAAAATAATGAAAAAAAAAATAAAAAAATAAAAAAAATTGAGAGACAAGTGTGTACATCGATTGTGCATATAGCTGGACGAGAGAGCGGAGGTAATCCACGACAAGTCCGCGATGTTTTGTTAATTAACAAAACCGCGGGCTCTATTGGAGCGTGGCGGGTGAGCACGTTTGATAAGCGGAACATACGCACACGCGTATACGCACTTAGCTCAGAATAGCATTTTGCATAAACTCGAACAACCGTGCCGGAATGTTTGCGCGATCGCTTCCAGTCATTCGAGTTTTTCAATGGCGCGAATAAAGGAGCGAGATCCGCTCGGAGATATCGCATCTGGAGGCGGAACCGAGAAATCGAGACGACAGCTTTACGGAGAAAATGAAAGGATAGCGGGATTACGATGAGTAGAGAATTGGAATAAAAAAAAAAGTGGGATTCACACGCCTGTGGACACGGGACGAGTCTGGATCGTTGCTCGAAGGTGCTATCTTCATTCCCACAATTTTTTATATTTTTTATAAGTATAAAATAATAGTACGTAACGTTACCCATTTTTCCCGTTAGGTTTTTTTTTGTTTTTTTTTTTGAGAAAACAGAGATTCTTAATCCAAGTTACATTAGTAATTATAATTACTGTATGACACATATAAATGCATATAATATCATAAATATTACAATTATACAATCCTGTCGACCACCTTCGTTATCCTCCAGCACGATTTGTCACATAATCGTTCGGCTTTATCGTAAGAGCCCTCGAGATAAAATACAAAATCGACGAGCCGAGGTGTCGACCTGCCGGTGAGTTACTTCGATGCCTCTTGTTCACAAGGCGCCGGTAGCAGGAGGAGGGGGCGATCGACGAGAATTCATGAATTTTCAAAGAGGCAAAGAAATGTATTTCTTTGTGTGTACGCCGAGTGTGCGTGACCGCGGGTGTGTTTGAAGTGAAGCCACCTGTGGCTGACGCGGAGGCCGGTATAGGCAGTGGCACGCGCCATCGGTTAATCCCAAGATGTTTCTTTCGGTCTCTCCGCATCTCGACCATCGAGCGCGTGTGTGTGTGTGTGTGTGTGTGTGTGTGTGTGTGTGTGTGTGTGTGTGTGTGTGTGTGTTTGCGCGCGCGCGCGCGCGCGTGTGTGTGTATGTGTGTTTCTCTCTTCCGTACTGTCCCGCGACTCGGGAGAGAGAGTCGCGGTTGCCACGGAGGTCTGCTCGGCAGACCGGCTGGCCGCCCAACCGGTAACGGGTGTGTGTAGGAACGAACCGACTACCCTTCCTCCGGTCTCTACTCCTCGCCACATCGGGAAACGAGCACGAGCAGGAGAGCGAAAGAGCCGAGAACCAGCGAGCACCGGCACGCGGCCCGGAGATCCTCGGAGCACCTGTACACAGTCCTACGAGGCTATTCATTCCGTCCGATCTCCGTCGATCCCTCCCTGGAGAGAGCGAGAGAGAGAGAGCGCCTTCTCCCTTTCCCTGGTTTCGACTAAACCCTCGATTGTATCTGCATAAACGCCGGCTTCCGAGGAATCGTCTGTCCGGCCTTGCGACCGATCTCTTTCCATCTCCCGAGGCGCTTAGATCATTATTTATGATCGCTTCGGAATGCCCGATGATCTACGGGGACATCCGAAGTTGTCCCTTCATCGATTTAATGGTTATTCGACGAAATTTGTCGCTCGGACGCTTGATCCTGATTCACGATTCTACGATCCACGGAACGGGCACGCGGTGAGAGGGTGATAGGAATAAACTGAATACCATTGTAGTTTCCACGTGGGTGTAACGGGTACCAGCGGGAATTCTCATAGATCAGCCGCGCAGGCTCCTTCGGCTCGGCCGACACAGGATTAACCGAGTGCGGAGTGCCGGAGTCGCATGCACCTGCGGCTCGGGCATTGTCTTCGTGATATACACGGAGCCTTGCAAGGCAGCATGCGAAATACTCCGGCGATCGGATCTACGATTTTTTTTTTGTTTTTCCAGCGAATCTCGTCAAAGTACTTTTGCCTGAGCATTTTTTTTTTTTCGCACACAGTAAAAAATAATTTCGTAAAATCGAAATGGGAAAATTTCGTGAAAATTATTTTGTTAAATAATTGACAAACTTGTTTTGTCACTCGTTTGAATGTACTAACCTGTCCCGTATTATTTCTGTATTGTTGAGAATTTTAGCTTGTACTTTTATTTGTAAAACTAGAAAATTAACAAATAAAAAATTGTGGACGTTTGCGGACGATAATTTTTTTTGTGAAAAGTACACATTTTTTCTACTGTGCAGAGAGACGAAAGTCAGTCGACAATGAAAGATGTAATTTATATATTTTTTTTTTCGAGGGCGAATTTTGTACGGGAAAATGGAATTTTTAGTTTCTGCCGAACTGTCGAACGAAGACAGTGACAATTCGCGTTTGACACAAGAAACTTCGTGGAACTTTGTAAAAAAAAAAAAAAATGTACCACAGTCTTCGTTTCCGATTGGATCCGATTCGTGATTGCAGCGTGAGAAAGATATGAATAAGGATATCAGTAGCGGAGATTGAGCCGGCAAACGATCGGATAACAGTTTTCATTTCGCTCTTCACGGAGTTGATTTATCACGAAAGATCGCAGCGGTCTATGGGCGAGGTGTCGAGACGAAAGGAGAATAGCACGCGTTTACGGCCGCGCTCTTCCATTCCAGCGCGTCGGCGAGAGGTGTTTTCTACTCGGTTACGTTCCAGTTGGGCCCTCTATACCGCGGCTTGAACGATACAAACCAGCTTCGACGATAGGCCGGGTGTTTCAATTGTACGATCGTAAAACCACAAAACGCATTGTCTTGTATTACGAACCGAGGATTTACGAGGACGGTCCACTTGCGCGGCTGGACGACCGAACGAGATTCTAGTTTAGAAGTGGCGACCGGTGTCGGCTCGGTCGTCGCTGGAACGTCGTCGGTGGTAAGATATATCTGTCAATAATGATTTTTCATTATTAACAAAGTACGTCGCCGCGGTGGATATATTAATAAAATCGAAGCGCGGTTCTCTGGCGCCCAACCGATCATAATCGATTCCCGGATAATTTCAGTTCATTAACGGAGCTAATAAGCACCCTAGCTAAGAGGCGTTGTTCGCTCGACTCGATCGTTACACACACACTCTCTCTCTCTCTATCGGGTAAAACAACTTCGCTCACCCACCGCCTTCGCGATAATCAATCACGGGTGTGCGCTCATTCGATCGACTGCCGTTTGATATTAACGAAGCTTATTGGCTGTCGAACACAACGATCTTTGCCAGGTTCTCCGGAGATTCTCGCGCCCGGAAACCGGCCGCGAGGAGGATCGCATCCTCGTCGAAGATTGAAATGTGCCGGGTTTCGCGCACTTCGTGTCGCAGCTACCGAAGAAAGTGGAGAAAGGACCGAAAGAGCATCATCGTGAGAGAGAGAGAGAGAAATCAATTATCGGTAGTCGAGAGAATCCGACTCGGTCTCGCGAGCACGAAACAAAAATAACAACATAAGAAAGTTATCATTTCCGTCGTTTTGCCGGAGGGGAATAAATTGAAGACGCCGACTAATTCCCGCATAGGCGATACCAGTTGGCGGAGTGATCCGTGATAGCCACAGAGATTAATTTCACTCCTGAACGTCAGCTCGGACCGTACGAACTTCCATTACTTACGCCGGAGTGTCTATCGAGGGTACGTACACCTCGGAACATTGAGATTTTAACTGCGCGGCTCGCGTCGTGTACTTCTCGAATGCATATTGTGCCGGAAAGATGTTCAACTTCGATAAATTCGTAACTTACCGACCTGCCAACCGGTAATTTATAGACCTGCCTACCGATACGCTTCGAATAACTCAAGTACGAATCACGACATCGCGAAACATGTATTCCGTCTCGGTGACTCTCCCTCCATGTTGCTCTCGCATCGTCGGTCGACCTGCAATGCGAACGGACAAACCTCAAAGTGCAAAATAACATAATGAAAATGCGTTAAACTCGCGATAAAGGCATCGTCCAACGTTCGTACGAATGGCGATGGTAAAGCGAAAAGCTTTGGTTTTTTGTCCCGTCAAAATACATCCGGCTCTATCTCTTAATGCTCTCGAATTTTATCACTGCGATTCCGATTCACGCACTGAGAAAAAAAAAAAAAAAAAAAAAATCAATTGAGTCAACAAAATGTGCGCTTACGAGTGGCGAAACAAATTTTTCCAGTTGATCGAACGAAATAATTGTCGTAGTGAGGTAGAGAAACATTCGATTCAATCGGCCCGTTAGTTCAATACACGTGGCTATTATTTTCGATCAACCAAACATTTATTTCGCCACCCGTAGGCGCACATTTTCTTGAATCAATTAATTTTTTTTTTTTTTCTCAGTGCAGTAAAAAGAATAAATATTTATTAATTTAGAAAAATTAACTCTCTCGTTGATTCCACAATAAGAAGTAAATTAAAATATACGAGCCAACGTAAAAAAAAAAAAAAAAAAAAAGAATTGCAAAAATCTTGTGGAGGCTTGTGGACGAGCAATGTTCGTTGAGAGTGCACACAATTTTTGTTACGGTCGACGCGAGAAAAAAATTTTAATAGAAAAGCAAATATAGAGAGCAAAGTATATTGAATCATCATAACTGTATCGTTGAATAGGAATCGAAGCCTGTACAGCTACGTGTATCGAGAGAGCCGATAGTCTACGGACGCTGTGTAACGATTGCTCAAACGTCCGACACACTTTGGTAGCCGAGGGAATATCGAGACCGCGCGTAACCAATTTTTCCCCCCTCCCCCGCTTTTTTTTTCTCTCTTTCCGTTTCTTTTCTCGATCGTTCGGTGCCACAGAAGCAGAATCGAGGAGCATCGGAGCCGAGCACGTAACGCCCGCGCACAGTTTCACCTCTACGTGTAACGGTAAAACCAGATGCGCGCGCGGCAGAGTAGCATCGATATAAATTCATTGTGTTTCGAGCGTGGTACCGGTCAAGATCGGTAACAATGCCGGATCGGAGTACACTTATCTCGCGGCGGTTGCCACGCGAGCGCTCGAGATACGGCCCAAAGAAAGAGAGGAGAGCGCAACCGATCGTTCCCGATCAGGTGGATAATCGGTGGATTATGCGGGATATCGTCGCGCCCGCATAACTGTATTGTAATACGGCGCGAAGAGGAGTCACACGATTTACTGTAATAGCTCCGAACAGGAAGAGGAGAGATGTGAATAAGAACGCGGAGCGTGTGGATCATCTCTTCCTGCTTCCTCGGAGGAGATTCATCGATCGGTGAACGGGAACGCGCGACCCGAGGTTTTTTTTTTTTTTTTTTTTTTTTTTCCCTCCAACCGTGTTTATATATCGAGAGAACCGAAGATCGATCTCCGGCACGCACGATCGGCCACGCGTGCCCGAGAAAGCTCACGCACGAATCTGCCGTGTATTTAAACGCAGTCGGTACGAGAGGTTCAAACCGTCGGGTTTACACGAATATACGATTAAACATTGCCATCAGACTTGCCGGTCAAGCGTGGAGGCAGGGGCGACCACGCGACTAAAAATCACAAGCGCGCGCGCAGCTTCGTGCCGCGTGATCGGAATGATTAAGATGTAAACAGGACGTAGTCGACGATTCACACGAAAGTTGGCGCGCCAACTGCGAACGTTCGCGTCAATGAATATCGATCGCGATCGCGGTATAATTCGCTTCTTCGGCGATCGATCGGGTGCGACTTCTTTGCCGACGGATTTAAAAACTGAGCGGACATCGCTGATCCAAGTTAACCGGAGTTTTAACCGGCAATAATTAAGGTCCGGAGCACGCTCGGTGAGACATCTACGCTCGGATACCTTGTGGATTCCTCGTACGCGGCCGTATAAGGAAGAGCAGCGTGACGTTGATCTTCGGGCAGATCGAAGGGGTTCTTCTTCCGACATCGGAAACACGGGACCGGCGCCTGAGAGATCGTACTGCGGGACGTCAGCGCGTGCTGCTGTCATTCCTCGGCAACTAAGCAACTAAGTCGTACCTGTTGGTACGATGCCTCTGTACAGCTTGCCAGGCCTCTCCGGAGTTCATCACGCGTTCCAACAGGCGTCCACGCCCGACACCGGCGTCCAGTTTCCTTGTTCTTATTCCTCTTACTGCTCCGTCCATCCGTCTCCACGCGCTCCGAGTCCTCGGGCGACATTTCCAAGCATTACTAAATCGTAGATCATGCGGGCGCGATTTAACCGACAACTGCACACATGACGTATCCGGAAGAATAATTGTAGAGAACGGGGCCAAACCAGGTCCGCTATTTACGTCCAATGAGGAATCGTTTAAAATGGTCCATTTTTGCCCAGCTCTCCCTCGGTCGAGGAAAATAAATAATTGTAGGTCAGCCGAATCCATGACTCGGGACCGGGATTCAGTTTAGGTATTTCACTTCCCCATTCTCTTCTGCAATGTCCTCAGACGGCGATGCCAAAAGACACCTAAGGTGGACTAGTTACCAGTCCGCCCACCCTCTTTATTTTTCATTCATTTTTTTCTTACTCTTCTTCTTCGTTCTTTCTCGTCGTGGCCTGCTGGCTCGTAAGGAGACCAGCAAATGGTCCATTTTGCCCCGCTCTCCCTCGGTCGAGGAAAATAAATAATTGTGGGTCAGCCGAATCCATGACTCGACACCGGGATTCAGTTTGGGTATTTCACTTCCCCATTCTCTTCTGCAATGTCCTCATACGGAGATGCCAAAAGGCACCTAAGCTGGACTAGTCGCCAGTCCGCCCACCCTCTTTATTTTTCTTTCGTTTTTTTTTCTTACTCTTCTTCTTCTTCGTTCTTCCTCGTCGTGGCCTGCTGGCTCGTAAGGAGACCAGCAGCAGCGCACACACACGAACACACACACACACACACACACCGAGCAGCCGGGGGGATCCGCGGCCGCGTGCCACCTTGCATTTTTATCGATCTCGTCGCACGATAGGCCTTGCAGTCCGTGCTTCGCGGAGCTGTACGCGGAGAGGATCTTCGCGGATCCGTTCGTTCGACGGCCTCGCTCGTGATTTCTTACACTTTCACGATCTTCGAACGGTATACGCGCACGGAATACAGCCGGGATGCTTCACGCCATCCCAGCTGAACGATGTCAACTCCAAGGTTTTGCCGAGTTTCTAGAAAATCCGACCACCCGTTGAACGGCTTCTGCCTACAATCGAATCTTCCGTGAAGCCGATCTGCAGATTTTTCGATTTTTTTTTTTTTTTTTTCATCAATTTTTCTTGCCGTTTCGATACTCGCATTTCCGTAATTATTTTATCAATGAAATTCCTCAACGGCCTCGAGGCCGTGCGGGCCGAAGAAATTCGATTCATCCGTAATGGCTTCACACCCGCCGAGGGAAAAACCGTAAAGAGCCGTAAGAACGAAAATTCTCGCGGCAACGGAGGAAGCCAAAGGGAACGAAGAAAGAGATCAGCGTGTACAATTGATTGGTCCTGGCACATCCTGCTGCTCCCCCCTTTCTGCCTCCCCGGCTCCTCGGTTACTTCGTCGCCCTTTCCGTTCATGGGAAAGTAGTCCCATCGCGAGCGAGCGAGCGATCTTCGAATCCGCACTTTTTTCTCCGTTTCTTCTCCTTCGTCTCCGACTGACTAAGAAAAGCCTCTCGTCTCGTTTCGCTCCTTCCTCTCCTTCGTTTTCCAATCCTCCGTCGGCTGCCGTTCGATCTTCGATTCGGCGCGAATTCGCAGGTACTTTCTCCGATCGCCGAGTCTCTTCGATCTTCTCATCTCAATGTCGGCAGTTCGTCGATCGAAAGTTTGGGAAACTCAGCGAGTTCGGATGAACGTACGGCGATCGTATTCGTGTTGGAACAGAGAGATTCGATCGATCCCGATCGAGCGGTAAATCACGCCCGGGCGCGGTCGATCTAGAACGGAGCCGGGACGAATCGTTCCCTCGGAGACGTCTCATTCATGAAATGGGGGGGAAAGCCGCTGAGCGACTATTCTTCAGCTCCTTCAGACGGAAGTTTACGACTCCGCACCGTTTTCTTTTTAACACTTGACTCTGGTCTTCAATAACGTATTGATCGCGCTATCGGGCGACACTTTGGGCCACTGTTCAGCTCGGTCAGGTTTCGCGCGATCAACGGCTGACGATCGACTCTCTTCCGGCTGCGCTCTGCTCCACGGAGCTCATCAGGCACGCACGTTTGCAAACGTTCTCTCACGTATATAGGCGAATCGATTGCACGATCATGCGGCTGTGATGGCCGGGCTCGGGACAATGCGATACATCGAGGAATAATCATTGGAACCTGTCGACGATTTCTCGCGCGTTTCTGTCCCCGACACGGAGATGCTTTGATCGTTCAGCAGATACGCTGGATTCGGTTGAAGATTCAAAAAATTCGAAGAAAACGGTTGTCCTGAATGAATCGGAGTCGGATTGTTGAAGTTGCAGTGCCGCGTATTCCTCGGTAGCCCGTTAACGGTGTTGCCGGAACGCCTGAGAACTTTGATGCTTTGGTCGTTCAGCAGATACGCTGGATTCGGTTGAAGATTCAAAAAATTCGAAGAAAACGGTTGTCCTGAATGAATCGGAGTCGGATTGTTGAAGTTGCAGTGCCGCGTATTCCTCGGTAGCCGGTTAACGGTGCTGCCAGAACGCCTGAGAACTTTGAGAGCCGACCGAGCCCAAAGCGAGGCAGAGCCGGCGGCAAATGGACTTTGCGACAAAAAAAGGAAAACCCTCGAATGCCGCGTCACGCGTCATACCGGGTCCTCGTGGATCCGGCGAGCGATCCGCGCCGCGACTCGCCGGGCCCTCGCCTCTCCCGTCGTTCTTTTTCGGAATTACCCTGGGAGTTTCAACGCTGTCATTAAATCTCGTGGACACGCACGGAGCCCCGGTTTCCGGCGCTGACGCAGAAACTCTCGAGAATCCGAGTTGGGCACTTTTTTTACGACTCCATCTCTTCTAGTTTCGTTAATTCGTCATTCCGACGAGAGTCATTGCTTTGGACGTCCTAGAGGCGACAAAACGATGATTGGTCGTGTCGCGCTGTCGCCGATAATCCGAGTGTCCGCTCACCCGCTTCGGCGATAAGACGTGTTTCCTTAATAGGTTTTATCGTCGCACGGTGAGCTTTTCCTTCGCAAGCGCCGATAGCCCGCGATAACCTTGGCTCACGTTGTTTAACGCCCGCCGATTAGACCGTGATATCCTCGAGTCGCAGCGGCGAACGTACGAATACGTATTGGAGCCGGTTAAAAGTTAAACGACTATCTATCTGTGGCGTGTGCATGTATATCTATATTATAAACGTATATGGGTAAAGTGTACAGAAGCGGTGAACTACTCCGCAGTAAACTCGGTTGCTACCAGCTACTGGTACCACAGTCCACGCGTAACGAGGCGACCTTGAGGTAAGGCGGGTGGCACAGGAAGTCGACAAGGTTTTTATCGGGTACCGACCGAGAGAACCGGCGGGAGACCCGCAGACCGCCGAGAAGGCTACAATTGTGCTAAACGAAACTTCTGCAACCGAGAATACGACAGGCGAGAATTCTCGCCTGTCGTATTCGGACAAAATCGGAAACCACGGAAACGATCGATGCTGTGTGATGTGCACTTAAAAAACATTCGAATCACAGTTAATGGCGGTTCACTTTGAGCCCATTAATGCATCTTCTTTCAAATCGTATTCGGACAAAATCGGAAACCACGGCAACAATCGATGCTGTGTGATGTGCACTTAAGAAACATTCGAATCAGAGTTAATGGCGGTTCACTCTGAGCCCATTAATGCATTTCCTTCCAAATCTGCGTTTGTTTTTATTTTTGGTATTTTTTATTTTTAATTCATTCTGCAGATTTTCGTTTTACCGCTTCTCTTCGAAAAGTGTTTCTCGCTCGTCCTCAGTGGCTCCGTCCGATGTTCACCGGGAATTGCGTCACTGGTCTCCTCCACTCCATCGTACACCGGATGCTACGAACGGACGTCAAATTCACTTTTTTCATTCGACTCCTCCGTTCCTCGGCCTTCCACCTTCATCTCTCCCGCTCCTTTTTTCATTCGACCGACTTCCTGCACTACAAGCAACGAGAGGCGACCGAGTAATTTGAGGAAAATTATGTTGTTTGTACGTTTTGGTGAAAAAGCGCTACGTTGATTGAAACCCAATGAGGGACCGGTCGAAAGATCTCAAGCATTTTAATTGTTTTGTTAATTGTTTCGTGGATAAAAATGCTTGATTCGTCCTATATTTCCTCACATCGTCCAGGATACCTGGAAACAACTGGTCAACCGAATTGAAACATTCATTTTGACATTCATCGTCCTGAAACCTTAATTTCAGAACCGCGTATGCGCATATTTTCGACCGATAAAAAAGCCCCGCAGACCGGAAGTGCCCGAGCGATAGCGGCGGAAGGTCGATTCGAGTGCGCGTTGGACGAGAACGAGTTAATCCGTTCGAAACTTGGACGAGGGACTTCCGTCGGAGGCCGAATAAAACCACGCTGCAGGGAAAAGGGTGCATCGTACAGACCGAGGGATTTCCGGCAACGATTTCCTGCGGGCTCACCGAAGGAGCGCCGGCGATGCGAGAGGATGGCTCGTTATCCGCGTCCAGTGAAGAGATAAATCATAGCCCAAACAAAAAAAAGAAAAAAGAAAAAAAATATTCATGCGCTTACAACAATCCACAGTCTCCGAATGAATTGCGACCCGGGAAGATGCGTATTTAAACTCTTGTCTCGGATGTCTCTTAACGAATCTCGCTCGTACAGCGTACGGCGACTTTGTGTCATCGCTCGTTTCTTCAAAGAGTCTTAACGACCCGCTCGGTGCACGTCCGGGATGAAACGGCGTTGGCCGGCGTACGGCAGCGAGCGTAGGTTATTATGCATCGCGATATCGTACGGCTCGTACGTGTCGGTGTAAGTACCGGGCAATAAAGGCGCGTAGGTGAGCATATAAAAGACCGGAACGCGTGAGAGCCAATGGTTATCTGAATTCCGGGCAATGAATCGTGCGAGCCGGACCGCTCGTCGCGGGATTGACAGAGTCGGAGAGCTCCGGAGTTTCGGAGCAACTTTTGTATGCTATAATATCTGCGGGGTGTAGTTCGCTGAGGTTCGCGATAGGTGCGGGCGCAGTTTGTTCGATACACCGAGAAAAAGGTTTGGTAACATCAAACTAAGCTGCGGTTGCGGGTGGCGAACAAAACATTTGGTCGATTGAAATAATTATCTAGTTGATGGAACGAATATTTAGTTGTTTGACCTTATGTTTTGTTGCTTCAACGAATAGTCACTTGAATTGAACAAACATTTTGTTCGATCGACCAAACATTTCGTTCGCCACCCGCAACCGCAGCTTAGTTGATATCATCGAAACTTTCTTTCGGTGTACTCGGTAGAAAAATAATTTTGTAAAATCGGAATACGAAGTTTCGTAAAAATACATCCATACGAATAATCTATTTGTCGGCCACCGTTTATTTGGATTTAGTACAATATCTATTTGATTTAAATAGATATTTATTTAAATTAAGTAATAGTTACTTAAATAACATAAATATCTATTTAAATTGAGTAATGGTTACTCGAATAAAATAAATATTTATTTAAATCAAATAAACATTTTACTCAATCCAAATGAACGATGGCCGTAAAATAAATTATATTTCTTGGCGTAAGTTTGTCAGACGAGTGACGAACTCTTTCGTTCGGACTTAGTTTGTACTTTCGTGTGTAAAACTAGCGTCGGATCGAAGAACGTACGAATAAAGAAACGTGGACTTTCGTGATCAATAAATTGTTGTAAAAAGTACAAACTGTTTTTTTTTTTACTGTGCACGAACTGTTCGAGGCTGCGCGCGCAACTTAGTTTTATCGCAGCGGACCTCGCGAGCGCTGACTCGTGTGCGAAAGTTTGAGATCGAAAAAAAGGAAAAAAAAATACAGGAACAAATGAACAAAACAGAGGTAAGGTGGAGTGCGAACGGAGGTGAGGAGGGATGAGGACAGCGTGAGTAACGAGCGGGACGAACGGAGAGGTTCGCGCACCAGGCAGAGAAGCGGGAGCATAAGAAACCGGCGACCAACTAGGAGAGCAGAATCGGCGCATAAAGTGGCCCGTTCGCGCCTCTTTGCTCGCCCGACGTTTATAACCCTCCACCCGAGAATAAACAACCCCTGTGCTCTCGTCGTGCCACATAGGTGCGCTCCGGCCTCGGGAGCGCGTTACGTTGGGACGTTCAGGCTTTCCCTCATCCAGCAACCAGAGCGAACAATCGCTCGTGCATCTCATCGGGATTCGAGGAGCTTCGGAGCCTTCCACACCGGTCAAATGAGTGTCGAATTTTTGTTGCGACAAACCGATTGAAATTTCTGGTGAATCGAGCTGCCGTCGACATCGTTCCAGTTTGAGGGCACGAAATCCTTAAATCGCACCAAATC
Organism: Amblyjoppa fuscipennis; assembly: GCA_963575735.1. Taxonomy (NCBI): domain Eukaryota; kingdom Metazoa; phylum Arthropoda; class Insecta; order Hymenoptera; family Ichneumonidae; genus Amblyjoppa; species Amblyjoppa fuscipennis. The sequence continues at coordinate 5,524,349 of OY754490.1, forward strand.
GCACCTCCCGGTCGAAGACTCGAAGATCTTCCAATGCACAGCATAGAATATGCGGCTGAATCAACCAAAGATTCGGGCAGTGACGTTCAAATCAAATATTTTGTTGCTGCAGATAAAATATCGCTTGGTTCAACAATTTTTCCCGATGATCGCACCAAAATATTTTTGAGGCATTGAAATATTTTGTGAGTCCAACCGAAATACTCATTTGAACGTCCCTGCCCGAATCTTTGGTTGATTCGAACGTTTTTTTTTTTTAATATCAGTATGACTTGATAAAAAAAAAAAAATGAAGACGCTAATCGCCTATCGGAAAAAGCGACCGGGAGGCTTGCAAGAATCAGCGTCGAGAAACCGAGAGAAAGGAAACAACATCTCGCTCTATGCTCTCCGCAACGTTCGACGATCGTCCGGCCAAACGTACGAAAGAGATGGGTTCGTAGACACGCCGGGAACACAATGCAGCGGCGTTATCGGCAACGAGAGGCCCGCGCGATTCGATCTCGTCAGATCCGATCCCCGATATGAGCCGCGATTCGCAAATAATGATTGTTAAACACAAACCGTCCGTTGCAGTTAAAACACACCGCAACCGGCCGAGCGACTGGTGGGAAACCGTCGGGCGTTCCTCAGCGAAGTCTCCCGGTGGGAGCGCCTCGTTAAAATGATCGACGAAAAAAAATTCGGAGCAGGCATTCAGATGTACAATTGCAAACTGTAATCGACACACCAATGAAAAAAAAAAAAAAAAAAAAAAAAAAAAAAAAAAAAAAAAAAAAAAAAAAAAAAAAATGAGTACACTGAGAACAAAAATTCCTCAGTTAAAGCAACAATACTGACTTTTGATCATAAAAAAAGTGGACGATCTAGCGATCGTCCACATTTTATAGTTGCGACAATGACAAAAATCATGGCTGCAAACATAATTACAGTTCAACCAATTGAATATAAACTACAATCATGAAAAATACGGTTGAATCAACTAAAGATTCGGGCAGTGACGTTAAAATAAATATATTGTTGGTACGGCTAAAAGATTCGTTGATCCACCAATTTTTCGGCTATTTTCATCAAATAATCTTCGAGGCATCGGAATATTTTATTCGTCAAAATATTTTTAAAAATATCAAAATATTTTATTTTCTTCGTTGAACTGAATATTTAGTTGAACATCCCTGGCCGAATATTTAGGTGATTCGACCGCATTTTCTTATCAGTCTATCAAAAACTATCTATACAGTCTTTCCGCCTGGGAACTATTAGTTACAGTAGGAAATACTATAAGTATACGTTCTTTTTCTCAGTGTATTAGTCCGATCTGCTTCGAAAACAAAAAAAAAAAAAGAAAAAAAGAGCCAGTTACCGCCCACCTGCGATGATAGATCGATTTAAGGTCGTGACGAGGACGAGCGACGAACGGAACACGTGAGCGACCCGCAGCTAAAATTATCGGGGTATCCCCGGCGTCGGAGGGCGCACCTGATACCCAAGAGTCGCGTGCACTTGTTGCGCTCACCGGCTCCGATCGACGTCCGAGAATCAAAAGGGCGCAACTCGCCTGCTCCAATCCGTGAGTTACGCCCTTTTGATTCTCGGCCTTTGATACACGTTAAGCTGCACTTAATGGTCATAACCCACCCGACGTTACGGGGCGCTAATTCGCGTACGGCCAGGCTCGGCCCAGCGCACGAATGCAGCCCCGCCTGCACCGATCCACCTTGCGACGTGACCGGAATGAGAATGAAAGTGCAGGGTTAAATATCCGGTCATTCACGCGGGAGAGCCCCGGTGCGGAAAAGGCCGCGAGGCCACCTGTCGAAGAAGGGTGCCGAGTCTCCAACGGAAAATCGTCCACAGTGCAACGATGCCAAAAAAAAAAGAAAAAAAAAACACTTGTCACTTCCGGTTTCCAACAAATTCGTGACTCTATCCGGCCAGTCGCCACTCGACCCAAAGTTTGCGATACAGTTACACGCGAGACTGTAAAACGCAGGAGTCACGTTCTCGATTAATATACCGTAAAGCGAACTCGCCGTATCCGATTAATTAAATTAAATTTACATACGATTCGTGGATTTCGCGATATCGGGCTCGATCGGCCGGAGCGGGTGGCTCTTCCCGCGGGCGCAGCTCTGCCTCCGTCCCGTTCGCTAACTCGTACGGGACGAATGTACACGCTATGCTGTAATTACAAATCCGCCTCCAATTATCTCAGCGACTACAATATCGGTGTTGAGCCCGCGCGGTAGCTCGATCGGCGAAGGATAAACAGAAGATAGGAGCCCATAAGACGCGACCGTACGGATGTGCCGCGAGTCTATATATGTACGCATAAAAGGTATATTATAATAGGCGGTCAGAGGAGTGACAAAGCTGCTAAGTGCTGGACTGTGTACGGCGGTTACCTCGAGGTCCTTCTCGAGGTTCGCGCACCTGATACCGGAGCGACCGGCGACGGAGAGCAGCGGCGGTGGCACCGGAGAACCCCTCTCGTGCGGTAATGCTCCGAGTCTCGTCACGCACACACATCGGCTCGCGGGGCATTTGCCTACACGCGCATACCCGCGTCCCGCGAACTTGCGCATGTACGTACACGCGCGTAACCAAGCCGCTGGAATAGCTTTCCCACGGAAATTTCCGGCGGATCGGCGGAAGGTTTCTCTCGCGCGGCTCCGCGACGGGAGGAACTGTGCGTCGATTCGTCGAGTCAACTGATTTTTTTTTTTTTTTAAATCTTTGCACGCTTGTGGATAGTCGTTAATTGTGTTAGTAGTACGCCTGTGTCAACCGTGTCCCTACTATGAGCAAACGATTCCTTATCCTCATTTATTAATATTTGTTATTGTACCGTTACTATTATTATTTTAGAATTTTGAGTATTGTTGTTATTTTATTTTATCAGTAGTACTAAGAGAGATTTATTGCCATGGTTCATATTTAGAGTTTTTTTTTTTTTTATGTATATACTAATTTTTATACCTAATGCTAATTGTACACCTTGGCAATCGACCTGGGTCCTTCAGCCCGATATATTCTTTGGTATTTGGGAGGTTTTTCTTTTTTATCCTTTCCTTAACCTACGATTAAAAGATTTGGCGATTTTATTCCATGACTCTTCCGTTGGACATAAATTCTAATTGCCGATAAATTGTGTGTGGGGGGGAATTTGAATTTGCGCGTAACATTTTGGAGCGGTTGTGTACATGGTTATTTTGTCACTGTTATCTCTGATGCGTTTTCGTCTCTGCCGTTGTTGCTCTCGGTCTCGCTCTCTCCACGCGTACCTAGTCTCGATTCCCAATTTTAACTTTAGCCCTAGTGTAAGCTTGTTCTCGCCACCGCCGTCTTTACCAGGTCCTATAATTAGGGTTTAGTATTACTAAGGTCTCCGTTTGCGCTTTGATGTAATATATTTTAATTTTATTTAATTTTATTTAATTTTATTTAATTTTATTTAATTTTATTTAATTTTATTTAATTTTATTTAATTTAGTTTAGTTTACATAATTTTGTTGAACTTGTCATTATGTTGATGTGCAATTTTTAGCTAACTCCCATGTACATTTTGCACCTTGTATTCTGTATTATTCCGTAGCGCGCATGAGGCGACATGTCTCAGGGCGCTTAATAAAAAATCTCTGTCCCTCTGTTTCTTTTATTTAAATGTTTTTGTTAATTTTTGTAATCATGCTCTTTACTCGACGACTCGCTGATTAGAATTAACGACTCGATGATACGCCTCGAGCTTGGGCGTTTCGCGGCGGTAAGTGCCATTACACGCTCGTCCGTAACGCAACGATGTTACAAAAATAGCGGGGACATTTTCCTCGGCTCGCCTTGATTGATACAGATGATTGCGAGCCGAACGGGAGTCGGGAGCGAGATGCTTGTACCGATGATCAAATGAAACACCGTAACACAGAGCTCTATGCGAGTTGAGCTTGTATTACAGTTGTAGTTTAGTGCCGGGAAGAACAGGTTCGATGTCGATCGCGAACGACTATAAAAAAAAAAAATCAAAAAAATCTATGGAAATAATAATAAAAATATAAATAAATAAACTACCATTGATATCGGAGCGGATCGACGGAACAGGTGCGGCAGATCGATACGCGCTTTGCCTCCGCGAGACAACCGAAGTTTGTGTCGCGCGGCTCGATTTAATGCGTTGATCGCGGATCGGGACACACCGCGCTTATAACTCGAAGGTGCACGTATCGATGGCCCGAGATCGAACGGGTGTACGAGCTGTCCTCGGGCTCTGCTCGTACGCCCTTCTGATCTCGAGCCACGGGCGTACCGGCCGAACGGCCGCGAATGGAGGGAACCAGCGTAGTCCGCCGCATCGACAGCAGCCCGACTTATTTTATTCTTATTCCATTCGTAATCTATCCGCTGCTTCGACTCCGATGATAAACTCTCGGAACGAGTCGGCGCGGTTGTCCCGCGGCAAAAACGATTCCCAGGTTCCACTTGACCAATAACCCGCGCTTCCGCGATTTATCGCCGGATAACGGAGGACTCCGAGACCGCGAGTGCATTTTAATTGTTGTTCAAAGCACGGAGATGAAATCCGTAGTAAGCGCGATGCTCGAAGCAACGAATCACACATCGCGCACACTGAGCAACGAACCTCGGAGCGCCGAGTTGTGCCGGGACAAATTTATCCTCCCCGATGAATCGACCATCAGTCCGCTTTATCGCCACTCCCGACGCCGAATAAAACGGCTCTTAACGCTCCTAAAGCTATCCGTCTCGGGATGATCGAGCCACGTTTACTCGTCACGGCGACGAGACTCAACGATTCTCGCAGGATCCTCACGCGAGTGAGCGAAGACCTCGGAGACATCGTGCTCTAACAAACGTAACATCTCCAGCCAGCCTTGCGTCTTCCGCCTCTAATATACCACGGATCTTCGTGATCGGAAAGAAAAAAAAAAATAACCACGGAACTCTGCACGGAGCGAAGCTTTTTACGCTATAAAACGAACCGTACTTCACGGTGAATCTATCGGAGGATAGCGCGTTTCCTGAGGTCCCGAGGTCCCGAGATACGTGCGCAGCGAACCCTCGTGCTCGCGCACCGCGGGCCAAACGACAGACGGACGGACAGACCGGGGGGGGATGAAGTACCTCGAATCAAAGATAGCAAATGCGCGCGCTTTTTCAGCCGCACTTCACCGAGATCGGATTGAAGAGGCTCGTAAGTTCGCGGGTCGCGTCACCGGAGTGCGCGAGTCTCGGCTTCGTACTTTGCACACGCACGGCGGTGGAAGTTCCCAAGTGCAATAGTCGGACGGAGGTGGATGGGATGCCAATCGGGGCCAGGTGTGGCACGACGCAGCCCAGCTTCGGCGGCTCTCCATGGGCTCGGATATAAACACATGGTTGAAACGTTCGCTGGTCAGCCTCTCCAGCGATGGTGAATAGCTATCCGCGGTCCAGTCCGTGGCCTGTGAGACTGTACTTGCTGTTTGTCTGCGAAACGGCGGCCGAAGGATAGCCGGCGCAGAGCAAACTCTGATCTAATAGGAACGGCCCGATGCACACACACGGTTGGGACTGTCGGGGAACTGTTTCACTGTATATTGTAGTGTACACAGAGGCGAGTGCAACATTGGCGAGCATGCAGCGTGAACTATAAATAGATTCCGAGCTACTTGTACAGTCGGGAGACTGGTGTGTATACGCGAAGAGCGCCAAGTTATCAGCGTGCGCCAGGGCGCGGACCAACCTCCGACCAAGACACACGCACGCACGCGCGTGCACGCGCGCATGCGCAGGTGTGCGAGACCGCTCTCAGCGCTACCGCCGACGATGCCGCCGGTGAGCTTAGAGGCGGTTTCGTACACGTACGTACCACTGCGGAGTCGAACGATGCATGGTTAACTGTACAAGCGAGTGAGCCGGGCGGTGAGCCACTACGCAATTAACCATCTGATAAGTTGTTCGGTGTAATAAACGAAACAAGAAGGGGACCGGGCGTGTACGCGCGCAGGCGCGGGGAGGACGCGAGACACAGAATGCCCGGATGAGAGAGGCTGATGTGAGACTTCGCGACCTGCTCGACTATCGCTGCTCGCACGCGAAGACGATGCGAGGCGAACGAAGCGAGGAAGAATTTTCGCGGGAATTCAACGACCGATGACGCAGCGTTGGTTGGGATATCGATTGGGGCATTGCCTTTTTTTATCCGACGTCGATGAGATCGCTAGGATTTTAGGAGAACTTGCCGGCGGACAAATTTTCACGGGTATTTTAATTGTGAATAATGCATCGTTGCAATGTCGATCGTGCATTCACTTTTTGGCTGATATCGATAAAAACGTTGACATTTATGAGAAAACAGAAAGGGTCGGAGGAATGAAGGAATCAGGTCGATGGCCCTTTGCCATGGTGTACAATTAGCATTGGTTATAAAAATTTGTATAAGAAGTTAACTATAAATATGAACTTTGCAGATTGAGGAGAGCGGGGCAAAACGGGACGGCGGAGCAAAACGCAATTTTTCAATAATTTTCTGATGGAAGAGTGAGGCAAAAAGGAGCGGAAAATCGGTATGTATATCAATGGGGCAAAATGGGGTATTCAAAAATTATTGGAAAATTGCGTTTTTCCTCATTGTCCCGTTTTTGCCCCGCTCTCCCCTAAATCTCTTTCACTGCTACTAGAGAGGGTCACATTTCGATACTTTGGTGCTCTGAAAATTTCAAACGTTACTGAAAACTGTAAGATTATCATTAAACGGACAATGTAAAAAAAAAAAAAAAAAAAATCCATTTACTTATCAACTCAGGAAATAATTTTGTTTTTATCGATCTATTTAGAGAGGTTTTTATTGGCGCGATATAAAATCTCCCAGACGCGTGACGTTTGCCGAGAAAACACGTTATCCACTGGCCACTGTACCATCGGGACGACCAACACGCTCCATAGCAGCAGAGCGTTATATATCTAACTGTATATACTGCTATAATTGCGCTCACGTCCTGACGTCGGAAAAGCCAACGGCGGCACTCGGTAATTAAGCATCGATCAACGAGAGAAGCTCCGGCCAATAAACGAAACACGCGAATAGATCGAGACGTATGAGGAGTGACGGAGATGAGCACCGCCGTGAGACCCACGCGCATCCTTGACACGACGCCTCGTCAACGATATAAACGTCGTCGATATTCACCGGTGTGCTCGAGTTTGCTCGCTCCCGCCCGACGGCAATGACAGAGCTCGGAATTACGTTGATCCCCGACTGAGATAACGTTTATACCGCTCCGAGCGCCTTCGACGCCTTGAGACGCGTATAAACCGACCGCAATATCGACAGGGACTGTTAGTTCAATTTTGATGTTAATTTTGATGTTAATTTTGACGTTAATTTTGATGTTAATTTTGATGTTAATTTTGATGTTAATTTTGATGTTAATTTTGATGTTAATTTTGATGTTAATTTTGATGTTAATTTTGATGTTAATTTTGATGTTAATTTTGATGTTAGTTTCGGTGTTAATTTTGATGTTAATTTTGATGTTAATTTTGATGTTAGTTTTGATGTTAATTTTGATGTTAATTTTAATGTTAGTTTTGATGTTAACTTTAATGTTAACTTTAATGTTCATTTTGATGTTAACTTTAATGTTAATTTTGATGTTAATTTTAATGTTAATTTTAATGTTGATTTTAATTTTACATTTAATTTTATCGTTTGACATATTCGAATAGGCAAGTGAGACCGTTCGGCGAGAGTCGAAGTAGAGCCAGGCCCGACAAGAGTGAAGCAGCGTACGGGCAGTAAGAGAAAAAGGAGGATCAAGAGTTACGGCAGGTCGTGCCACGATCTCGACAGACATTATTTATTAGCAATTTCGAATATTCATAACTTAACCGCACGGCGTACTCGGAACCACTCCGTCTCCGGGCCCCGCGGAGGAAAATTGTATTTGTGTCTTATAAGCGAACGAACGTCCCGAAGGCCGAGTCGTGACCGATCGATCTCTCTCTCCCCCGCGATTTACAATAATCGCCGAGTGGCCCACTTGCTTAATAACAATCGATTCGAAAATTACTTTCCCGAGATTAACCGCGTACACTATCGTACACGTGAGACGTAATTGAAAACGCCACGGTCTCGTTGTACGCCTCACCGGCGAACGATAGAGAAGATTCACGAGACCGCGGGAACGTCTATAATCTAAAAAAAAATCCAAATTAAAAAAACCAAAAATTAAATGTTAAACTCAACGTAATGCAATTACACGAGCTCTCGTAACTGAAAGTACAAAATACTTTTAACCGTCGACGAATTACACAAAGTTAAATATTTTTTGAAAATCATTTCCTCTCAACCCCCACTCGTGTGTACGCTCAGGACTTCCGCTCCCAACGGAGGATTTTTATTTCTTTACTCCGGAGAGCCCACCCATAGGTCGTTTGCTCGAGTTAATTACACGTTCCCTCGAAACTCGTCCGGGACCGTGCCCGCTACCGTCTTTCGTCATAAGCACACGTCACACGCTTGGCCAGAATGCGGTGTGGAAGTGTGGGGAAAGAAGAGATCGAGGGCTTTAAAAATAAAGACAGTCGCATTTGTACGAGAGAGAGAGAGAGAGAGAGAGAGATCAAGTTTGGAGCATATTTCTCGGTGTGAGGAAGCTGAGAGAGAGAGAGAGATAATGAAAGAAGTGGTCGAAAATGGTCGAAAGACGAAAGAGAGAAGGTGCGACGCTTAATAAATGACAAATCGAAAGGTGAGCCTGTGATTGAGTTTCGCGTATATATCGGCAATTATGAAAGATTGACCAAAAAAAAAGAAAGGAGCCAGAGGTATGATATGGGAGTAAAGAGATAAGTGATGTGCGATCGGTGTAAGGAAATTAGTAGATAAGGGGAAAATGTACGGTAGCGAGGACAAAGTGTAAAAACCCTTAAAGTTCATACATAAACAGAGGTCTATGTGTGTTATTTCTACATGTCGCACGAGTCCTCGTTCGAAGCTCTCGCGTTCGACCTACCCGCCCCTACAGCGATAGGCCAACGACCGTTTTGTCTTCCGAAGATAACGAGATACATTATACAGTATTATACATTCGGGCTATACATATTCGGCCTCTAATGACGAGGGCCACCTGACGCCAGCAACTGCTCGGAAAGACGTTGCAGTTGTCTCGGGGGCGATTTCCTACCCTGCTCTGAATATACTACGACCCTACATATATCTATATATATATATATATATATATATATATATATATATATATATATATATATATATATATATGTGTGTGTGTGTGTGTGTGTGTGTGTGTGTGTGTGTGTGTGTGTGTGTGTGTGTGTGTGTGTGTGTGTGTGTGTGTGTGTGTGTGTGTGTGTGTGTGTGTGTGGCTGTTTCAAAAAATGCCTGGAACGTTTGGGGTGTCTTCGGCCAAGAGTGGAGGGGTCTTCCCTGCACAGGAGGAATCGAGGGCGAGAAAGTTTGAAGGGTGGCGCGCGCCCTCGGGCAGATGTCCTAAGACGCCCGATGAACGATTAGAAACGAATTTTTTTTTTTTTTTTTGTCGTTTCGGCCGGGGCTGTTGAACCGAGCGAGGCGCCCGATAACCCGACAGTCCCGAGTCCGCCGAAGATATACTCGTGGAAACCGCTGACAGAGAGATGAAAAGGATGAAAGGGGGGGGGGGGGGGGGGAAATAGAAGCACAGGTGCGCGCCCCGATCTCACTCTCGGATCTCGTTTCCGATCCTCGTACGATTCTACTGTGCGGCTAAACAAGATAGGCGAAGAGAGAGCGCCGCTGCCTCTACGCGCCGCGCAGTGTACACCGACGGACGGCGGCGACCCTCGTTGACAGAACGATTCCTAACTCGGGCGACAATCGTCTTCACCGAAGGAACGAGAAAATTAGAGACGCGGCATTAAGGACGGGGTAGCAGGAGCACCTGTGCGGTGGTCGACGGACGATTCTCTGCGGGATTTGGGATTAATTGCATCGAGATAAACTCAATGGGGAGGTCCGTTCGAGCTTCCCGCCATAAGTCGAGTGAATTTTCATGGGACGCCTGCCGAAGGGAATTAAATGCTGGATAGCGATAAAGCGATACGACGATGAAATTGTATCTCGGCCGATGCAAATTTCGAAAGGGAATCGTCCTCGTTAGATCGGAAAATTAATCACGATCGACAAAGTCGAAAGAGTCGAAAAAATTGTTAACCGTTTGCGCAAGTCTAAAGCTATCGGTATCGAAAAATAATCTTGTGGCACTTCGCGACTTTGAACGTCTCGTCGATGGTGTTTCATAAGCGTTCGTTGTATATATATATATATATATATATATATATATATATATATATATATATATATATATATATATATATAGAAAATGACATTTTACACGAGCTTTCGCAACGAAGCTTGGCCACAAATTTGTAATTAAAAAAAAAAAAATGAGACTCGTTGACAGAACGATTCCTAACTCTCACTATTGTGGCCTTCCGGCAGAACGGGGGAATTAGGGAAGTAGGATTGGGTACGAGGACCAAGAAGGGCACCTGCGCGGCGATCGCCGGACGATGCTTCGTAGGATTTGGGATTAATTGGACCGACATAAAAAAAATTAAAGAAATGTCCGTTTGAGTTTCCCGCCAAAAGTCGAGCGGAGTTTCTGGGACGTTTATCGGAGGAAATTAAATACCGTGTACCGATAAGGGTATAACGATGAATTGTATGTCGCCCGATGAAAAATTTACGAGAGAATTGTCTCCGTTGGATCGAAAAATCAATCTCTATCAGTAAAGTCGAACGAGTCGAAAAAAAAAAAAAAAAATTGATATCCGCTTGCATAATGCGAAGGCCATCGGCATCGAAATAACCCTATGTCATTTCGCCACTTCGAGGGTCTCTCCGCTGGTAATTTATTGACCGCCCGTTACATATCTGAAATGATATTTTACAAGAGCTTTCGCAACGAAGCTCAATCCGAATATAAATTTGTAATTAAAGTAACAATAAAAAAAAAATAAAAAAATCTTACAAAAAATAAGAAAACAGTATCACGTCGTGCACTTTGCATAATGCGATACCATAACTGTCGCGAATAATTCACTATCGTTAATAGCAGTAATAGCGGGTCGTGGACTCACCTAAACGACGACTGTGAAAGCAGCAACAGCAGCAGCAACGGCAGCAGCAACGGCAGCAGCAGCAGCAGCAGCAGCAGCAGCGCGTTATTCCTCCGTTCTTGCCTTGCCTCGCGTCGATGTCTCTCCGAACTCAGTCACTTTTCAACACACCGAACACAATTAATTTATTACATATATCTATATACATATATATATCTATATTTCTCTTGTCTTCGTTCTTCAGCAGATTCACTTCAACACCATGTCATGCCCGATCGTACTTCATCGGTCGATCCTGCCGCACGAGACTCCGGTACTCCCTTCGTCGCACTTGTCACGGGCGTCTCGTAGAGCGGTGAACGGTTGAGAGAGAAAAAAAAACAATCTCTCGCTTCACGCTACAAAAAAAAAAAACAACTCCGAGTCTCTGACCGTCGACAACACTGAAGCCGTCACTCGTCGATGCTTCGTTGGCTTCGCTATCGACGATCGAAGAACGCCACTCGCAACCTCCGAGTCCACAGCAAAAAAAACAAAACAAAACAAACAAACAAAGATCACTCGAAGAATAATAATCCGGTGTGTGCGAATGACCGTGGCCGCTCGAGCCGCCGTGCGCAAACTAGATGCGCAAACGAATATTAACGGACGTGTCCTTTGTCGCGTCTCCCGTAAGCCCACTTTGACGCGAAAAAGAAAGAAAGAAAAAAAAAAACACACAAAGAGCGATACACAGAGGTGACACTTGTGGGTGTCGTCGTTTCTTCGCCGTTCGATGAGCACCGCGTGATTCTAGAGGTGATATATCGGCTTCGCCCGGTCGCGTGCGAGTACGCTCGGTCGCTCGAGCGCGCGCGCAGAGAGAAACACGGTCACAGTTCGCGAAGCGTATTGTCGAATCGCGAGGGCACGAGTGATAGACTCTCCCGTGATCCTAGAAGTGGAAGTGGCGGCAGCGGCGCTTTATTAAACGACGATGGTGGTGGTGGTGGATGGAGCGGTATCACGAGAGAAGAGTAGACAGTGGATGGATGCCTTCGAATGGGACGGTTAGTGGGAGGTGGAGGTTAGAACGACGATTGTGGCGGTGGTGGTGGTGGTGGTGGTGGTGGTGGACGGAGGCAAAAGCGCGTCTGCCCGAGGAACGACAAAACTCGCGCGGGCCCCGCTGCTTCCAATGGAAAACCTCGACCGATGCACTTCGTAGTCGAACGCGAAACGGAGAGTCCCGGCGATAAACGTACGTGAAACGCGCGGCACTGAATCGATCGGTCGCGGTAACTTTTCTCGATACTATCGAAAGTAACGAAGATCTTTCCTCGACGTTAACAAGTGTCTAAGGCAGGAAATTGTCGATTACCGGTGCCGACACCTCGCGCACATGAACAATGAAACTAGCCGAACAGAAGAAGGGAAAAAAAAAAACAAAAGTTACCCGTCTTTTGTTTTTGTTTATTTTTATTTTATTTTTTTTATTTTCGGGAAGACGGTTTCGCCAATGCGGGTCCTGGTAAAAAAGCCTCGTGGTAAAAAAAGCGTCGCACGTATCAATATGCCTCGTTGGGATTTGTAACCACGGAGAGAGCAGAAGCTCGAGGATCGTCAGCGAGAGAGAGCAGCCCAGGGCGCACACGGCAGTCTCTCAGCGGCGAATCTAGGCCTGCGTGCGTACCTCGTGGAGCGTGCAGCAGGAGGCGTGCTGTCCCGGACTGGACTAGCTCGGGCCCCTCGCTCGGAGAGGGCCGGTCGCGCTTCACCTCCGCTTGCTTTACCTAACCCTCCTCCTTCCTCACTCCTCTCTCTCTCTCGCTCTCTCGCGGCACCGCTCTCGCTAGTATCTCCACGAATATATACGCTGTAACCACTCTCCACCTCCACCTCCTTCTCCTCTTCGCTCTCTCGGTGTGTTGTGCCGGCGTCGGACGGGGCACGAGACTCCGCGCTGCGCGCTCGCTCCTGCAGTGCCTATTTCCCCCCCTCCCCCCTCCCTAACTGTATCGCGATCGCGCTTCCTCTAACCTCGAACCCGATGTTTCCATCACTTTTTCACTACATCGAAAACTATTTCTCTGTTTATCAACGACGGCTTGTCGGTGTGAGTTTTTGCTGTCTCCCTTACTTCCTTCGAGCCGCTCGGACTCTCGACAGAGCGTCGGTGTTAAGCGTACACATGTAAGGTGGCTCTCCTGTCTCTCTACAGTGCACTAGTCCGCCCGTCTCTTTCCCCCGGAATCGCCCCCCCCCCCCCGCCCGCCACTCCCCTCCGGCGACGGCAGCGGGTCCAAGTGGCGAGTAAGAGCGAAACAAAATTTTATCAAGCGCCGCGCGGGAGGGAGACAAATTGGTCGGCTCTAGGAGTCGGACCACTCGAATAGAGTCGGCGAGGGAAAGAGCGACGAAAAAATAGAATTTATCGCGCACTCGCTCAGAGTCCCCCCCCTCGCGGTTCTCAACGGTCGTATTTCATCTTCCCTTTCCATCGGGCTTCGTGCTGCTGTCGACGCGCGGGCCTTCTCCACCTCTTTGCGAAACCGACTGGCCCGCCTTCCGAACACTTTTGTTTCTTCTTCGCTCCTCTCGTTTCTCTTCCTCGTCTATCGGGGCCACTGTTTTACACTCGACATTTTTTTTTCTTCTTCTGTTTTTTTTGTTATTCCTACCTATCTAATTTTCTCCATCGAATCGTTGCGGTCTCACACCCCCCAGCGACGGAACGACGACAGGTGTCTACAGTGGAGGAGTCCTCTCCGAGCGGCAAACCGTTAGCGAGTGGCGGGCGCGGGGGGGGCGGAGGTCAGCAAAGGTGAAACAATTCGAGCGCGAAAATCGAAGATTACTTTTACAACGAGCTCGAGAGTCGAACTATCGATTCTTGAATTTGTTTTTTTTTTTTTCTTCAACGTGAGAAACATTTCTCGTAGTGCGAGAATGAACGGTGCCGCGCAATGGTAACTTCGTAATAATTTATCTTACGGGGATGCGAAGGAAGCGGACGAGTCTAATGGCTCGCGTTTAATTTGATGCCATGCCTATATAGAACAGGTTCCTACCTCCCAATAACACTACACAAAGCACAACAAGAGCGGAACTTCGCTTCGCGAACCACGGGCTAAAACTTCCCCCCTCGATCGACTCTCTCCGCTCTCAGGCCGGAACTAAATTGGAATTCGGGTGAAAACTTTGTATTTTTTTTTGTGTGTGTGTGTGTTTTTTTTTATGGTCCCCAGTTTGCATCGACGCCCGTTTCTCTCGCTTATAAATCAACGCCGGCGACGCACATGCCACCGAAGCGCCACGACAGTGTGCCGTAAAATTTCGATATTATTCGCGGTCAAGTATGCGTGTCCGAGGCGTGTGAAACGTTTCGAGTTCTCGCTTAGCCAATGGAACAATGACAAGTCGTACGCGGTATTAAAAACCTCGACGTTGCGACCAATTGACCAAACGTCTAATAACAAATCCGTCCGGCCATTTTTTTTCTTTCTTTCTTTATTGCTGATGAGCTGAACAACAATGAACGGCGTACGGCGGTATTAAAAACCTCGCCGTTGCGATCAATTGACCAAACATCTAATAACAAATCCGTCCGGCCATTTTTTTCTTTCTTTATGCTGATGAGCCGAACAACAATGAACGGCGGTGCGGCGAGGGCGGTGCGGAGAGCTCGATGAGAAGGGCGCGCAGTTCCAGCAGTTATTTTACTTTTTTATTTTTATTTATTTTTTTTATCGCCCTAACGATATACATAAAATTACGAATAAATTAAAGAACCGGAACGAGCGCTCCGCCGTTCTCGGTTCTACGCGCAACCCTGTCTCCACTTTGCCTCGGACAACGGCTGCTGACGGTTCAACGGTCGTGCAGTAAAAACTCTCCCGCGTGCGCGCAACGCGCATTTCACGCACGCCCAAGTTTTGCCTCGAATAGTTATGCACCCCTTGAATTTTCCTCTCTCACTCGTGTTAGCGGCTTCGCGCTCGACGTTCGACTCTGTCCCGTCCCGGCGAAACCTCTTCCAAGCAACGGGCCCCTACCCACCTAATGTGCGACCCATCTCTATACGAGGGTTCGACCACAATGCCGTAGAGGAAAAGTGGCGCTCTCCGCTACTCTGGGTCTTCGACCACGGGCCGCGCTCGCTTCTCTTCTCTGTGCCCGGGCGTTTGCGTCCTGCCGCGGGGACAGCTGGGGCACCTGTTACATCGCCGCACCGAGCGGCAGCGTAAGGTGCAGCGTGTTTCAACGGGGCGGTCTGGCCCCCCGTTCGCGTTAGTACAGCAAACGTTCGCATCCTTCCTCTTGTCCCATATGAGGTTTCGACCTCTCGCGCCTCTCCACCCTCCTCCGTCTGCTGTCGCGCACTTCGGCCGACGGTACCGCGGCCCACTCGCATCGTCGGTGCTACGCGTGTCACTGGAATCTCACCGGATCAACCGGGGAGCGTGGCTTCATTTTGCCGTAGATGCCGATAGGACGCGTTAAACGACGGTCGATTAATCGTGCGAGATGGCATTCATTCTTATTTTTCGCTGCAACTGCGGCGCAATTGGTACTCGCGGTCGACGGACGTCGAACGTAGAGATGCGAAAATACCGGTATTCTTAAATATCACGTAAAATTACCAATAAAAAATACCCTATTTTTTTAACGTATCGTGAGGTCATTTTATTCTCTCAGCATAACGTGTTGCAAAAATACGGTCACAATAGTCTCTCGTAATTTATCGTTAAAAAGTGGCAAAAATCATCTATCCAAGATGTGAAATTAACCGGTCATGCAAATTTTTTTTTTTTTTTTTTTGTACATTTACCGTCGAAACATATTAAATCTGCCTATTTGAATGTGACATTACCGGTTGAAA
Source organism: Amblyjoppa fuscipennis (assembly GCA_963575735.1). Classification (NCBI taxonomy): domain Eukaryota; kingdom Metazoa; phylum Arthropoda; class Insecta; order Hymenoptera; family Ichneumonidae; genus Amblyjoppa; species Amblyjoppa fuscipennis. The sequence continues at coordinate 5,540,322 of OY754490.1, forward strand.
AATGATAAACTTCAATTTTATATAGTTGTAAAATTGCGAATAACACATTTTTTTTTTTTTTTTTTTTTTTTTTTAACATTATCGTGACATTTTCGTTTGAAAATTCATCGTGTGTTGGTGATGTTTTAAATCACTGTGAGACCATATGATTTTATGGAATTTAGCTTCCCAAAAATCTCCCAATTCGTTCATTTCTTGATAAAATGATGAGAACAGTCAACTGCAGAATAGCTGCGTCTAGTTGAGCCAATGTGGCAATGTTGAACGCGGAATGTTGAACGCGTGTTATTGCCAATGTGGTAGTGTTGAACGCGGTCACGTAGGGTATTTTTACGGTAATAATACGGTAAAATTGCCGGTCACATTTACCGCTCACATCTCCACGTCGAAGCACCTTTGTACACGGACAGGTTGAGGGATAGCGGAAGTCACGTGACGGCACCATAAGAGACAGTTGCATTTTTCAAGTTAACTTCATTCAACGGTGCTAATTTTATTGAGGAAAAAAAAAATGAATTCGGGCCGCATGCGAAATTAACGTGTGCATCCGGCTTGAATTTGCTTCTTCCTCGAAAAAAATTGGCACCCTCGAGAAAAGTTCATTGCAGTTTTCGTCACCGACCGCGATAATTCACTTCACGTTGAGCCGAAGTGCAACTACCCGGTCGATAACGAAAACTGTTTGCCAAATTTTATCTGAGACTGTTGATTTTTAGGGAAAAATACGAGAAAGCTCAACTATACGCAGCTATTCTGCAGTTGACTGTTCTCATCATTTTCTCAAGAAATCAACGACTTGGGAGATTTTTGGGAAGCTAAATTGCACTTTACACTTCACTTCAAACCCGCAAACGTCAGGAACGACGACATCTTTGCTCGTCGCAATCGCATCAAGGCGCCTCCCGTCCTCTACAGTGTTTTAAATTATCAACGGCGGCAATGATTTTTTTTCGTGCTGTTGCGGAGGGATGAAAAAAACGTGAAGTTGGCCTTACAATTTTTTTTATAAATCGAAGCGTTCGCAAAAATGTTCTGAACTAAGAGAACTGAATTTTCTTTTCGTTTATTGCACGGAGAAACTTTGAAGATAGCTCTCCCGGCTTCAGCCTCGCCAAGCAGCCAATCGGTGGCCGGATAAAGCGGCATCAATTTTTCTGAAGGTGCATTTATTTACATATATTTAGACTCTCTGCAAAAGAATCGTGAAAATTTGCTTCATTTATGTTAAAAAAAAGAATTCTTGTTTTTCTGTTTCAGGTAAGTTCCTGTCGGCAAATTAAATTATGAAAATTTCGAGAGATCACGAAAATGATCTCGCGGGATTGACAATGTTTTTTTTCTTTCATTTCAATCTTCACGTGGCGCATGTTTGGATAAAATTTGCGGCTCACCGATAACTGCAGGTAGAAACAGAGCGACGAAAAGATGCTTACATTTTTTTTTTTTTTTTTTTTTTTTTTCAACGCGTTATTTTTCCAGATAGTAACGAAGAGCGCGAGTCGGAAAAATGACGATATTTTCGTTCGAATATATCGTTCGGGCAGGTGCATTCGGCTCGGTGGAATATAAACCCGATCGATCATCATAATTATCGTCGATAATATGCACGCTTATTAAATCCACCTGGTCTCACTTCACGAATCTAAAAGTCACGGGATGTTCGTGTCAATTCCGTCCTGGATATCTCTGCGATATCTCGCCGCCCCGATCTGCGTGCATACGGTCTAACGCCCCAATGGCACGTGGGCCGTGCTCGGACGAAGCTCGCATGCCCTTATGAAATTAATCCATCGATATGAACCGTCGCTGAAAATTCGCGACATCGAGCGCGCACCGTTATACCCAGAGAGTGTATAATAACAATCTTCGTCGCGTGTATTCGTCCCACTCTCACCGCTTCGAATAATTTAAAAAAATATATATATGCTCGAGTCTTACACTGTAAAAAAAAATTTCTCTGAAAATTACCGAACAGTATTGGAAGCTTTTTTTTTTTTTTACATAAACTGCTTCTAAAATTTCAAATACATATGCGTTGCAAATTTACAGTAAAATTAGTATTTTCAATGGAAATTGCTGTGAATTTTAGGCAAAAGATTTGTAATCTTAATATCTCGTATTGTAATTTTACAGTGAGAGTACATTAATGTTCAATTAATGTAAATAATGTAAGGAAATTTCAATTTCCCCGAAATTAAATTTATCATTTTTTTTTTTTTTTTTTTTTTTTTTTTACAGTGTAGCCTTCGTCCAACGAGTTCGAGAGGGCCAACCCTCCCGCGTATTACTCGCCCGAGCAGCGGCTGGTGGAACTCTCCCAAGGTAGTCGTCTATTTCATCGCCCTCGTGCGAGCAAACGAGACTATCCAAAAATTTACCCTCGCTTCCCTCCCCCGTCCGGTAAAAGACGATTCGTCGTCTGGGCCTCGCCATCGAATAGAAAACGAGCGAAGACGTCGTAAGACGTAGCGCGGGAAACACATGTTAGAATCAGCTGGTGTTCGCTCGTCCGGCTCTTTACCTCCCCCCCCCCCTCCCCCCCAAAAACGTGGCATCCAACCGTTAAACTTATATAGTACACACGATGGCATACACGCAGCCCTTCCACCCTTCGGGGGCGCCCCGCGCGCGCGCGTTCTTCGCACATGGCCCTTAAGCGATGAGAGAACTCGACGGGGCCCGAGGGATATTCCTTGCTCGAGACAGCACGCACGCACACCGCGACTTTCGTATTCTTATTAATGGCATACATTATGGCATTCGCCTCGCGCCTACCGAGGAGGAACTTACCGGGCGGTGGAAACGCGCAAGGCGCTCACGTGTTGCTCCACACACCACCCTGGCTACCCCAAGTGAGCGCCCGGTAACGGCCGCGCGTCAACGGTTCCGGGCACCTGACGCTTTAACGAGCGAACTGTGCGAGACAGCGGCATAGAAACCCTCCTCCTCCTCATCCTCCACCCTTCGCCTCTTTATAGACTATCGCGCCGAGTCACGAATTACACCCTTTAGCTAGCCTCTCGAGACGCAGCTGAGCAACAAGTTGTTTTTCACAGACGATTCACTTACAGATTGTGGCATTAAAATTGAATACTTGAGAAAAATTCATGTTACCAGTCAGCACTCGGATACTTTGTATGGCGCAATTGTCACTATCATTGTTGCTATTTGCGAGTATAATCATTGCGTTATATCGATATATATAACAGTGGATATCTATTTTTATCGTACGCCTTACTCAAATCATGTTAGGGCGAAAATCTCAGTTGGTCACCAGCTAATTCATTGTTTTAGCTCCAGCGAATAATTTTCAGGCTAATCGCGAGTCTAATTGAAGCAATTATTTTTCTTCTATGCAGCGATAATTTGTACGATAAATGCTACGATACTGTTAGTGCGTAGCACGTCCAAGTATGGATATTTAGCGTTAAATTGCCTGAAATATTGGTTTATCAAAATCTTATTATTTATTTATTTACTTATTCATTATTCATGGGCGGAACTCATTTATGGGACGGTAGAAAAGCACCGTCCACAGCAACGAACAGAAACGGTAAAAATCGCAACATACCAATTATGCGCTCATACAACTATCTAAAGAATTCATCGATAACGAAAAGATGATGCTAAGTCCAGTATGTGCTACGAGATAGCGGATTTACAGTGACCGAGCATTATGGGGGACATGCATTTTTAGAATGAGGAGAACATCGCGTACAGCCACTTCCTGAATTGTGAGACTGAACCACCGAAGTCACATGCACTGAGAAAAACTTATATGGTAGATATGGAGGGGACGACTATATTTTATAGTTACGACAATGACCACAAATTATATTTCTAACTATAATTATAGTTAAATCAATTGAGCATATATGATCACAAACTATCTGTATAGTCGTCCCCTCTGGGAACTTTTCGTTATATTAGGAAATACCATAGTTCTTTCTGGGTGTGGTGTCCAGCGAAAGTTCCTAAAAAATGTCCATGATTTTTCCATGATTTTTCCAAACGATTCGAGGATGCATATAAGAGACAAAATTAGTTGAAAATTGGCATGAAATAAAACGTATTTATTATCTATTTTCGTGAATGTGAGCGGGAGCCGGTCCCGCCGCTGCGAATGAAATCGAGGTCATGGAGTATTCGTAACTCTCAGCGGCAAAGAGAGTCAATGACGATGAACAACCAGTTTTAGATGGACGCTGATATTTCATATTTCAAAGTAAATACCGTGAATTTTAATATTGCTCATTAAATTATTTTTAAAATCTCAATAATGAAATGAGGAAAAAAAGAAATTGATTTTTTTTTTTCAAAAGGCTGGACGAAAGGTTTCTTGAAAACAAACATTGTAAGAATTTCCCTGATGGACCGAAAAATTCCATATTTCCATGATTTTTCCAAAATCGTAAAGTTTCATGATATATCCCCGACGTGCCTGATTTCCATGATCGCTGGACACCATGAGTCACTATCCATTTCATTGAGAGAAGAAAAAAAATTGAAGAAAAAATTGGTGCATGCTCAAGATCGGAAAGCTACCGAGTTATCCGCAGTTCGACATCTACGAGGATAACCGTATGCAAGATGTATTCATGAAAAATGTGTCCGCCATGAAAAACGGGAACACACTCGGTTCCTGCGGCAAAGAAGATGTACCTGCATACGAGCCTCGGGCGGGTCTTTATATTCAGAGCGAAGGCGTTGCGAGGACGCGGATGGATAGTCCGATGGCAAAGGGCGCCCCAGGCTAGTGCGAGGATCTCGCGGCTCCGAGAGCTCTCTCGTCCTCGGGCCTTGGGAACAGCCTTGCGCCCCACGTGTGTGCTCGACTTGCGCCAGGAGGCCGTGGACGCATCCTCGTTCTCTTCCTCGTGCACCTTCCTCGGGAGCCTCGGGTGTTCGAGGAAGCCCGCGTAATTACCGTTTTCAATGAAGGCTCCGCAAGCGGCACGAAGCGACGGCAACCCGTTAAAGCACCTCTGCGATGCGTCGTTCATCATTAGCCATCTACTCTTTCACTACGGATCAGCGGCGAGTCTGACCTCCAGCTCAGCTTCCATAAGAGGATGATGGCCCCGGCATCTTCGCCGTATCATGCGCTCTCGCGCCCATCAGTCTCATTTACGTATATAAATCTCTTCATCGAACCTCCGATACATCACTCGATAAACGTCTTACTCGTTTAGTTACGGTCTTATCAAAGTGCTCGGCTTGCGTCGATGCGGAAGGCAATTCCTATACCGAGGGCACTTACGTTATACTTAATTAATTTAATTTTCTCGAGCAGATGCAACTCCATCATTTTCCGAGTGAGGAAAAAAAAAAAAAGAACAGCATGCAACGGGACGATCCTTGAGATCCAAAAGCAAAAGGGGATGGACATCGGGTAGCGGAGTTATAGTGAACCTGCTGCAGGTGCTGCTTCATTCGCCGCTCTTTTGTCTTCGCTTCGACGCGATGGATAGACGAGCGAAGCCCCCAGATCACTAGTCGGGAAAACGTTTTTTCCGTTCGACCGTTCGCTCGTCAATTCGACAGAGATGCAGACACCTGCTCGGATGCTGCCTCTCTCGAGAGAGATGCAAGCTGCTCTCGTACAGTTTAGGAAAAATCGTCCGCGAAACAATTAATGGCGATCGGACACGAGCAAGTGTGAGACGGAAATACGATGCGACATAAAAAAATGTTAAGTGAAGACAATCATCTGGGGAACAGTGTTGCAAAACATGGTTTTTCTTTTCCGATGATACGGAATATATCTCAAGTCCGCAGACTTTGGAATGGAACTACGGTAAAATGGCCAATGAATGGACAGTTAAGCGGACGAAAAAGCTAGTGAATAGATTTTCTTTGATGCACGTGCTCTTATAAAAGGTGTCGATTCATTGGTTGGTTTACCCTACTTGCTCGCTCTTAGAAGGTTCAAAAAAAATGCGGTTGAATCAACTAAAGGTTCGGGCAGAGACGTTCAAATAAATATTTAGTTGGTCGATCAAAATATTTTTATGCCTCAAGAATATTTTGGTGTAATCATGAAAGAAACTGTTGAACGGCTAATCAGCTATATCAACAAAGTATCTGAACGTTCCTGCTCAAATATTTACTTCCTTCAATCGTATGTTTTATCGGTACATCGATCATTATCAACGCACTTACCTAATTCACTCTCTTAATCCCCTCTCTTCGCGCGGGCGCCAACTGGCGGTAATTTATATTGTCGTCGTCGTAAAATCTAGCACTTTGGACAAGTATGATTTATCTGGATCGTACACCGAGAAAAAATAAATTAACCAGAAGTCGCAATGAAATCCGCTTAATGCTGTTATTTTTTTGGTACAAATAAAGTATTGTTTCGTTAAACGATTGTTTGGTCCGTTCGATTCAAACAAACATTTTTGTTATAGCCACCTTGGTGTGCATGTTAGCGCACCTTGGTTAATCCAACCACTTTTTTTGTTGAGTGCGGAATCGGAGTGCAGCTTCGTTCAGAATGGCTCGATGGACATTCGGTGAGGCGTATCAAGCGCATCGCAGTTCACCTTTTGCCACTTGTAATTTTTCGTTCGGGTGACGAAATGATACGCTACTTGATCCCCGAACGCCTTCATCATCCCACGGATCGGAGTATCCCCGGGGTGACTCGTGGGATTATCAGCGATGGACTCGACAACTTGCGGGTTACGCGGCCCATCGGCTTGTCCCCGACACGGCGTATCTCACCTTCCATCCCATCGTCGGCGTACTTCGTCGGCTCGGACGTAATGAGAAACTAATACGAAATTACACAGACGGAGTGACCGTGGCGGGTTGAGCTTGGCCTACCCACATCGAGCCCCGCGCGCTTTCTTTCTTCCGACAATTTTTAACGCTCCACGCGGTAGAAAATTGGGTACGGCATCGGAACATCGGCGCTAGCAAAAGCAGTAGCCGATGATTCTGACCTTCCTCATGCATCTCCGACAACGAAGACTTCGGCATGAGGTAGCTTTCCGATTCATCTTCTCCAGATGGCAATTCCATGCCGGCGAAGCCTCTTCGTGAAATTAAAAAAAAAAAAAATCATTCTTCGCGTCATCACTGACGGAATACATTGACCCACTGTGATTTTCTCGATGTTCGCAGTTTCAGGTAAATCGATCGTTAACTCCCTCGGTATTGTCGTCACTCCTCGCCTTTCCCGTTCATCAATCGCGTGCGGCTTCTTTAATCACATATCGCACCCCTACACAGTTAAATTGGTACCGATGTTTCCTGTCGACAAACGTCCACAATTCTTTTCATGTCAATTTTACAAAGAAACTCGCGTACATTTTACAAAAATGTCTGTCAATTTTACGAATATTTTTTTGTGAAATTGAAAACAAAATAATTGTGGACCTTTGTTGGACAAAAAGGTTTCTCAAATGTACAAACATTGGTTACCGTGTAGAACCACAGTGCATTAACTTTCATGGTTGGCAATGATGCTGAAGTTATGTGCGAGAGTGTAAATTTCATCAAGTTACAACGGTGATTTTTTGCATGGCACAAACTTTGCGCGAGAATGTTCATTCAGAGAATAAAATTCTACAAGTGAACCATTTTCTTCTTCCTGAAGCCGTGCATTGATAGAGACTGGTCAATGATGAAATTTGAAGTCATGCAGATATCTTCAGGTTCATCTATGGGAATCCCATGAGACGATGCTGCTATGCTGATCTAAAGGTGCGAAAGGACTAAAGTGGTGAGTACGGCTCGGCCCATGTATCATCGACTGACCAGGTTGAACAATGTTCACCATTATTGTCCCACGTTTGGTCGGTCGCTGTTGTACCGAGACTGATCGGCCATCAATGACGAGCGGTGTACCTGTAATCGAATTGCACCAATAGATACATAATTTTTCTTGGGTACAGGGCTAAATCCCCTGAGTATCATGCAATAAAAGAAGCACCGAATCTCAAGTAGATACTTCCGTATAACTAAGACACGGGTCCCACATATGGACTACTGAAAATGGTATCTTGACTACCCAGAACCTATCACAATGGTTCCCATCGAAAGTCTCAAAGATCCTATAATCAAAGATCCCCCGGATCCTCTGCTCGACATTGCTGGACCGCGATTCGACGCTTAGGCTACCGAGATTCCCAAACGAAGTCATCCGGTCTCTCCAGATATCTCTCTCGTGTCCCCAGAGATCCGAAGTGTAGCTCTATCCGGAGGCGACACGCGCGTGCACGTGCGTCGTGCCCGGCGGGCATGGAGCCCAGCAGCCGACAGGCTCGTTTGTCGCGTGGCAGCGGGTCCCGGTGAGTCGCACGGCCGCCAACGACGGCGGTGCAAGGGGACTGACGGTGGTGAGGGCTGCGGAGGCGCGAGGGCGCGGGAGTTCGCGACCGGGTCGGGTCCCAGCGACGCAAGACGAAGACGAGCGATAGTGACGGAGCCGCGCGTGGTTCCTCCCGCCGTCGTGATCGGTTGGGCCCCCGAGGTTCGAGGTGGTCCCCCTTCCCGGCATGGCCCCTGGAGAGGGGAAAAGGTCGCGCGAGCCCGGTGCACCGGTCGAGCGCGTAGATGGTCAGAGGAGGAGATCGGGAAGGAAGCGAGGAGAAGCCAAAGGGGAAACCGCCGCCGACGACGACGACGGCGACGCCGACGTTGCAGCGTGCATAGGACACACAGAACCGTGGCACCAGGTTCGGAGCGGAGCCGCGGGTGATTACGTCGCCTGTCGGCGCGGAACTGTCTCCTCCTACCCGCGGCGCCCACTCGCTCCTCATTGGCCGACTCCCGCTAAGGAAACACCGCGGCAAACGGTCGACTCTCTCTCTTTCTCTCCTTCTCCTTCTCTCTCGTATACTCATTCGTTCGTCAGTGTGTACGCGCACAACGTTATGGGTTTTTACGCCGGTTTTGCGTCGGGACCGAACATCGGCCCATTCCAATGCGGCGATGCGGAGGTGTGCAGGACACACCGACGCCGATCCCAACTCGATTTTCCTCCTCGCTCACTCCAACAGCCGCGACACGACGATTTTTACCGGGAACCCTATTTGTTTCCTTATTTATTTCTTTCTCCGCATCGGCAAGCGAGTGTGTATCGGTGTACACGAGTCCCCGGCCACTGACGCCCCCGACTGCACCGATCGCGGGACTCTCACTCTTCTCCTCCTCGACGCCCTTCTATTTTCCCCCACTTTTTTTTTTACCCTCGCACACCTTTCTTCCTTTTTTTTTCTACTCGGCATGATGGCGTGTCGTCTTTTTATTTTATTTTTTTTTTTCTTCGTTCCCTTCGGCACTTCTTTATTGGACGCTCGTCGCCGCACTTCCTGCGATCGGAACGATCGAACGAGGGAAAACGCTGGTTTCGCTAGTCGCGCGATCTTACGCAACGTGTCGATGACTCGTGGCCCGATCGCACCGGGATGGTTTATGCAGTTGGAACGTCTATTTATTATTAACGAGACTCCACGACATGGATACTCGATTGAAGTATCGTGCGAAGAAGCGGATGGAATAAAAAAAAAAATAAGAAAAAAAAAACAGGAGCGAAAGACTCCTGGAAGATCTTTCGGACGAATTAATCAGCACGTATCGAGGCTCTCGGGAACGCACGCGATACGTAACGAGCATCAACGTCTTCCTATCTTACCTGCGCGAAGACTTCATCGTGATAATAACAACAACAACAACAAAAATGTTCTCTCTCACCGCGGGCCTCTCGGCCGTAAGTGACGGTATCTTTATGTTTAGTTATAAGTGGAGAAATATTGTGCGGGGAGGGAGCGATGTAAAAAGCCGCGCGGCTGTACAGGAAAGAAAGACTACTGCTCTCTCACCGCCAGCAGTCGGCAATTAAATATTAAACGGTATATAACAAAGTGAAAACCATTTTGCCGGACGCCTCGATTTACGGTTACCGCCTTAGTCATCGTATCGCCCTCCGAGGTGGTTTTCATCTTCGGCAAACGATTACTTCCTCGGAACTGGCGAACGTTATGTGCACTCGATGGTCCCCGAGGTGACGACGGACTCTCTTGTAATTGCTGCAAGATTCTCATTGTTACGACTCTCCCACGATAATCGGCGGACTATGGAAGATGACCCGATGGAAGAAGGCACAACGTTTCGAGAATTGCGCGCATATCGGTTTGGCGCTCCGTTCCAACGACGAATACGGAGACGATATCACTGAAAAAAAAAGAAATATCTTTATTCCAATAACACCGGTGTAGTTGAAATTTATTTAATTGAATCATGATCGATAACGTCGAAATTATTGCATACGGCTTTGTTTTGAAAAACGCGTTATTTAAGTCAATGCTACCATGTGATTGAAAAATGTTTTTGAGACGATCATCTGCGTCGTCTGTTGGAGTGCACAAACAGTTGTTTAAATGTGACATTTTAGTTTGATAAATATTTATTCTGTAATTGGAAATTTGAAATCATTTCAAACAAAACTGCTATTGGATCAAATACATCCAGTGTTTGTATCATTTCCGACTTTCAATACGGCTTCCAATATCACTTTGACTATTGCTTAAAAAAAAAAAACAACTTCCCTTAAATCAAGTGTTTGTCTGGTCACTTCAATACTTGTGCTATTGAATTTTTTAATGAAGTTGTTTCTGAATAGAGCAATTTAATTTTTTCAATCAAATCAGAAAACTACTCGTTTCAATGGCCCATGTAAATCAATTCAATTTCTAATAATATTGATTTACGTAAGCAAAACATAATCTATGACAGATGTAATCACATTGACTGCATATTTTCGTGATAGCTCGTGATGCTGTTCAATTGAATGTTTAATTGAATTAATAGTGATTGCTGTTCATTTTACGTTTAGATTGATAAATAGTTATGTTGTACGTTGGTTATACGAAATTTTGGAAGAATCTTTTATCATACAAAATAATCTCATTCTCGTAAATCTTGTAGATACCCAACGCCTCTACTGACTTTTACCAAAGTTCGGCCTCCTGTAAAACAGTAAAATTTGATTAACATCGATTTTGAATATGATTCACATTGGTGTGAACCCCTATTAGGAAATTAATGTCTTTAATAATAAATCGTAATAGTTAACGTGAAACCAACTAAGGGTGAAACTTATAAATCCGATGAGAAACTTTAATATCAATGAGCGATAGAGCGTAGCGGTAAGGTGTTAGGATAGAAAGCTTCAGTTGCGAAGTTCGAGCCCCACTAGGATCTTTAGAATTTTAAGTTGTAAATTGTATTCCAATGATAAGTAAATAATATTGGCGACAATGAGTAACTGTAAAAAATACAAATTAACAATGCATCTAACAATGAGTAGTAAAATTATTTACTTTTTTAAAATCACATGTTTTTTTTACTTGAATCTGATCATTACTCGATTCAAAGGAATACTCATTCGGTTAGAGGTGCGTTGCGCGATCGAAAAAGCCTGGTTTTGAACACTTCAACGAGATCATGTTAGTGTCTCTAAATCCTTATGTGATGAAACAATCAAATACACATTTGCAGCGACATTGTGCTCGATTGACCGAAAAGTATATGTCATTGATTCAGTGCGTTATGATATTTGGACAAGTTGTTTTCAAGAATACGTATACTATGACAGAGATAGTTGAAGCAAAGGTACGTATTCTAATGGCAGCCCGTGATAGTCACGTTTAATTGAATCAAGCATGATTTTTGTTGATTCAATGGGATTTCTTTTTCAGTGTACAGAGACGGCATGGCAAATGCCAATGCCGCTCGGAAAAACGAATGAGGCGATGGTGATGGTGATGCGACTCATTGACTATCCGCGGCATAACAGAGAGACGGAGGAAAAGAGACCACCGTGGACCCTCCGAGCGACCATGCCGATCGGTTAGTTCCCGCGCGCGAACCGATCGTTCATTCCCGCGGATGCCCGCCGCTTCTGTTCCTCAAAACTCGCCGACAACGTCGTCGTCGCGGCGATTATCCTTTGACCGCCGGTGGCGGTTCGGCACAAAAACAAACAGGATTAACGAAGCTATTAGCACCACAGCGGCGACCCGAACGGTTCGTCGACTCCGCGATATCTCTCTGCTCGAGATCGACGCGTTGAGAAAGCGTCGATGGTTTAAGATCGCGGACTTCCATGGGAACCGACCATTGGTTCGAAGAGATCAATCGATACATAAACTTCAAAAATTTACCAAAAATACTGCCATTACGAAAAAATCCTCTTGCGTCTGCTGACTTTTTTGCTGGGGTTCTGTAGGGAGAACTTTTTTTTTTTTTTATAGTTTCTATGGACCAACTATTGCTTCTTTCGAATCGTAATTGTTTTTTCTGTGCACCATCTGATAGATACAACTTTGAGAACATTAATATTTTTATACTAATTATTTGTGCTTGGATAACGCTAGGTCAGTAAATAATTATCGTGTGGATCGTTTCGGTGAAACGAGATATTTACCATTCTATTCAACAAACTCACGCATGGCAATAATCATCGTCGTCCCTATACGAAGTATCCAGATATTCGATAACATGAATTTTCGACAATATAATATTGATTATTATATTCGTCATAATTGTATGAGTTTGACTCGTGGAATGAGAATGCGAGAAGCGATTAGAATCAAGATAACAGAATCCGAGGACTCTTAATTGGCAATGTGACAAGATATCTTCCAATGAGTAAAGTATCCCGAAGTGCGTGCAGATGCCTCTCGCGAGAGTCTATAAGAGTCGAAGATTAAAAATTGCGAGAGATGCCCGTTCGCGAGAGAGCTCCGAACGTGCCGCGTCGCGTTGGCTCTGTTGGAGCAAGCCCGTTAACGAAGATTACACAATTTGCATCAATCAGAGTAGAGGAGAGGAGAGGAGAGAGAGCGCGGCCGGTCGATCTAGCCGGGGGCAAGGCAACCCGGAGTGTATAGCGGTACACACGCGAACCGGACAAGACGATCGCGACGAATGAGCTGAGAGATGCGTAATGTCGCCCGGGGCCTTGAGCGTATGCTAATATTAATCTCTTGCATGCCAGCCGTTTCGCGGCTAACATTCACGTATGAGTATCGAAACGGCCCGAGGCACTATCCGAGTTCATTCATGAGACGGAGCGGCGACGATCTGTGCAGCTCTTCCGCGTGTCTGTCGATACTTTGGCGAAACGTTTTAATCGTCGATCGGGCACGGTAAAAAATAATTTCGTAAAATCGGAGTACAAAGTTTGATAAAAATAATTCTGTCAAATAAGCGATAAGCTCGTTCGTTCAGGTTTTAATACACACAACACTGTTCTTTTGTTTCCTGTATTATTCATAATTTTGGTTTGAACTTTTGTTTGAAAAACTAGAGCCGGCTGGAAAAGCAAACTGAGCCCGTTCGGAAAAGAAACAAATACAAAATTTTTGACGTTTTTGAACGATAAGTTCTTGTAAAAAGTACAAACTTTACTTTACTGTGTAATCTTTAATACGGGCCTCATGTGCCTTGCGTACACTCGAGAAACAATTCTTGCCCACAGAAGTTTCTTTTTTATGGAAAGAGAAAGATCGCCACGTTATTGAGATCGATTGCAAAAAATTCCTGCACTGATAGAAGGATCTGATAAAAAATTACTATATCACTTGGGAGATATTACCATAGCACATAGTAGTAGATAGATAGATAGATAGATAGATAGATATATTATACAATAGGACCTGCGGTCCTCTAGGCACATACAAGAATACAAAAAAATACCATACAATAAAAATAAAAATACATACAATAAAAATAAAATAGTAGAGCGTTAGGTCGCCACCTGTGGCAGGAAGTACCGAATTTATAAGAATTTTTCTTAGATATTATGGTAAAAATTCTTGGATAATCTCAGACTTTCTACCATAAGTGGCGCGCTAACGCCGTACTACAATGCGCTATGGTAATTTTTCTTAGATGATTGGTAATTTTTACAAGATCCTTCTCTCAGTGTAGAGACGAATATCAAGAAATTATTGCAGAAATTAATTTTTTTTTTTGATAATGAAAAAATAAAATTCTTCCGACAATGTTTGTACATTTCTTTGACATTGTCGCAACACCGGCATGAACCGATCGCGTGCGATTTTTTATACGAATCTATTCGTAAACGCGTAGAAGAAATTAAGTAGTGTTCCGACCAGATCCATTTGAAACGAATTTAATTTCTTCCGGAGATATCGCAATAGCTATACATCGGCTCGCTGCAAATCCGATTGGTTTCCAGTAGCCTCGAAAATTATATACATTTCTCCCGTCCCGACATAAAAATTTCGTGGATACGAGAGAACAACCGCCGAGCTCATGCCGCAACCATTTACGCGTAATAACACCGATTCCCAACCATCCGATCCACCAGACGAAAATAAAGCATCGCACGATATTTGATCAACAATAAAATCTCTTCACCTCTCGATACTCGACCCACATGCATATATATACACACACACACACACACACACGCATACATGCGCACATAATATAAGAACGTGCGTGAATGAGTGTACACGAAAAAAAAAAATAAATAAATAAATAAAAACAAGAACAACTAATGCTCGCCGCCGATCCCGTAATATATGAATCTATATCTGTATCCGCATAAAGTTCTCCGCTCCGGAATATACACGCGGTGGCGGTGAATACGCTCAACGAACGGGCCGCGAACCGGCCCTATATAATCTTACGTGTGAAATTTTCTGGCCGATTATCGCGCATTACGGTCCACGGCTCCCGTGAGCGGCCTTTTATATCTAACCACTGTATACATTAGTATCGACGTATGTGTGTGTGTGTGTGTGTGTGTGTGTGTAACGCCGTTCCCTTGATCCATCCGATTCGCTATTAGCATTCGTCCACATCTCGTGTGTTATTTACACGTGTAAGCCCGACGGCGAACGGACGGACGGACGAACGGACGGGTTGGAACGACGCGAGAGGAAAATAAATGAATGAGAAGCCCGAGAGGGAGAAGCCTCTGCGGTCGGGATGATCCCCGCTCGAGAGCAATCATCGATCGATGCGGCTTCGGTTCCTCGCCGCCTTCAACCCTCGAGATAGATTAAATTGGGACAGGTAGCTGTGAAGAAGCAAAGTCAGAAGGATATCCCATCGCAGTCACGTTCTGACGCGACCGGAAACGTGTTATAAGGGGGGAGGGGGGAGGGGGAGGGGGCCGAGGAAGATGAGAAAAGAGTCGAGGCAGCATCTCCGCTCGCACACATGCCCCGAGACGAGATCTCGTTGCATCAAAGTTTGGCGCTGCCGCCGACACTGTGCGGCCCGACACCGATCCGGCGCACTCGCTCCGAGATCTGCGACGGAGTTTATAGAGCTGTTTTACAGCTGTACAGCTCACACACGGCATGTACG
The DNA here is from genome assembly GCA_963575735.1 of Amblyjoppa fuscipennis. NCBI lineage: Eukaryota > Metazoa > Arthropoda > Insecta > Hymenoptera > Ichneumonidae > Amblyjoppa > Amblyjoppa fuscipennis. The sequence goes on from OY754490.1 coordinate 5,555,679, forward strand.
CGTTAATGCAAGCCTCGCTAAACCGGATTTCGTTAGCGAGTCGCGAGTCCCGGCAGCGTCGGCAGCAGCGGTAACCTCCGAGCTGTTAAGATCGGTGGGAGATAACCACGATGCGGAATATCGATAATGAAATTTCTGCTCAACGGTACGGTACACGGAGATATCTTGTATTCGTTAGGAGTACAAGCCTCTTATTGGATTGTATTAATTCAGTCACTCTTCTCCGTGGACTCGGGCACTCATTTTTATTTCATTATTATTTATTGGATGAAATATCGATCGTTTCGCGATGTCCTCATCGGAAATTAGTGAGCGATGGCGGATTTATTTTCATCTCTCTGTATACAACAGGTTTCTCCTTTGTTTTTAGAAGGACGTCGAGCTTGTTGTTGTAGGTATCGGTAATTTACCAGAAATCGTGAGATCATTTTGTTTCGCAGCATCCCGTAAAAGATGCTGAAATGAGCGGCGCGAAATGACTTCATTTCATGTGGGACTCTTTTGTTTTACGCTTCGTGACTTTTATTATTATTTTTTTTTTAATGGTTCATATTGCCTCGCTCTCCCCTACTCTGGATATCGAGCTCTCCCTATCGGCCATTTTACGAGAAAATTATGCGATTATTCATTTTATTTCACAGCATACCGTGAAAGATGCAGGGACGAGCGGCGCAAAACGGACTCCGTTCGGTGTGAGACCTTTTGTTTTTACACTCCGCAATTTTATTTATTTTTTTATTTTTTTTTTTATGCTCCATATTGCCCCGATCTCCTCTACTCGGGATATCGATCCGATGCACCGTAGATATACTCACGATCTCGACGATCCACGCAGTGCCGCAGCCGCAAGGCACCTTCCTGTCTCCTCTCGAATCCGCAGACTGCACGGACTCCCTCTCTTCCCATACCGCGGACTTCTGTGTGCGCCTCCTTCGCCACTTTTCTTGCTCGCATTCCAAATGGCCCGAGGACCGCGAGATCTCTCGTCTCCGATCCCTCGTGGCAAATCGTTTGCCACCCACCTCTCAGGGACTCCGCAAGAAAATTACATGCAACCATTAGTTTCCGCCTCGAGTGCCAGTGGAGTACACCGCTTTGATCAGCCTGCTTGATTTTTTTTATCTTTATTTTTATTTTCTTCCGCTCTTTCAACCGGTCACTATCTAATGTTGTTTCCTGTGCAAAAACGATCAATGCCGTGAAATCTCGAGTACCGCGAAACTGCACTTGCGCCAAAAATCAAATTATACTATTTTTGTTCTCCAGTTTGCCAGTTCGCCAGTTTGACTTGGGTCAAAAATGATATCGGATCGCTGTCCAGCTAAAAATAAATACATTGAATCATGTCGATCGGAACATTTTTTCGAACACTTCGATATCGGTAACAAAAACAATCGAAATTCGAGGCATTACGATATACCCCGCTTACGAACACCGTACTTATTTTACTCCCGCCTCAATATTTGATACACGAATTTGTGTCAGAGGTGAAAAATAACTAAAAAAAAATCTTTTATATTTCTACCCATTTTTAATATGTTCGCTGTGACACTGGTGGAAGTAAAAGTGCGCACGACTCCGCCGTGGCCAGCATCGCATATTGAACCCGCTGGTCCCGTGGGTTCCGCAGCATGCGTGTGCAAACTGCAACAGCAGCAGCAACTTATCAACAACTGCCTGTGAGTTTATTATAAATTAAGAGAAAGTACTAATATAGTATAGCGCATGGGCCCTGCTCTTGAGTTCTCTTTCGCAGTTACACATATACACACACACACACACATATATATAGATGTGTATACGTACAAAGTCCGAAGTGTTGTGCCGAGTTAAGTTTAACATTGCCAGTAAGGTGAATCAGAGCTGAACTATCGTTCGTATCGGGCGTTGTGCTCGCGGAGCTTTGGTGTGACACAGATATACGCGATACGCGGCGACCACATTACACGTTTTACTCCGCAGCATACATACCCATACACACACACACACACACGCACGCGCGCGCGCACACACACACACACACACACACACACACACACACACACACACACACACACACACACACACACACACACACACACACACACACACACACACACACACACACACACACACACACACACACACACACACCACACACACACACACACACACACACACACATACATATATATATATATATATATATATATATATATATATATATACAAATATAAATATACCGGCTCCGTAACGCAATGGAAGTGCTAAAAAGTTTTTTCTTCAAATCTTTATTCATATTGCTAGACTAACGAGAGAGCACTAAACGTCTAGGTGTCCGATGAAATTAAGACGCAGTAGAGAACGTCGACTGTACACCCGATTATATTGCAGTATAGTAAACAACATATATGAACGACGGAGGCTGTATGCGATACGCGTTTAATATGCCGATAAGATGTTTAACTTTATCGCCTCTGCGACACGAGAACATTGATTTACTGTTCTCACTGCCGACATCCTCATACATCGACGTACATTTTATTATACGAATGTCTTATTCCACCTTTGTGCACTCACAAATGCAAGTTCATCGAAAAATTTGTAATTCGATGAAGAAATTTTGCTCGCCGACGTAAATTCTCGTCGCTCGATCACCGCGGATGAAGATATATTATATATATATATATATACCGAAGCGAGAAAGAGGCAAGAAGATGGCCATCGTGTACTCGAGTGTAGACTAACGACTGCGGGGACAGATTTATTGCCGTCTTAATCCGACGGCTCGGCGCGATCGAGGTCCGAGCTCTGGCCGTGCTATCGGACACCGTATAGATATATCGGAGGATCCGCACACACGGGCTGCGGATATTACACCGGTACCCGATCGATCCTCTTCTCGCGTGCTCGCGTGCGCGCGTGCTCTTCGGAAGATCTATGGGACCTGCGCAACTGGCGCTATGCGCAGACGCGCAGGGATCTAAGGATCGGGCATAAAACATCCGGGCGGCGGGAGAGTCGGAAAAACTTGAAAGAATTCATCGGCGCGAGGTGATCATCACGCGTGTCCACGCATGGCGCAAGCATTACGAATAAACAAACAAAATAAAAGTAATAACAAACGAGATCGAGTTGTCTGAGGAATGTCGTCGGTGAGTTGTTGTTAGTGTTTTGTTTTTTTTTTTTTTTTTGTAATGATCCGACTGATCGACTCTCCGCGGAGTTGTCCACAGCCGGAGCTCAATGTAATAGCACGACGAGGATCAACGCGTCTACCTTCCGCTCTTTCAACGACGCCGGACCGCCGGCTCAACCGGGGACACCGTAATAGACCTCCTTCGCTCGATCGTTTTCTCGCGTTCCACACCGCGTTCGTGTGTCCGCCCTCTCTGATCTATGGCAGTGAAAGCTAGGTGCGGAATAAGAGGCGTGACAAATCGAAGAATTGGGTCATCCGCGCAGTACTTACGGAGCGACCGATCGTTCAGGAGTGCGACGGGGATAGAGGCAGAGGGGAAAGAGGTAAAAGAAACATTGATCTCGTGCAAAATAACCGCGGAGACTAATTCCACACTGTGTGCAACAGTTTAACCCTCTTGACTCGTGAATTTAAATTACATACACACCCACTAATCGGAAGATTTCATTATGCGCCGCGAGAATTCAATGCGATATATTCGCCGATGACGGATTAGATTATTATTATTATTATTATTTTTTTTTTTTTAGATGCTTATTTCCGCGACAACATTTTTCACTTCCAAGCTCCAATTTATGGCAACTAATAGAGCAAAAACTTATTCGGAACGCTTGAAAATTATTGATTCTTTGCAATTGGTAGTAATTTATGTACCTTGGCTACCTTGTTTTTTGCAATTACGTGATAAATTTAAGTATGTCAACGGTGAAATCCGCCATATTATTATTATTATTATTATTATTATTATTATTATTATTATTATTATTATTATTATTATTATTATTATTATTATTATTATTATTATTATTATTATTATTATTATTATTATTATTATTATTATTATTATTATTATTATTATTATTATTATTATTATTATTATTATTATTATTGCAAGGATATGGCCCGTGCTGTTCCGATAAGCGCTCAATAACGTCGGCTTTATATTATCGCGTGCCCGAACGCCTTACTTGCAGAACTGCTGCCGTCGCCTTCGCCTCGGCGATTAATTCCCTCGCGAGCGCTCTTCGCGCGAGCACGCCCATAACTCGCCCCCTGAATTGCCTCGTAAACGCGAGATCACCGGGATCCAAGACTCCGGTACGGTATCGTTGGGCGGCTTTACACCTCTCGAGGACAGATAAGCCGCCCCCCCCCCCTGCGATCATCAGCATCGGACGATCGAAGCCCCGGTAGAATCACCCAAGATGGGCTTCTTCTGGTTCTGTTTTCCGCTATGCAGAATCTCGGAGTTACCCCGAGGGCACGGGCAGTTTTTTCGTGACTGTTATTCACCGCGAGAGCCTTTTTTTTTTTTTGCTGAACCATCGTCATAGCCGACTCGTCATTGATAACAATAATTTACGCCGTTGTGTCGCGAATTCTTCATATTATCATGACCATTATCAAGCTGCTCATCATATCTTTCCAGCGTGGCTGCGAGCTGATTGGATATCGAGTCGCATCTCCGCCCTCGAGACGAGTCTGTGAACAAACATATCTTCTACTCAAATGAACGAAAATCACCTGAAGCTTATTCCAATACGGTGAAAACGGTGAATACGATCGACGCCCATTAGCACGTAAACAAATGACGCATGTACCGGGTTCATATTCATCACTTTTACCTTATTGATATTCAAAGGCGTGATGAAATGCAATAAAAGAACTATATTTCGATGTAAATTTTAACGTGCGCCGTAATTCTCGAACCACCCACGCGGTTTCTCTTATAACGCGGTACTTTGCACGCTCGTATAAATATATCTCAAAGGGGATAGATATACCAGTCAAACGGGTGTAACTCGAACGTGGTCGCCTAGTCCGCCGTAGAACCGGTAACAATTGTAGTGAGCGAAGAACTATTGTTGCTTACGCTCGCACGAAGGGACTCTCAAGTGCAAACACAATGACCGCACGCTTCCTTTAACACGACGAAAAGAAATCCCTACTCGCTTTGTCTATGATACACCCGACAATGCATCGTAACGCGCGCGCGCGCGCGAGCGTTTGCCGGTGTTGCTGCAGCGAAAGATGCACTCATGGTGTCGTCGCGGCGGTGCAGGTGCTCTCGGGTTCAGCTCGTTCGAATGCGAATGGAAAAGATCGTCAGGCGGGCTTCTCCGTTTTTGTTTGCCGACGCCGTCCCGCAGGGTGTAACCTTATCCGCACGATACTCGGCTCTTTAAATGCCCGAAAAAGTAATCCTCGAAATCATTAAACAACTCAGTGAGTCTGCCCGCACGCTGACCGCACCGGCGACCGACCGGCGGTGGCAGCAGTCGAGCGGCGATGCACCTGCCTCGAGATCGAAAAAAAAAAAATCTTTCCCCCCGTGAAGAAACTTCCTTCCGAAAGTGAGCTCGGATGAACCGTCGATTGTTCCGTGGATCAGGGAAGCTGGACGGCTACTGACTGGCCGAACGGAATGTGCCGAGGTAGATGCCAAAAGTCAGCATTCACTGTAGCATATTTAATGCGTAAAAATTTGTAGACAGGATTCACGATATGTTCGCTCTTTTGACCAATGTGCGTCGCTCGGAGCTCCTTAATGGAGCCTAAAATTGTAGCCTAAAGTTTCGGCAATAATTCACAAAAAAAAATGATGAAATCTGGCAAGTTATACACATCGATTTTTGTGATTTTCGGAGGTCGATATCTCGGCAATGGGAGCTAGAGAGAATCTGAAGTGCTCGTCGTGTTCTACGGGAAAAAAAAATACACAATATAAAGTCTTGTCCGAAGTTCTAGAAGTGCTTTATCGGGCAGTTGCAAAACGTTGAAAAACGCAAATAATTGTCTCGAACAGTCAGCTTGAAAGGGTTGCCTTGCAATTTTTCTAAGGAATTCTTTTTCTTCTTTAAAAATGAACTGCCACGTATTTCGACATATTTTTCCCCACTGAACACGAAGCCGCTGGCTTTTTTGGCACTAAAGTACAGTGAGACATTGAAAATCTCGATTTTACGCACGAAAAATCGTATTTTTCGGATTTAAATGGAAAATATTGGGTCGGGAGTAAAATAATTTTATGATAAAGACATTTTTTTACGTTACCAAAGAGGTGCATAGTAATTTGCGCATGGTTTCCGCGTTTATTAAAATTTTGATCTCAGTACTCAGTAATAGTACTTAAAGTACCGAAAAGTACTTACATACTTTAAGTACGTACTTTAAGTACCAAATAAGTACTCATGTACTGTAAGTACTACCCAGCTCCGCCCTGGAGTCCCGACTAGGATGCGACCGTCAAATCGTACATCCGGAATCTAACTTAAGGTTCTTATGGGGTAAAGTCAAAATGCTACCACTGCCATGAAAATTTTTGCTAATGGATATTATCCTCTTGCAAATAGTCTGGTTAAATTTCAGAACGATGTAAAGCATCGTTAATGAGAAGAAAAAAAAATCGTAAATAATGCAACTCATTGCATCGCTCTTATGGAGAATTCGCAAAGATTCGCCGTATTTACGTTCTAACAGTTCAGAAAATGCTACCACGTACATAAAAAAAAACCTATGTATAGTTCAGGTGTTGATCGCTTTAACGTTTGGCATTTTCCAAAGAAGATTTACAGCACCGTTGTTTAATTGTCAATAAATAAATAAAAACTCTGGGTCGTCATCGCTTGGGAACTGACAAGCAGTTGTCTCTTTCGTGCACCGACTGCACCGCGCACCGCGGGCCCCTTAGTCACTCCGCTGTCTCACCCCGCAGGTCAAGACCCCGCAACAACCTTAACATGTGAGCAGATACTGGAGTCGAACTTAGGGAATCCAGGAAGTATCAAACTCGATCCACACCCAAATTTGCGCGCTTCTACGATCATGCCACGTGGAATCCTCCAACTCAGCGATAACTGTAGTTGCACTAGCTGGCGGCTGTTCTACACCAGGGGTGCAATGCCCGCTCGTGCAATTCGCAAAGTGCGCGAATTGTTTGTTCGCGGATGAGCACGCGCTGACGACGCGCGTGGCCGCAAGCTCGGCTGGTCACGCGTGAAAAGGGGTTTGGAGTGTAAAGTAGGCTCGGATGAGGATCTCACGTTGTGCGGGTATGCGTGTTGTCGCGCCTCCTCTTCGTCGGTGCCGGCGAGAATGCTGTGTCGTGGCTCGGGGCTAGTCACGACGTAAGCGAGCGAGGCGAGCAACAGACCAAAGCAGTTCTGCATCCCGACCTCATTGACCTATATTGAAAAAAAAAAAAAAAAAAAAAAAAAAGCCACTCAAACGCCCCTCCCTGCCGGCGCGACTCTATTAATTCGTTAGCGTATAAACGCGACCGCTGACAACGAAATCACGTAATCAGTCTCGAAAGGGAAACGCCCCTGCCCTCTCATCGCTGTCAAATCGCGGCTACGATCGCCCCGAGCTCTCGATCTCGATCTCTCTGTTTCTCGATCGCGGAGTCCCGGAGCCCTCGTCGGTCGTTCCGACGATTTCTAAACTAGAATGAAAAGTACCCGACCGGCTGCCGACTTTCGCGATCGTTCGGTGATCGCGACAAAAAATGAAGAGAAAAAAAAAAATTCTACAACCAGGTGGCTCAATAGAGAGAAATCGAAGCCCGCGAGTCGACGAAGTTTGGACAGTCCACGATGCGACGATTATAAGAGCCACGAAATTTGTTTTCCGGACGGGATTCGTGGAGCGATGATGAATTTCGCGTTCAGGAAAATAATTGTCGATCATCACTGTGAGGCAGGAATTTTTTTTTTGTCGCGACGAGGAAGCGAATCGGTTAAACGAACGCGGCGAAGAGTCGAGGGAATTTCGGACCGGGCCACAATGTGAGTTTATTAACTTCAAGGACCTTCATTTATCTTTTAATTTATTTTTACAAACGGCCACTAGCTCCGGATATTAGTGTGGTATATGCGCAGAACTGTGTATATATATATACACATGCACCCGATCGATATAGCCTGTTCAGTCCGAATCCCGCATCGGGCGTGCCGAATTTCGATTTCCTGTCCTACCTTTTCTTCTTCTTCTTGGTTCTCTCGACAACCGACGGTTCTTCGAACTCTCGCTGAAACTTATAAGGTGAACGCTTTATTCACCTTCCATCACATCTGAATCTCGCAAAACAAGCCCGTTACCTCTGTCTCAGATGAAGATTATATTCTCCTCTGTCTTTTTTGCATGTTCCTCGAAGAATTGGTAAAAAAAAAAAAAAAAAGAAAGTGGCTCGCCTTTGCCCCGCTCGCCTCCGCGTCAAGTCGTCGGTTCTCCGGTACCCGAAATTCGCCTCCCACTGTCTCGAGCGGACTCTTCACCGGTGAAACTTTACGATTAAAAACAAAACGACATTGCGATTTTTTGAATTTCGATAAACATACCGCGCGATCGGATCGGAGTTCATGGGGAAAAAAAGAAAAATACAAGTAGAGCAAAGATCGCTGCATGCGTGAAGACGACGGGCCCGCCCGATGTCCCGAAGCTCGCATCTCGGCCCTTGACGCGGATGTCCCGTGTAGGCCTCTCAGGTGAGCAGTCGAGTCGACGGGGTCAAGGAATAATCATCCAGAGAGTAACCGTCCACCGGAGCAGGACATCAAGCTGCGGCGTGTCGCTGAGAAGTCACGGTAACTTAATCGCCGTTGTCGATCTATCGCGCAACCTCGGATAATCCCCACCGGTCGGTCTCGACCGTGATCGAGGCGCATTCATGACGACGCGCTCCTGGTGATCGATACGGATTTATCGGGTGAACACTCCGCGCAGCCTCGCCCGTTCTATCGGGTCCCGAGAGCTTCTCGATCGGGCACGTCCCGTCCACGCGCTCATTGATCATCTTATTCACGAGGCATCGTCTCGTAATACACGTGAAAGCGGGCCGGTTAACCATTCTCGGCTGTATATCGGCTGAATGCGAGATATGACGCTTCGTGAAAGCATCGACGGGCGAACAAACTGTTCGAAGACGCGAGCCGAACGAGCCTCGAATCTCGTTGTAACATCGATGACGTTTCCCATTGTCGAAACTCGCATTCTTCAATTCAATTCAGTACCGACGAATGTGCGAGTTGAACGAAACGTCGAAAGACAGAGGAGATCGGGTTCACGGTGCGCAAGTTTTATCTCTCGAGTCGAATTTACCGTTCACGTCGAGGAGCATTCACAGTTTTGCCGCCATCGACGTAATGGTGAAAGCCTCACGGACGAATTTGAGAACATCATTTTTTTATGGAAACAATTACATTGCCCGGGGACGTCGTTCGTCATAATGGAGAACGAAAAATGGCAGACTGTTCCTTATCGGTTGAGAACGGAGTTCAATTTTTGCGTTCTCAATGATTTTAGACGGAAATTATTGAGACAACAGTAATCTTAAGGACGAACGAAAAATGGTCCAGCCTTCTCCGCCGGTGGAAACAGCGTGCCATTTTTTTCTTCTTTACGATTTTTTAATGTAAACAATTATCATCGAATCACTTTGTTAACGGGTAATGAAGAAACGTCGAAGCCAGAGGAGATCGGGTTCACGGTGCGCAAGTTTTATCTCTCGAGTCGAATTTACCGTTCACGTCAAGGAGCATTCACAGTTTTGCCGCCATCGACGTAATGGTGAAAGCCTTACGGACGAATTTGAGAACATCATTTTTTTACGGAAACAATTACATTGCCCGGGGACGTCGTTCGTCATAATGGAGACCAAAAAATGGCAGACTGTTCCTTACCGGTTGAGAATGGAGTTCAATTTTTGGGTTCTCAATGATTTTAGAAGGAAATTATTGAGACAACAGTAATCGTAAGAACGAACGAAAAATGGCCCACCGTTTCTCCGCCGGTGGAAAAAACACCGCGCCATTTTTTTCTTCTTTACAATTCTTTAATGTAAACAATTAACATCGAATCACTTTGTTATCGGGAAATGAAGAACAGTATTCGAGTCACTGTTGTCGTAACTGCGAATAATACAACAACAAAAAAAAAAATGAAGAAAATAAAAAGGTAGGGAGAGGCTTCGACGGTAAGATACTACTATGTCTAGGCGCATAGGAGAAATGCGTACGAGACGGGAACAGGATGTCGAAATAATACACATTTGTCTTCCAGCAGCGTGTATTACCGGCGAGGCCGGTGTGCTCGGGTACTGGTAGCGCGCCGGTGGATTCTACCGACTTTGCGTTACGGCGCAGCGCGTATAATGCCGGAAGACCGGGGTTCCCGCACGTCTGCTTTCCTACATGAATGAAATGTAATTTAAAGTCTCGGACTCAAGCCGGTGCCTACATTTTCCATCCACCCTCCCGACCATCGACGTGCCCGTCACATATAGTGGACGGGGAGGCAAAACGGAACACGCGCGAGTCTCGCCGGTACATTGGATGTACGACGTCGTGCATGGTCGTCCGACGTCCGGAAAACCGTATCACGATTCCCTTTTTTTTTTTTTTGCGTTCCCACAATTAACTCCTTTTATTTCCTCCTTCGAGGGTCTCGGACATATAATCGTGGCAAGCTGCGTCCAGCAGCAGCGAGAGACGATTATCGTCCGCACAGTAATACGACGATGAAAATCTGCGTGCTTGGACAACAAACCGACCTCGAATTTCACACTCTCACATCGTTCATCGTGACGGACTCCGGTTTGTGGTTTTCGGTCGAACTCCACTTAAGGAAGCTGGAGCGCCTCACACTAGCCAAATGAGTGGGACATTTTTAAAGTCGTCTATTCAAACTTTGAAGCATCCATCGATTAGAGCGGATGGTTATTTTTATTGGAGAGTATGTCCTTAAACTAGACAAATATTTATTGCTATAGATTTGCAAAGATATTAACGGGTTTGTGCCAATTTTCGGTATACCATATTCCGTTCTTATTTCAAAGAATAATCCTTGACTTTTGCTCGATTTTTTTTTTGTACCACGGCCCAGTCTCTTCCTTGAAAGATGCTCTACGAATTCAACGTCTCGATATTCGACAGTATTTACCGTTTAAAAATTACAGCCTTTTGCTCGATGCCTTTTGCTCATCCATCGGCGAAATGCCTTCGCAAACAAACGACTGTAATTTTTGAACGGGAAATACTATCGAATATCTAGACCGGTGAATTCGTAGAGGGTCTCTCAAGGAAGATAATGAGCCGTAACGCATCGAAGTTGATTTAAAAAATCGCGGATTATTCTTTGGAAAAACTGCGACGCACATGTGTTTGAAGTTTCAGAGACAGTTTACGTAAAAAAAAAGCTTCCAATACCGTTCATTAATTTTTTTTTACAAAATTTATTTATACACACATATAAACGACTTTAAAAATATAGCGCTGATTTGAGTAGCGTGTAGCGCTCCAACATCCTCAACGAAACTTGGAGCGAGTAACGAGCTACGCCGAGAGAATTGGGAGATAGATAGAGATGCAGAGGAATATTTGCGACGAGCAGAGGTACACGGGGAGACGTGTACGGAGCTCGTGTGACGGGGACATGAAGGGGGTAAAATCGGTGAACAGGAACCATGGCTCGATGCTCTCCCTCCCTGTGCGTTACTCACGCACTTTAACCGTGGCCGCGCGTCGCGTCGTCTCCCATCGGACATAATCAACGCGATTCAAGGTAAAACGACGACCTGTAGCTCGGACGGTATATTTTTTTTTTTTTATGTAAAATGACATAAATGAAGTAGCAAAAGAAGGAAAAAGTATCCCTCTCGTCCGTAATTTGCCCGCCGTTTCGACGTAACGAGAGCCTCTTGAGTCCGATTCGTACCGAGATTAAGAGAAGAAAAAAAATCACGACCTGGACATCTCAATAGCGATGTAACTCGATTCACCGAATCACCGGTACTGTGTATGCACAGTGTAGCGTAATGAAATGTGTTTGCGTTCGGTAATGACGTAAATGTGTACATTTTTCTCGATACAGTGAAAGGCCCGCGCGCGTATCGTCCCACTTTCTTTAATTGTTAATGATTAAAAAAAAAAAAAAAAAAATGTAACGGTAGATGATTCCCGTAGTTGTACGTCGTACAGTAGAACTGTCAAGTCCCACATTTTTTTTTTTTTTTTTTACATAACATCCCTTGTGTTATCCCCCCATGGTCGTGTACTTCCTGTCGCACTTGCCGGATACGCAGGACGATCGCGAAGTATAAAAGGAGTGTACGAGTCGCTCACGGTGTCTAGTTTTCCTCGAGAATACCTGATGATGGTGAGACGACTGACGTTCATCGTTTTTGTGGTCCTTCTCGCTGGAAGGGCCACGGCGACCGCCAACGACACCGTCGCTGAGATGAGCAACTCGACAGAGTCAAACGATCCTCAGAAGAGCGAACCGGAAGTCGAAACTACCGGTAATTATAATTATCGAATCGATACCGATTAATCTTACAATTTAAAAAAAAAAAAAAAAAAAAAAAATGAGTTGTACGAATCAATAGCTAATTGAAACGACAAAATGAGATAATGTATGAGTGGGTGATCGACTGTTAATTTTTCGAATTAATTCGATTGGTTCGCGCAACTCATGATTTCTCCGCGTACAAGAAAAACTGTTGCCTTTAATAACCAGATTTTTTTTTTTTTGAAAATAAAAGACCAGGCGGTCCGCAACATTCTCATCGACATATCGAACGGACTATTCGATGAGAACGACGCCGAATTGATATCCCTGATAAAGAGGGGCATGGTCGAGGCGGCGAAATCGAACTCGGAAACAATGAAATCGTCGATCGAGGCGGGTGCTAGGAAGGCCCAAAAATTCGTCACGGAAACAACGGCAGCGTACACCGCGGCGATATTCCGAGCCGACACCGCTGAGGACGCCCAGAAGATACTGATGCGCTTTCAGGACACCGTCCAACAAATCGTGGACTACGCCAAAAGCCTGAACTTTACGACACAATCTATTTGAATTACGATGCGTCAGCTGGAATTGATTATTCGTCAGCAAACTTTTATTTTATTTTTTTTTTTTATTTATTCAATCGTAGCAAATGGTAGACGGCGCTAAATAGGAACTTTCAGTCTATCACACAATCCACTCGAATGTTAATCTATCGGCTGGAACTGATTATTTATCGACAAAACTCAAGACGAAAGAATGTCTGCACATTTCAATGTTAGTTGACCGAGAGAAAGAAATCTTCTTCTTGTTCTTTTTTATGTAATCTTGTTCTTTTTTATGTAATCCTCTTGCATAATAAAAAGCACACGCAGTTTTTACGACACTGACTTAGCGGTTGTTTCAATTTGCGGGTGAAATTAACGCTTTGCAGATGTATGGGGGGTCTGGCTCGCTTGTACCGATTCTCCCCCGATATCTCCGAGGGTATCAGTGAGACAGAAGAAGATCCATTGTACTTGACGACGGGAGTGAGCAGTGCTCTCCGGTCGGTGGTGCAGTATCGTGGAATCGTCCCACTGTACACGCCACTGTATACTGTATCAGTGGTAGTGGGTACGAGCGGGTTCATAATCTGGCGATGTAGGATCTCTCCGGCTCGTACTGACCGGAACTGCGCCTATGCTCTCGCCGGAAGTGCCGCGCTGCCACATGTAGTAATATAAATTATAATGCCCTTACGGTTTTTCTCTTCTACTATAAATTTGCATTTAAACACGTATACACAACACAAACATCCACTACAAATACACACACACACACACACACACACACACACACTGTGATACCCACCCAGGCCAAACCGGAATGGCATTGTTGTCGAAATTGCCAAATTCAATTTTCATGGAAATAAGCTCCGAGCCATCTGTTCTACATACCACACTCTACGCCCATTCCATCGCCGTTAACGAGGGAAAAAAATACAAAGTTACCACTTGTTTTTTTTTTTATCACAGATCAGGCATAAAATTGTACAGTTTAAAAAAAAAAAAAAAAATACGAATAATAGGGATTTTTCATTATTTCGCAATACTCTTGATTTTCGTTGTTTCGAGAGAGAGAGAGAGAGAGAGAGAGAGAGAGAGAGAGAGAGAGAGAGCCGATAAGATACTGTAATAAAAAGTAAACAAAAATAAAATAAATAGACTGCACACCTATGGTTACGGTCTATCTTTGGCTACCGTGGCAGAGGGCTCTCCTCCAAGCTAGATACACCGCGAGTCCGAGAGGAAGACCCGACGACGAAACAATGCCGCATTGTTCCGACAACTTGAAGTCGAGTTCGATGGTACATACACAGGCAGTGAAATAATAGTCCGGTGGCTGTGTGTACCGTGTGTCGGGGAGCTCCTCCCCGGCAAACCGGGAGCTAAATCATCGACGCTGCATTACACGACGGAACAGCCGATCGTGCGTTGCACATATTCCCCGGATAAAAAAAAAAAAAAAAAAAAAAAAAATCGGCGAGTTAGCACACTTCGATCATTCTTGATTGTGTCGTGTCCCGACCACCTGCACACTGGGGAAATGATTTATCCGTGAAAATCGGACATTAAGTGTCTGTTTAATTTTGGGAAGGGAGAACGCGGCAAAACGGACAATTGTCTTCTTATTTCTAAGGTCTCGCGAAAATTGACTAAAAAATTATCGGGTTTCTCGTCGTTCCATTTTAGCCCGCTGGTCCTTGTCTGTATCTGCAAAAAAAAAAAAACAAAAAAGCGCATTAAATTATCGTAAATTCATTTCCAGCCGAAGAGATCCTCGACACTCGAGGGTTGTCTATTCACTTGTCGAGGATAATACCGTATGAAATTGAGAGAGAATCCGGGAGGCAGCATTCCTCCGGAGTACCGGCCGGCCGCGCTGTATCTATCGTCGCCGTACCCGAAGGGCTCCTCTCCGGCTCGGAAAGTCGCGGATCGCTGGAGAAAAATGGAGACGGGTCACGACGCCGCCATGTGTGGCGGCCGTGGTTCTCCCGGTCGCAGAGGCAAAAACCACACCCTCCGCCTATTATTTATTTATGTCCATGTGCGCAAGTGCCTGGCGAGTAGCGGACTTTTCGTCGCGATCTTCCTGGAACTTTCGTATCGTCGGGATCCTCGAAACGAACGCCGGAGCAACGCGGAGCCGGGAAAGAATCATTAAAAATTCTTCCCTCGTACGTTGCTCGAGGAGGATTCCCTCAGATAATCGCGCGCACCGCGTGAGGACGATACGGTGATAAACCTTGCCGCTGAAACGCCGAGAACCGCCGGCTCAGTCGTGCTGCATGAATCTGAGACAAGCATTTTTTTTTCTTCTTTTTTTTTCGTAACCTACTTTTTTATGATTCTTTATTTAAAAATGCGGAAGCGTCGTGCGTATAAAACACGCTAAACTGATGGCAATCCCGAATGTGATTCTGATACCGCGACTTCATGATCCAACAGCATTCCCCGTTGCTCCTTCACCGTGGGAATTGAAATAATAATAATAATAATAATAATAATAATAATAATAATAATAATAATAATAATAATAATAATAATAATAATAATAATAATAATAATAATAATAATTCTCTCACAGAAGCCTATACCACGAACGCTGCGTTAATTGTTGTTCGTTATCTTTTTTTTATTATCGAATCCAACCGACATAACACACGCCAGCGTTGGAAAAAAAAAAAAAAAAAAAAAAGCATCACGCACCTTGGATATAAAGAGTAAAAATATGAATAGGAATTATAAAATTGCCAAGAAAGCCAGAGGAAATGTAATAACGAGTCGCTGTCCCGGAACACTCTCGGCAGTGGCGATGGAACACCTGCGCACGCCCGCTACGTCGCAATTGCGCTACACACCATCGTATTATAAAGATTCATCATCGTCATCATAATCATCATATTCGTTAGCGCGCATAGCAGCACTTTGAGAGCGCCCGCGCGAGCGCGTGCTAGAGCTCCGCTTCTATCCTCATAGAATCTACAAAAGAGGTACGGACGCGTTGTCCGAGGGAATGACGCGGGGGTTGGAGGGGGGGGGAGAGGCTTCCACACACGCAAAGAACCAACGGGCAAGGGGGGCGGGGGCGGGCGGGGGGGGGGGGGGTGGTAGGGAAGCGGCATTAATTATTTTTCTCTCTTTTTTTTTCTTCATTCGATCCATCCGTTTCGTGAGCGTGGCAAATTCATAGGCGCGATAGCACGCGCGTGAGTCGTTCACCGGGCGCAGAGGCTGCCGAGGAGCTGCTTTATTTTATATCGCCCGAAGATCGCCCGGGATGAGAGCTTCGCGGTAGCCAAAGGCCAGTGGACGAGCTGTTGCTGCCATGTTTTTTCCTTTATGTTTTTTTTTTCTTCTTCCTTTTTTTTTTTTTTTTTTTAAATAACTGTAATGAGCGCAATTATCGTGTGCGCGGGCAAGCAGAGTGTGACGACGACGAGTCGTTGTTACATTACGGCATGGCATGGCGTCGGCTATTCTCTCCGATGAAAAAAAAAAAAAAAAAAAAAAAAAAAAACACACAACAATAAAAAAAAGAACGTGTGTTGCGCACGAGTGTGTGCGCGTACGTGTACGTGCATGCGGATGCTATTGAAACAGTATATAAGGCAGACGTTGTATGAAATTGAAGAGCGGTGAGGACGAGAGGAGCGATAGGATAGGCAGCGCGTGGCAGAAAATCCCTCCCGCCTTTCGCTCCGGCAACGAGCGCAACGACGAAGAGCTCAAACTACTTTCTTATTCTTTCGCGTTCGCTAGGGCCCCCACAAGGCTCGTGTGTGCGGTGGCTTCTCGTACGTACCGCGAGCGCACACGCAAGACGAAACGCTCCTTACGCATGCTGAACGCTCCCCCGGAAGACTCCCTCCGGGAGGAACTGCGGGTCAGAGACTTCGGGCATATTCCTCTCCTCCTCGACGCCACCCCCCCCCCCCCATGCCTGGGCCCCCCCGTACCGAGGGTACCCGACAGCCATATGCAAACGTGGCTCGTGCCTAGATACATTGGCGTCGTCTTACGTAGTCCAAGAAATTATTACCAAATTTTTTTCTCTCATCTATCGGCGAAATAACAATTATTGTGTGTGTGTGTGTGTGTGTTTTTTTTTTTAATATCACCGGAATCGGGCAATTTTGCCGGTTCGCAGTTTCGGAGCTGAAACAATATCTACGGAAAGAAGGAAAGGCAATCGGTGCCGACGATTATTCGATCGGCTCGACGGTGGGATTGCTTAGCCGGAGCGCGAAGCAGGTGTTTCCGAGATTTTGGGTTAAAGCGTGTAAACAAAAAAAAAAAAAAAAAAAGAAAATTACCTAGCGAATCAAAAGTCCGAAAATCGGCGAGGCGAATCGTGTAGAGATATTTTCTTTTTTGTGTGTGTTCTTTTTTTTTTTCGTTCTTTCGTGGCTTTATTTGGAGGGCACGGTCGGCGCCGATGTGTTAATAATGAGAAACGCGCGGAGAGGGCGGTGAGGCTGCTGTTAGGCTGCGGAGGAGACGGGAGTGAAGTAGCCTCGCTTATGGTCCGGTGGTGCCCGAGGAGCATAACGACTCGCGGAGCATAACGCCACGAGCCATCATATCCTCCTTCCAGAAAGCGTTCGCGCGGGCCGCGGGCACGGGTCCGTCATGTCTCTTCCCTTCCTCGAGCCCCCCCGCGTGTCTATCATAGTCTGTGTATACATCGGCCGCTGAGAAGCAAAGGGGCGTAAGCCGTGAGGTTTAACACGGGAGATACGCCCTTCTGTCTTTCAGGGGTCGATAATATGTATATGTATATGTATATGTATATGTATATGTATATGTATATGTATATGTATATGTATATGTATATGTATATGTATATGTATATGTATATGTATATGTATATGTATATGTATATGTATATGTATATGTATATGTATATGTATATGTATATGTATATGTATATGTATATGTATATGTATATGTATATGTATATGTATATGTATATGTATATGTATATGTATACGAGGAGAGGCTTCCTCCATTTCGTACCGGCAGCACGCACAGTTCTTCTCGAAGAAGAACAATCGGTGGCGAGCCCGCACTATATACTTCACCCCCGCGAGCAGCGCGGAACGCGAATAGTATGTGCGGTGGCTACTTCCGCGAAGTAGATCGTCGAGGAGATATTAGGAACGCGCGTCCCGCGGTTCTACAACCGGCTACCGGCTGCATCGACTGTCGGGAGGCGAAAGGATGTGGGCGCTGTGTTAAAGGGTTCACGAGTTACGCCCTTTTCATTCTCGGCAGTCGATGTGTCTGTATCTTTGCGTGTGGACCGGGGAACATTGGTGACCGGGCAGATAGGCGTCGCTCATGGGCATTGCGGCAAGTGGTCATTGTCCACTCGGCGCGCGACGCCGCGCAGGAAGTGCCATCCCGGCCGGAGGCAGCAGATTTCGGACGGATAATTACAGTGAAACTCTCTCGTTCTGCGAGGCTGGGGAGCACTCTGCGCACTGGGTACCCACTGAAGATGTAAAAACCATTGTGTGTCAAGGGTTCCCGAGGTGTAGCGCGATAATTGACCACCCCTCCGCCCCCGCCGCTTTCCCACCGGACGTTGGTTGACGTCGTCTCCTGGAGCTCGGCCGCACAGAGAAAAAAAAATGCTTAAAAATCAATTGAGCCAACAAAATGTGCGCTTACGGGTGGCGAAATAAATGTTTGGTTGATCGATCGAAAAGAATACCTCGTTGACTGAACTAACAAACCGTTGAATGTAATGTCTCTCTGCTTATTGCACAGTAAAAAGAATGTGTACTTTTTACAAAAAAAAAAATAAAAATTATTGTCCACGAACGTCCACAATTTTTTATTCGTTAATTTTTGTGATTTTACAAAACGAAAGTACAAACTAAAATTGTCAATAGTACAGGAATAATAATAATAGAGGACAGATTCGTATATTGAAATGAGTGACAAACAAGTTTGTCAATTATTTGACAAAATAATTTTAACGAAATTTCCCCTTTTCGATTTTACGAAATTATTTTTTACTCTGTATGACAATTGTTTTGTTCGATAAACTAAAAAATTGTTTCGCCAACTGTGAGCGCTCATTTTGTTGAATCAATCAATAAATTTTTTTTTTTTTACTTTTCTCAGTGCGAGGAACTGCTTTTTATGCCATGAAATTTGGTACCGAGGCTATCGGGGCGTTTTAATTAGGAACCGATGGAATTTAATAGACGTTTGACGGAACAACTGCGAAATTTTGACTGCGATATTGAAAAAAGGAAAATTCTATTTACAGTGAAAAAGAAGTCTCTGCATTTAAGGAAAAAAAGAAAATGTCTCGTTAAGTTTACAATTTTTTCTAAAGTCAAAACTGTGCGATTGGCTAAAAGATAATTCGAAAAGTTAAGGAGTAAAAGAGTCGTGGGCCTTTCTGCGGGCGGAAGATATTTGACAAAACGACGAAGCTCTTCTAAACGCGTGTAGAGTCTCGATAATGAATGGAGTTTTACTCGCCGTAGTCTCTCGTGGATTGGATAACTCCATTAAAAACAGCGGAAGTGACTTTTTACATTAAATTATAACGCGGTCTATTATTGTCCGACGAGTCATTAATTTATTCGTAAAACTTCCACGGCAGAGGCGCGTTAGACGGGAGACGGGGATTGGCGAGAGATAGAAAATCACATCGACTTCCGGTCTTCGACCTTCCGCTCGCCAGTCCGCCGTAAACTCAGTCATCTTTTTTCGACGATGGCTCGGTCGGACGTTGGTTGATACCGGTACATTCTCAACTACGTGCGATACGAGCGGTGAGTTAGACTAAGAGCGACGAGAGCGAGGGAGCGAACGAATCCGTCTGAAAATTGGAAGGGGAAGAAAAAAAAAAGGGGGGAAAAAAAAAAATCGTGCAGGGCGGCACCTGACCGGAAAGCGTCACAGTCGGCGAATTCAGCCTCGTTCTCTCCGCGCTCTCCTCGCCGCTTCTTTCTCTCCCTTGCCTCCACCTCCGTGACTTCCTTCTTCGGGAGCCGACGGACGGCAATACGACAAGGGTTGCTTCTCTCCATCGCGGACCCCGCAACGTCTGGCTCTTGCGATTTCAAATTAACGCGCTGACCGGGGGAGATCGCGGCACACACTCTTCGGTGCTTATTTTCAGGGAGTTCCGCTGTACGAAAAAAAATAATGAAAAAAAAAAAACAAAAATCGGACCCTCGGTCTTATCGCGGAAGAGGTTCGTGCGGACGTACAACCGCGCAGGCGCAGATCAGTGCTCTATTACCGCCTAGGCCAACCTAGGCGATGGCCTGGGGCGGCACAATTTGCGAAGTAATGAGGGGCGGCATTTTTGTGGCTCAATTTTTAAAAAATCTGTGGCTGTTTTAAAAAATTTGTGGCTAAGTTTTGAAAAATTTGTGGCTAAGTTTTAAAAAATTTGTGGCTAAGTTTTGAAAAATTTGTGGCCAAGTTTTAAAAAATTTGTGGCTAAGTTTTAAAAAATTTGTGGCTAAGTTTTGAAAAATTTGTGGCCAAGTTTTAAAAAATTTGTGACTAAGTTTTGAAAAATTTGTGGCCAAGTTTTAAAAAATTTGTGGCTAAGTTTTGAAAAATTTGTGGCCAAGTTTTGAAAAATTGTGTCTAAGTTTTTAAAAATTTGTGTCTAAGTTTTAAAAAATTTGTGGCTAAGTTTCAAAAAACATGGTTAAGTTTTGAAAAATTTTCGGGAGTACAAAAAGATTTGATTATCATTACTAAATAGTCTGCAGGACATCGAGAATCAAGAACTAAATGCATGAAAAACAAGCATTACAAGGCGGGACGGATAATGAACTTGCAATCTGTATATCCGAACGTCGAGTTCGCTCTCTTCGTATGTTGCTGAGTGTATGCCAATCGTCAATTGTTCGGCTTAAAGATCGTTTTTTGTTTTACGACGCGCGAAGAACTATCTTCGTTCGACGATATCGCAACATCGTTTTAATGATTTGGCATTCGATTTTTTGCATCGAAGCAGATTCGACAAGTATCCGATTGGATGTAGCCTCATTAGAGATTTCACGAGAGCAAAAACTCGAATATCACGATGTCGCATTAATTTGAGTATCAACTGTGATCGGTCACGATAAAAAGTTTAAGATATATTCCATGTTTTATTGTGATTCTATTTAGCTAATCACATTGTTGTTGTTGTTACTAAAACCCCTGGGAGTGGAGGGGGCGACAATTCTGCATTTGCCTTGTCTAATCCGGCTCTAGCGCAGATACGACGATGCTAAAGGAAAACATAGAATTTAGGGTCGAATTTAAAGATCAAAGTCTTGTCCGAACTTCGTGCGTTCTTAAGATCTACCTTAAGCCCGAACTTACGATCGAACCTCGGTTCGGAATTAATGTCGCGTTTAAGATTGATCTTAAATCCGAACTCACGTTCGATCGTAGTTCGAGTTCGATCTTAAGTTCTAACGCAAATTCGAACGCAGATTCGATTGTAGTTCGAGTTCGTCCTTCGGTTCTAACTCAAATTCGAACTCAGGCTCGATCTTGGGTTCGATCTCAAGAGCGATCTTAGGTTCAAAGTAATGTCGCAAAATCCGACCCTCGGTGTAACGACACCAACAAAAATACGTGAGGCACAGTGTTCCCACTACGATTTTTCGAGTATTTTGCAGTGTCTTTTTACGAAGACATTGCAACGCTACGGATAACGAAAGTTCAAGGGAAAGATGGCGCAAAAATATAAAAACAAAATAGCTATATAAATAAATGTTTCAGTGAAAAGTTCATTATTGTCGCCATAAAATATGATCGTTAAAATTTGTTCGGACAGCTTTGACTTGACAAAAAAAAAAAAAACAGCTCGCGCACTGTGCCTCCGCCCTACTCCAAAGGGCCCGGATGCTTGTACCCTAGATAATGAACTTTCGCGACTAATACACACCCAGAAAAAAAAAAAATTCATTAATCGTCAATAAAATCGAATATTAGAATATTTTTATTTGAATTAATTAAATTTTTATTTCACTCAAGGATATTTTTACTTTATTAAGGTATATTCGATATTATCGGAGTCTAATAAAATTTAGTAGATTTCAATGAAACTCTATTAAACCAATATTTAGATAAGCAATTTTATTTGATTTGAATAATTTTTTTTTTTCTTCTCGGTGCATCGAAATTACAAATATCCGCTCGAGTCGAACTCTCGCATTATTTTTTACACGACGATATGTGGCAGAGAAAAAAAAAATGAAAAAAAAGAAGACTCGACATGGCGATACATAGAGAGAAGCGGGACGGTAGACATAACTCGTGGATCAATGCATATGGGGTGCGGACGGACGGTCCGCAGTTACACATGTACGTACAACAGCGCGTCGGTGTAAAATAAGGAGAGTGGTACATAAGGACACATAATAGCAGGATGTTACAACGCTCTCGTGTCCGGTACATAAGTATCTGGTTTCATAAATGAAAGTGTCTTCATTCATAGATACATAATTTCCATACAATTGCATCCTATTGGTTCCTATCTTATATGATATCGCTATTATGTCCGTCGGGCGGGGGGGAGGGGGGGGGGGGGGGGGGGGGGGTTGGAGCATCTCCGGGGCATTACATATGTACATAGCACCATTATATACAAATTCCTCTTGGGCCTCCGTAATGCACGAAGTTGCTGCTTTAATTATAAAACAGTTTTGATATCGTGACATTTAACTGCATGAACGGAGCCGAGTAAAATGAAGGAGTGAAAGGAAAAAAAAAAAAAAATTGCATCGTTATAAAAAAAAAAAAATTGAAACCCAATCGGGCTTGCAATTTTTGATTGTTTCACCGTATCGTAAAAGATTAATTTGCAATTTGTTCAACAGGATTTGCCCTCACGATGCCCAAAAGATTTTGAGTACCTGTTCGCAGCCGCGAGGACCCTTTTGGAGGGACACACACGCGAGGTGGAGGGAAGAAAGAAAGAAAAAAAAAAAATGTGGGGGAGGATGAAAACTCTTTGAGAACGGACACGACGCTAGGGCCACGATGGAAATCGTACGCTTGGCCCCATGGAATATCGCATCCACGCGGAGAGTCGAAGGGTCCGAGGCACAGGAAATCTCGGACGCACCCACCGAAACACCCCGCCTTCCACGGACTCGATTTAATGTTTCGTTTCCTCTATGGCCCACGATAAGGGGCAACAATTTTTTTCTTTCTTTCTTTCTTTCTGTGCAGGGCTTTAGCGTCAGGTCGCCAGTTACGAGACTCCGGTGTCGAGAATAGTTACACGATTCCTATTGGATAATGCACTAATCCAAAACGAAGCACGCTCTCATCCTGTCGGCCCTTCGTGCTCCGAGCAATTGCTTTAATTTCCACGAAATATAAAATTCCTTCCGACGAGTGGCCAACACCGCTGATATCCGCAAACAGGTATCATGTAAATTTGACAAATATCCGGTGAAACATGTCGGCGCGTATGAGTGAAAGAATGTGTTTTTTTTTTATCATTGTTATTATTATTTTCGTACATCTGGCGTATAGTCGTGTTACAACGGCGGGCGGAAAACGAAAAAAAAAAAAAAAAAAAAACAGAGGTGAAATTCTCCCACGGTGGTGAGGTGGACAGATAAATTTTTCGAAAAATAAAAAGCGAACGCAACGCACAGGCCCTCGGGGGTTGCATATTCATTTTTCCGGGAGGGTCCTGAGCCCCGCGCGCGCGCTCCCTCACGCTCTCAGTTCCTACATATGTATGAGCATTCTGGACACGGTCGTGCCTCTCTCGCCACGAAAGGGCTCCACTTTACATCGGCGATCTTTCTTTTTGTTTTTTATTTATTTTTATTTATTTCTTTCGCAAAAAACCCATTTCGGAGATAAAAGAAAAAAAGGGGGTGCACTCGAAAAATGCGACAAGTAGAAAAGGCTGAACGCGCCTCGACCGATCGGTTTATTCGAATCATTCGGTGTGACTCGTATTGATCGTACAAAGACAAAAATAACGATATTCGTCGACATTTATCTTTGAAATAAACTGTTAAATCAAGTTGCGTAGTGCGCGTTACGCAAAATTGTCGACATTGCAAACTTTACTATTTGAACAGTAAAAGCTTGTGCGCGACAAGACTGCTGAATACTTCCCACCTCGATTAACGCTCGAATCATTGATATATAGACCGAACAAAAATATTCGCCGCTTTCACCCTATAAAAATATTTACAAACTATGCTTGAAATCTTACATTCTCTATTTTAGGCGTAAATTAATAATTACATAAAGTAAAACGAAGCCATATAATGAATGAACTAGATCGATCTCACGCGAAGGATCCACGTAACGATAACGTTATTCGATCGTCGGACGTTGCGCTCGTGCTTCTCCTTTGAATTTAACCGTACGCTCGAAAAATATTAATATACACGTGAGGTGAGGCAAGATAACGATAGAATAAGGACGGAGAAACAGAGGCATCGGGTATATATATATACACACACACATATGTATAGTTAATCTAGGTCCGTGAATCGCGAAAGGTATATACTATAGAAAAGCAACGCACTTGCGCATTAAAGAGCAATTAGCCGCGGCTCGCGAGCACGCTGATGCCCGGAAGCGATAGAACACGCCGCGCGCGTGCCATCCTTATACCTGACTTACTTACCTTTACTTACCTTACTTAGAGACCGACACTATAAGACGTCGAGTGGCGTTGTACGTACACGACGAGCCTCTCCGTTGCCTGCTGCTACATCGCGAGCAGAAGGCGGCATGAGCAACGAATGCACCACGATCGCGAAACGGTGGGGATAGTTTACTCGCGAGGTACCGCACACTGCGCACGGGTGTTCGCTCTTTATCCGAGCGTTAAGGGGATTTGTTTATAAAATATCCAATGTTTCCTCTTTGGTAATATTTAGGTGGTTAAATAAAAATTTAAAAAAAAAAAAAAAAACCCTCGTGGGTTCGATACGATGATCATCAGTTTCGAGCGCCTTTTTTGTTTTTGTTTTTTTTTTCTATTTATGAGTAAACTACGGTGCGAAACACAATTATTTCGGTACCTCTGGTGGTAAACCAGAGGTACCGAAAGTATCCAAACGCAAAGTAGCGCGTTTGGATAATTTAAGGCTTTGTCATTCGAATTGTTTTTGTGAGAGGCGAAAATAACTTTTTGCTTTAACAAAGTCACATCTAAGTTGTAACGTTGAAAATCCTAAAAAAAAGTCATGATAAGGCGCTAGCCAGAGGACTTTCGCATTAAATTTTTTTTTTTTTTTTTTTTAAGGGATTTCCAAAAAACACTTTTTAAGCCACGTATTTCAATCTATTTTCCGCACCGAATACGAATTAAACGGTCTAAACTCGGAGAAGCACTTGTTTTTTTACGACCCATTTACCGCCTTTTTAGCTTCCTAGTAGAAAATCTATTCTTTCGAGATATACCTTTTTTTTTACTTATGCACGCGTGTTCTCGCTTGAACGGAGCATTAAGGGGATTCGTGTTTAAATATCCACTCTTCATTGGCAATATTTACGTTGTTACGTTTATTCATTGGTAATATTAACGTCAAGGGTTTCAATAAAACCTCTCTCGCGGGTTTGGAACAATGGTCATCAGTTTCGAGCTCCGTTTTTTCTACGTACGAAGTTGAGAAAGCTGCAGTGTGAAACACAATTATTTCGGTACCTCGTGCTACTTTGCATTTGGACAAATTTAAATTGATCATTTCAATTGTGTTTGTAATCGGTGAAAATCATTGTTTTGCGAAACTAAGTTACAACTAAGTTACAGCACCAAAAAACCCGAAAAAAAATCATGAAAAAGGCGCTGACAAAGCGATCTTGCAAATTTTTTTTCTTGTAAAACTGAGGATTTCCACAAAAATGTTTGAACCCACATATTTCGATGGATTTTTCGCACCGAATACGAATTACACAGCTTTTTTGGTTAAAAAAAAAAGGGAAAAAATACAATTTTTACGGCCCATTTACGGTCCTTTTACCTTCCGAATAGAAAATCCATTCTTTCGACATACGCCTTTTTCTTTTACTTACACTTGCATACGAAGCCTTGTCTCTCCCTGAGCGAAGCATACAATCGAGCCTCCTTAACCGTCGCTCGCGCATCCATACACGCGCCTACCACCTTGTAAAATCCACCTCTGCAACTGCCTTATTCTTCACTCACACTCACTCAATTACCGTCTCGGATAATCATTATCGCTGAAACTGCATCGCCGAGGCTCATTGCCCCAATGCTTAATTAACTGCTCGCCCGACGGTAATTGGCTACGCGGCCCGGCATGCCGACGCTTGTACGGTCAATCTTGGACGATGTAACGATGAGACTCTGTACCTCCAGCGATTATTCAGTGGCAGACGTGTACCGTGCAAGTGGTAACATCGTACGTTTATTTGTAGTGAACATAATAGCTGTAAACTCAACGAATTCATAATCATATTTCATACATATATTTTGGAGAGTCGTTTGTTCGCTTGTTTGTCCCAATTTTCAAGAGTCCGGCCGGTCTCCCTAGGGACATCCGTTTCAGGCCCTGATAACCATCCCCCTTTTATATACTAATTCTAATTCTATTCTGTGCATTTCGATGAGTTGTTCACAATAATGCGATGCACTATTGTAATGCGTCGCGCTATTGCGCGACGCATTACCGTCATGTGCAAAAAGAAAACTCACTCCTCAACCAAACATACCTCACTTCCGGTTTGAAAATCTCTTTTTTCCAACCAGAGTAACGACACTTGCGGTTTGAAAAACTCTTTTTCCAACCAGAAAAACGACACTTGCGGTTTGAAAATCTCATTTTTCAGCCATCAAGTGTCGTATATCCGGTATAACGTCACTTCCGGTCGAAGGATTATTTTTCCGGATCCAAATTTCGAATTTCTAAATTCCACAGTTTATAGAGAGAACGCGAAGCTCCACTACTCCTGCTAGTATCGTGGATACTTATTTATTTGAATAACAACGGGTCGAGCCAAATTACAAGTATACATATATGTATATGCGTAACAGGTCGGGACGATCCGTTCCTCCAAACTTTCCGCCAGTTCTGGAATACCACGCGAAAATAAATAAATTGCTCACCCGAGAATCGGTGTACGTGGCGTAATACACCGCCGTGTACGATACGTACGCTCGCCCCGGATTTCGCGGCTCTTGTAAAAAGAGAAAGGACTCGCCGCGGCAACACGGTTGGCTGTACGTAAGAATCTTCGAGATGCTCCATTCCATAATCTCAAAATCGATGTAAAAGGGCTGCGCTTTGTCTCAAACGCTCGAATATCGTCGTTCGCCTCCACCGTCCTGCGTGAAAGGATAAGAGGAACGTAAAAAAAAAAACCCTCAAATCGTTCACTCCACGTTCGAGTCCATCGAAAGAGCTTGCCGATCACCGGAGAAAGAGAGAGCGAACGCCTCTCCACCGGTATAGCGTAGAGGATCCATCGGATAATCTCGCGGAAGAGATAAAAGAGAGATGGCCAGTGGTCGTTGTGCTTGACCATAAAGCTGAATGTTACCGTCGGCCTCCACTTTGCGATGATCGATTTGTGGTGATTTTATAACTCTTCGACCTGCCTCCTCGTCGACTGCCGACGCCTCGGCTCGCGCGCCCCCGCCGGAAGCCGTCGATCTCAAACGAGCCGCTCAAGCGATGCCTTTCGTATCTACGATATAAACTAGAAACGGAAATTTTACGTACTATAATACTATCCGGAGCACCGGGTTGCATCTTTTGCTCGAATTCTACGACGCTCGAGATTTACCCTTTGTTGCGAGAAATGTTTGAAAAAAAACCCTTTCCGAGTAATGGCACCGACAAGAGAAACTGTGGTAACCCTTTAGAGCGATTCTCGTCGAGCATCGGCGTGATATATTGCCGAGTTATATACGCTCGTCTACCGAGAAAAAAAAAAAAAAAAAAAAAACATATCTGGACGATGCATCCCAGTCACGGTTTTGCGCTGCACGCGTGGAAAATATTGCCGAATAATAAGCATCATAAATTGTTCGTTAATAATTTTTGTATATATTCAAGTTAACTTATCTCTCACAACTATGAAAACATTTTCTCTATATAATACATACTCGATCTATAAACAAGGCGCGTTGGCCGGGAATGTGATTTTTTTTTTGTTTTTTTTTTTTTTAACTTAAAGAACACGTAATAACGGAACGTTTATCGTCCAATATCGGGGGAATATAAATTATTTTACGATTACTGGACATGTATTGAGCTGTAAAATGTCAATTTCTACGGGGATTTGAATCTTACCGATAATCGTGTGGATTCGATTATGGACCATGGTTACTGGACTACACTGCTTACAGATGAAGTTAAAACTATTACATTAAAAATATTTATCCTTGTATCTTCATTGCGTTACGACTAAATGATTGTTAGTACCTTCTTTTTTTATTTTCCGATGATGCTTCGCAGTGGCTGCGTGATTGCTGCTTTTCGAACGGACTGGTCGATCGCTCGACTGGTATCACGCCTTACCAGATAGCAAAAAGACACCTGGTATAAAAAAGTGATCCGAACGGGTTGCGTGTGTCCGTACGGACGACAAATGTAAAGCTATCCTGCGTCCAAAAGTTAACTTTTTGGATGTGTGGCAACTTTCGGATACCGTCCAGACGGACATACACAGTAAAAAATATTTGTACATTTAGAAAATTTTTTTGTCCACAAACAGCCATAATTATTTTGTTCTTGATTTTACAAAAAATATTCGTAACATTGACAGACATTTTTGTAAAATGGACGAAATTTTTTTTTGTAAAAGTAACATGAAAAGAATTGTGGACGTTTGTGGATGAGAAACGTTGATACCTATTTTACTGTGTATGGAACCCATTGAGATCACTTTTTGATAACAAATTTTTTGTGCTTACTGGGTTCGTACGAAACGGAGTTTATTGCCTTCAGAGTGAATAACGGCAATTCCGCCTCGTGCCGTCGCGATGGCATTTTCGTATCACTCTGGACTAAGAGACGATTAAATGAGGCATTTCGATTCGGCTGCGCGATCGGGCTCGGTCGGCACACCCTCTGCCGCCAGAGCTAGGACTTCCTCGCACACGCGTTTGTACACCCAAGCGTCGCCTTTCAATCTCTTACGACGGATGCCAACGATGGGTTTGACGTCTGATATTCCCTCGAGCAAGCAAACTTCCAGCTCGAAGGAACAAGCTTTTCTCGAGGTAAACGGCCTGCTGGCATCCTTGATATTTTCCGTGCCGAGAGACTCCGTTTCTCCGTGAAGGACGAACCTGTATTTTCAATTTTTTATAATTTTTTTTATATCTCACTTTTAATGCTCTCGAGGTTTTCTTTTTAAATTAAAATATAACGCTACGCTCTACGAGTATTTACCCCTTCTGTCGACACATTATTCCTTTGCGATGAAGCGCACGCCGCAGTTGCAACAGCACGTATTTCGGACACTCACTGGACGTTGACGAAACATTGCAAAGTCCCTGAACAATTAAATTAATAAACGGCTATTTTCTCGATGTTGCGCAAAAAAAAAGGAAAAAGTTATCCATCGCGTATGCCGCGATCGAACGAGTGAAATATACACGTACCTTGCCCGAAAGCATGTTCGGCTGATCGGGATTGTTTTCCTCTGTCTTTGTGCGACGTTTCGGTGTGAGAACGCATCTGACCTTGTTCAATCCACGCTCCAATCCCATTATAACTTTTCTAGCGCTGCCCGGCGTCGACTGCGATTCTCTGAAAAATTGACTCGGATATTTAAGTTCAAACGAAATGATATTTTATAGGATTTTTATTTGTTGTATTTAATTTATCTATAATATATTATTTATTGTATGTTTTTATAATAATTTATTATAGGATAATCATCGACCAGATTCTCACCTCGTATTCGCCGCTCCCGTTGTCGTAGGCGTCGTAGTTTGCCTGCCCTTTTCCGTAGACTTTTTCGTCGGTACTACAACAAATACAACAACAACTTGTCTACACGGCATCCTTTCAGCAATCGATCAGGACAGCAGCGAGGGGGAAGGGAGGTGGGAGAGAATTTCGCAGCCCACAATTTCCCCTGTTCCAAAGTTTCTGCAGAATCACCACACTAATTACCCGCTACCGCCCGGCGAAAGAGGCTTCTCCGTCGCGACACTATTTTTTTTTATCTTACAGTTAAAGTTTCTAACTAGCTAGTTAGACCGGCCGGTTGTCTAATTAGTACCGTAAAGCCAGCAGTGTCCGCAAGCGAGCGGAGTAACTTTAATTACACGTGAATGATCGGACAACCTTACCGGGTGAAGATACATCGTCCGGGTCCTTGCTGCGTAATCTCTTGCGGCCTGGTACGTTCGGTTCCGTGAAATTATCAACTCCATTGTTGTCGACTGGAAAAATAAGTGAACGGAGGGACGAGAGGTCGAATCAATATTTCTCCGTTGGCAAAAATCCACCGGATATCTCGATATGTGGAGCGATTATTATTATTTACCTTTATCCGGCGTACTTGGCAGTAAGTTGTAAGTTATCTCGTTAATCGGAGATCGTCTAGGATTAACGTTTCGAGGCGATTGGTCGAGCTGCGTAATGAAGTTGTTAAGGGCTCTCTCGTACTGGGGAAGGTATTCGCTCGTCTAAAGTCGAGATTTTTGTTGTAGACAAATTATCGTGCAGAGAAGACGAGGATTAATTTTTTTTTTTTTTGAAAAAGGGAAATTAAAGAGAAGTGAAAAACCAAGATATACCGCTGCCTGTTTGATGTGAGTCTTTGACGATGACGATATTCTCAGCGACAGTCCTCTTATTTTTCTATCGAGCAACAACAAATACGTGGCTGTTCTGTAATCCGTTCGAGCGCTCTTGTTCAACGTTCTCCAGATATCCTCGTTCCGTTCGTCGCAGATTGCGGCCATGGTGCTCAATACATCGTCGTCCCTCTCGAACTGCGGTTGGACACGATAACGCGGAGTATCGTCAGTTAAGCACCGATAATCGGGCGATCGAGAGAATCGACGGAAAAATTAGCACGAGCGAATTAACATATGCCAACGCGTTTTTCGTGATTCACTCGAAAAAACGTGAATCCGTTAGTGCTCGTTTTTCGTCGATGCCCTCGATCGAAGTAATAAAACGTTAAAATTACGTTAGTCTTTTTTGCGAAGGTAACAGGATTGAGCCATCCCGCTGTGATCCACGGATGTGAACACAGTTCACTGATCGTTATTCTACTCTTTGGGTCTGTTTGTAACATTGCACGAATTATTTTTTTACTGCTGTGAGATAGCCAGCTGGGTTCGTCATATTTTCCGCCCTGAAAACAATGTGAAAGTTAAAAATAATTTCGTAAAATTGGATTGCCAACGAAATTTACGAATCTTTTTTTTACTGTGAAAAATTGATAAATGTGTCAATCCTCTCAAGAATTTGAAAAAGGAAAGACTCACTAGTATTTTTCTGTACAAGCTCTCTATGTTATTGTCATCAAAGGGCAAAAAGCCACAGAGAAGGGCGTACAGGAGGACACCCATGCTCCAAATGTCCACTTCGGCTCCTGGAAACGAGTCAATTTTAATTAATCGACACATCTATGCAACATTTAAAAAGGCGACAAATACAGTGGTAGTTGAATACAAGTAGGGTAGGGTAAAAAAGAGGATGAAACAGTCAAGTCTAGTCTTAAGTTACTCGATAAAATGATTAAATCGGATATTGTCATATCATAAGATGTTGCACAAACCGTGAATATTCTAGCTATAAAATTCAATTGTTCACAATAAAAAAAAAATAAACCAGAGTTTTGTTAACTGCAACTGAATGTAATAATATGTATTAGTCAGTATTCTGTATTATTCATCTTAATTTCTTATTATTATATTATATTATATTAGAATTATAATTATTATTAAATGTTTTATTCTGTGCTCTAAATCAGGATTTATTATAAACTGATAGTAAAACGAGTTTTTTTTTTTAGATCACCTAGATACTTCTTGCCCAGTATCAACTCGGGTGCCGCATATGTAGGAGAGCCACAGGAAGTATAAAGATGCGCCTGCATGCCTCCTCTCGGTTTTGCGCACAGGCCAAAATCTATAAGTTTCAGATTCTGATCTCTGTCCAACAAGACATTTTCCTAGTAAACAAATTTAAAAATTTAACATTTCACAAAAAATTAGGGTCACAGCAGGTGTAGAAGAAAGTTGTGAAATTTTTATAAACTTACAGGTTTCAGATCTCTGTGAGCGTATCCCAAATTGTGCAGATAAGCAACGGCGGATACAATTTGTCGGAAGAATTTTCGTGACTCGGATTCTGTAAGCCTGTTTTTTTCGACTGCAATTATAAGAACAAAGCTATAGACTAAGGACTCATTATCGTTGTGGGACGACCGTTTACCGATGTAAATGCTAACCGATATGATCGAACAGTTCGCCTCCGGAACAGTGCTCGATAATCATGAAGTAATGACTGTCCGTCTCAATGACCTGGTAAAGTTTGCATATGTGTTGATGCAGCAGAGTCTTCAGCGCTTCGACCTCGAGTTTGACTCTCGGCAGGTCGTCCTGGAAGGGTCATAAATAATAAATAAAATAAAATAAAATGATCGTGCTCTCGTCGAGATCCCCTCAGGGGTTCGAGCAGGTGCTCGACCCGCGATGCCCGATAGAACGATCGACCGAACACTCGAGGGTCGCCAGGAGCAACGACGACGCCTCCGTTCCGTTAGAGAGCTGAGCTCAAATCTTGCCGAGAGAAAACCCCTCGAAAACGGACATATCCGCCTTTGCGAAATCGACTTACGCCCAACGCCGCTTTTTCCATAATCTTCACCGCAACCTTTTCACCGGTTGCGACATGTGTAGCGAGTTTGACTTTCGCGAATCCACCGCAACCGATGGTTTTTTCGAGCTCGTAGAGTCCCTTGAGCGCCACGTAACGCACCATGGCGAACAATTATATATATTTATCTATTTAAACTCTAAACTAACTAAAACGCGTAAACGATGCTCTCGTCGTAGGCAAAGAGGCATCACTTTTTAAACCGAAATTATTTTGTAACGTAAACAATTTATGACAGCCAATCCCGGTAAACATCTGCCGCTCGCTCGACAGTTTGGCCAACTCTTCGCACTAACATATTTCTTTCGGCTTTCGTACCGGCAGCCTGTATCTGCGTCGACCATGTATTCGGCGGTGTTCGCGTTGTGTCGATCGAGTTTGTCGCGTTTGTCGTCCTCTGTTTTTACGTCGATTTTACGTTTTTCGCGAGCAAAGTTATTGTTGCAAGATGCCTGCTTTGGATAAACGAAAAGGCGATGACATACTCGCACTCGTGCCGGCGTCGAAGAGAACGAAGAATGAAGTCGTATTTAGCAGCAGAGAAAAGGCAGTTATACAAAGCGTGAGTTAACCTCTTTCGACCGCTCCACAATAAATATTTTCGAATGGCATAAACAAACCTCGGTGATAAACGTTGCGTTATCCACTTGTTCCACACTTTTGTGGCTCACGTATCACGAAAATTACATTGCAGTGCAAACTATGGTCGTTTCAAGAAAAAAAAAAATTGACATACCTTTTATACAACGTAGACACGAAAATATTGTTGAATGTTAATCATGCAAATTATGTGTCTTAAGGGACCTCCAAGAACATCGTCTATGCTGGCACCGATAATGCTTCTCGATGGTCACCAGGGTGATATATTCTCACTAGAATTCCATCCGGAGGGTCAATATCTTGCGTCCACCGGTTTTGACAGACAAATTTGTAAGGCTGCAGAGCTCTTCCACGTTATTGTTCTTAAGTGGGGAAATCCGTTTTTACCAAGATTTTAAAAATTAATTTTCATGAATTTTTCATGCCGATACGCTAAAACTAAAAAATCTTTTTGCGTATGTATTTTTAGATGATTTCTTGACAGCTAAAATGCTGCCTCTTGCAGTTCAGTGCACCGAGCAAGTACGAATCAATGAAATGTCTTATAGAAATTTGTATAAACATAATAAATATCAATAAATATGTACACAAAAGGACTTTTCGAAAAGTCTTACCGTTTCGGCATGAAAAATTCACGAAAATTAATTTTATATATCGCAGTAAAATGGATTTTCCCCCTTAACTGTGCTGACATAAGATAAAAATTTCCTTAATTATATCCCAAACAATGTTCGATCCTTTCAGTCATATGGAATGTCTATGGAGAATGCGAGAACATATCTGCAATGTCCGGACACAGTGGCTCAGTTATGGAGATGCACTTCAGTCCCGACGGAAGTAATCTGTACACAGCCAGCACGGACACGACCTTGGGCGTTTGGGATCTCGCGGCCGGAACGAGAATAAAGAAACTCAAGGGCCACACGTCGTTCGTGAATTCCGTATCGGGAGCGCGCAGAGGACCGACGCTACTTTGCTCGGGAAGCGACGACAGCACTATCAGGGTGTGGGATCCACGAAAACGCGGCCAGTCGTACACTCTCAACAATACTTATCAGGTATAAATACTAACATTTTTTTTTTCTTTGATTTCGGGACGACTCAAATTCGGAGCACGTTAATAACGATGCGCGTTAACTGTCTTTCAGGTAACGGCGACCTCGTTCAACGACACAGCGGAGCAAGTAATCAGCGGCGGTGTCGACAACGACATTAAAGTCTGGGATCTGAGAAAGAACGCGGTTCTCTACAAATTGAAAGGACACTCCGATACTATTACCGGCTTGAGCCTGAGTCCCGACGGTTCTTACATACTGTCTAACGCGATGGACAACACGCTCAGAATTTGGGACGTCAGGCCGTTCGCACCGTACGAACGGTGCGTCAAGATCCTGTCCGGTCATCAGCACAACTTCGAAAAGGTTCTTATGATCCGCTGTTCAAATTTATAAACGCACGCACTTACAATCCGCACGACAATGGTTAATTCATTTCGGATCTCTTGTACAGAATCTTCTGAAGTGCGCTTGGGCTCCTGATGGAAGCAAAGTTTCGGCTGGATCGGCGGATCGTTTCCATTACATCTGGGACACCACTACGCGGAGGATACTTTACAAACTACCAGGACACAACGGCTCCGTCAACGACGTTGACTTCCATCCCAAAGAGCCCATAGGTGAGCAATCCCAAAGACCAACCGCTCGAACGATATTATCGTCGCTTCCGAAATGCCTAACTCATCATTGAAATCTTTCAGTGTGCTCCGGCTCGAGCGACAAGCAAATCTACCTCGGCGAAATCGACACGTCGAGCTGAACGTGAGCTCAGAGCGATTATTATTGTACACTGGATCTTCGTGATAGATTGTAAATGTATTAATAGAGACTAATAATAAGTTTCGCGAAAGATTACCATTTTTATCGTATCGAACGGCGATGCAATCTACGAGATAAAAAAACATCGAGCTATAAAATTTATATTTGTCTTTTCGGCATCCTAATAATTTTCTTGTTTTCATCGGTTGCCGATAAAATGCATTCCTGTGCCGAGGTTCCTTCCCCAGCGCACAGAGGCCGCTGTCGTTCCCGCAGACCATTTTTTTTTCGTCCCATCAAGTTCGGTTCCTCGTCGCATTTCATAATCGTAGTAGGTACGGTGTATTGCGTTTTATTGCGTCCGCGAAATTTCCTTAGTCCTCGGGGAATTTATTCGTCGACGCATCATAGCCCATCTAGTCTTCCCTCGTGAGTATACGTTCCTAACGAATCTACGATAAAACTAAATGTTCGTGTCATCGTTGAGTTTTGCCACGATAGAGTGCACTTCGATAAACACATACACCTGTCAAGTCTTGTTTTTGGAACTTGAGGTCACTTGAAAAAAGCACTCTTTCGACATTCATTGCATAATGTAGCTGAATATTTTGATCGGATACGACGCCGCGTTTCGACTGTGAAAATCTAGCGTCAAAGCCCAAAGATAATCTTGTTTACCTCAACGGCCTCACCTCGATTTCACAATCTTGCATCACAATGAAATTTTTTTTTAAATGCATTTTTGCAGGTAGACATTCGACAATACTTTACGGACATGGCATCGCCGTGGGCAATAATAAAAACAGACAATCAAGCGAGCTTCGAGGAAATCGAAGCCGAAGAGATCGTGAAGAGTCAGCAGGAGAGGTGACCTTCAGCCAGACTTACAATGCCGTACAAAGTTTACAGTAAATTAACGTCGATTGTGACTCTCGTGTTGCAGGGAGTTCCAAAGGTATGCCAAGACACAGCCTCAGGAGGAAATTGTGGAGGAATGCGAGGAGTGTGCACTGGATGGGACAGACAGCGATGCAGTTATTGCACAGCTGCTCCAAAATCAATACAACAGAGAACACGACCTGATGTTGAAGAGAACAGAAGATAAGTTCAATGGAACCTCGAAAGGTAGTTAATCGTCAGAAAAAAAATTAACGATATTAACAAAGTAAATAAATGAATTAATAACAGGGTGGCCACTGTCAGGGAAAACCTGGAAATGTCAGAGAATTTTTTAAGTGTCAGGGAAAAGTCAGGGAATTAAATTTTAGTCAGGGAAAATACGAAATATCAAATCGAGAAAAAAAGTGTTTGGGCGAATTTTTTTTTGCGTACTGCTGAAAAAAAAAATATGGGCCGACATTTCTTTTTTGTTTTTGTTTTTTTTTTCAAGATAAATAAAAAAAACATAAATTGAAAATCCGCGGTAACGATTACAAATTCATTATAACTATTAATAATCGGGCATTTTAATTACCGTTGAATCGACGAATATAGATAAACTTGCTCAGGCACTCGAGCTTAAAGAACTCGTAAAAAATGCAAAACAAGAAGAAGTTCTTCTCAATGTAAAAATTAAGAAGGCGTTAAAGGAAGCAAAATAATTCTTATGTTATTTTGTTTATTCCTTCAAAAAATATAATTAAAAAAATACCAAAGAATAAATAAAAATAAACATATGTAATGTTCCCACCGTGTTACTTTTTTCCCCAATTCTGAATAATTTGTCAGGGAAATTTTCGAAAATATCAGGGAATTTTTTTTCATCCGATTTAGTGGCCACCCTGAATAAATATTCGCCGATTATATATAGATGTGTCCTAACTGATGACCTTTGCTTCCAGTAAATATTTCGTACTCGAATTACCGGGCCGGACCAACGATGGAGCCCGAGGAAAGAGCCGCGAACATCGACGAGGAGAAGGACTTGGATAGATTCGTCGTGAGTTGCAATTTATTTGACAACGATTCGATGATTAATTTATTCGACGATTAATTATTGATTCTAACGTCTTTCAGAGCGTGGAGAAAGAATACGCTGACATAAAGCGTTGTGGTTACAAAAAAATTGGCGAAGGTTCGGAGATCGTGACGAAACACGACATGCTAATGTCCTCGAGGATAAACGCTTGCAGGGTTTTGGAATTTCCGCCTGGAATACAAACCGGCGACACCGGCGGTTTCGACGCCAAGCTGAACAACAAAGTCTTCAACTCGCTCAGGGCCCACAGTCACGCTCACTGCGCTCGTCAGAAAGCCAAGGCGAGGCCTCACGCGAAATAAAGTAAAATAATGAGGCTAATAAGGAGAATGCGTTTATTCGGTGGATCGATTTGACACGTAATCGCAAATTACGTCGGGTCGTTTCAAACGGCTTCCCGTACAAACTGTGCTCGCATCGAGGCAGGAAAATATATTAAAATTCCAACTATGACTGCCAACAGAGAAAAAAAAAGTGTATTCTACATTTCGTCATCGTTCGTATCTAAATCTATTGTAATAAAGTAAATTCCACGTCAATCGAGCTGGTTATGTACAACTGTTGGTAAACATCAGTGATTCAGTAAAAAAAAAAGAAAGAGAAAAAAAAATGATTGTAACACTAGATCGGGAAGGCAATCAGGTACAATATCACAGCGCACGATTAATGAATAAACCCAATTCATCGAAGTTCCACAGTCGGTGGCTTCAGAGGTATTTTACCCAGTACAAATTGATCGGACATGTACATAGCTTTCTCGTCGTCGGTGAGTTTCCCTTCTATCGTGTAGGCGTTCTCGTCGATTATCGAAGGTGTCGTTATGGATTTGTAGGAAGATTGGGCGAACGGTCCGGAGGGTGACATAGTTGTCTGCGCGACACCGAACGGCGTGTTGACTTGTTGCTGTGACTTCGGAGCGAACGGGTTGCTCGTCGTCGTTGTGCTCGTCGTCGACGC
The DNA here is from genome assembly GCA_963575735.1 of Amblyjoppa fuscipennis. Taxonomy (NCBI): domain Eukaryota; kingdom Metazoa; phylum Arthropoda; class Insecta; order Hymenoptera; family Ichneumonidae; genus Amblyjoppa; species Amblyjoppa fuscipennis. The sequence goes on from OY754490.1 coordinate 5,593,877, forward strand.
AAAGGGGGTGCTGGGCGAGTTGCCGAAAGCCGGAGCACCGAAGGGCTGCGACACCGGCGCAGCGAGATTGCCAAAAGAAGCGGCGCCTGTGCCGGGAGCAAAAGCGGTTTCGGCGCTTGGGGCAGCGGCTGGACCGAAAGCGGATGCGCTCTCATTGCCAGGCTGCATCGAGCCCCCGAACGGCGCAGCCCTCGCGAAAGGCGAGCCCGCTGCTGCGCCGAAAGGACCACTCTGAGTGCCAAACGGCGTGGCGTTTGGGGCGGAAACGGCGGCGCCGAAAGGCGTCGCAGCCGGCGTAGCCAGAGCTCCGAAGCTGTTGGTAGTCTGGGCATTCGATCCAAAAGTTGTCGATTGCGTACTAGTACCACCGAATACGCTGTTCGCCGGCATTTGAGAGTTATCGAAACCAGGCTGAGTACCGAAAAGCAATTCGCCGGGCGCGCCGGCGAATTGACCCGCCGGCGTTGCGCCGAAAACCGGAGCCGCCATCCCGGTCGACGCGCCGAACATCGAATTCGCCGGCTGTATCGTCGTCGTCGAGCCGAAGGGGTTCGACGGAGCTTTCATAGCATCGAATAGCGTCGAGCTGGGCGCTCCGAACGGGGTATTCCGCGATGTCGTTGTCGTGCCGAATACCGATGTCGTCGGTTGTGCCGATTGCGACATGGAGAACGGACCGTTCGACGCTTGACTCGTCACGCCGAATGCTCCACCTCCGAACACCGAGCTGTTCGGCGTACTCGCTGTCGCGAATGTCTGCATGTTTTGATTCCCACCGAAAACAGTACCGCCCGTACCGCTCTTGCTCGCAGCTCCGCCGAATACGGAATTCGCGTTAGCCTGATTGCCGAACACCGCGTTACCGCCGAACGACGGCTTCGCCCCGAAGACCGAAGTGTTGGTCGTCGTCGTTCTCCCGAAGATAGACGACGTCGTGGCCGGCGAGGCGTTGAAACCGCCGCCGAAAGGGTTGCTCGTCGCACTCCGGGCTCCGAAGACGTTCGAGCTCGCGGCCGCGTTGCTCGACGGAGACATCTGCGGCGTCGACAAAGCGAAATTCGTTTTTCCACCGAAGGCGCTGTCCCTGTTGCTCTTCTGCAACTTGTCCTGAAGATATTACGCAACGTCGAACGATAAACATACCGCTAATCGACACTTGCCAATTTAATCAAATACAAGCATTTTTTTTTCTCCTTACCAACATAGCTGCCGTCTCGTGAGTAGGATTCTTTAGAGCGTCGCGTTTCACGCTCATAGCTTGACAAAGTTGTTGAAACTGAAGTTTCTGCAAAAAAAAATGTTTTATTTCGCGCCTCTAAAGAACAAGCAAATTCAATCGTTCTGAGCTACGAATAAACTCGAGCCCAGCAATTTTTGTGAAATATATCAATTTTTATATTGGGTATTGTGTATATATTCTTGTACTGCTAGTTATAATTATATTCTTTCAAATTTATAGCTGTTTATAAATCTCTTAAAATGAATTTTGATTGTATTACAGATGGGAACTTCGGTGCACTCATTTTCGATTATTGTAACTTTTGTGATACAAGCAGACTCATTATCTCGGTCGCTGCTGTTGTCTGTAATGTATTCTTATCATTATGTAAAAAGAGAAATCCATTAAATGAAATTGAATTTAAAACTATTGGGACCTGGGAAAATGTGAATGAGCGGAGCATCCGTAAAATGTTAACTTACAGTCTGGTCGACGGTCCCATTCTTCCGAGCCTGGTATATCTCCCATCGCACCTCCTCCGGAGAAACGTCGTCCATCCCCGGGATGCAAGGTTGCTCCTTGAAAGGGCCAAAGCACGATAGGAGCCATTGTCCGCCTCTCTCTGCCACAAGCACTTCCTCCGCAACTCCCAGGCTGTTGAAGCGTTTTATTGTCAAATCGCGATCGTCAAACGGTAGCTTTTCAAGCTAAGACATACTCACACTATGTTTTTCGTCTCGGTAAAAGGCTTGTTGGTGTTCTCCTGATTACCAGCTGAAATTTCATAGGACTTCTGTAGGCTTTGTATTTGCAGGTTACGAAATCAAATCTAACGTATAAGTCATTTTCTTTTTTTATCGCAATCACGTTTAACCTTACCGTAATTATTGATGTGTTGAAATCGACAATATTGCCCATAACGGCATGTGCCCTGTTGAAAATATTTGCAGACTACCATATTTATAAACTAATGTACAAAGCGGAGTATCAGCAAGGTTTCTTCCAATTTATCGTTACACGTGAACACTTAAGCTCTCGCGAAGCGCTGTTAAGTTTTATCAGATCCTTGTCTCTATGGGCGAAAAGTCGAGGTGTGATTAGGGCTTCGTTCATTTAATTAATAAACAAGTAAAAACATTGAATCTGGCAGACAAACGAGACGAACACTTGCGTCTGATCCCACGCGAATGGAGATGGCAATGATCGCTGAGTCAAACGAGCAGGCGCCGAAGGACGGTAGTGGGGGAGAGCACAGTGAGAACAACGTTGCATTCGATTTTATTATGTAATCATTTAAATGCAATCGTCATTCGTAGTATTACATTGTTGTAGTTGATACGTGACGCGAGGCTGCCTTATCTCCGCAAATGCGACTTTTCGAATTTTTCATCGATCAATCGATATGTTCATCGTTCGGCCGATTTTCTTTCTGCTCGTCGACCGTAAGCGAACCCCCCTCTCTGCGTACGAACGAAGTTTATTGTCAGTGAGGCGCAAAATTATTTGACACAATCGTTAGGTTGCATTCGCGTAGAAATGTAAAGCGATCTCATACTCTTTCGTCGAAGTTCCGTGCGGCTCGTTCCATTCAGCGGCTCTGGCAGCCTCCTCTTGCGTCTGACGTTGATTTTCAAGTACCGCCATAGCTTCCTTGAAAGTCTCATACTGAATCATATTGAATATAGTGTTCGTGTTTATTTTCTGCGGTGCGACTTTCGACGTATCTGACGAATATTTTTTGTTTATTTTTTCTTCGGTTTGCACATCTTGCGGCCACAGAGATTCCGGAAGTCCTGCAGAGGGCGATACTCTTTGCATATATCTCCGGTTATATCTTCCGATATCGTCGATTTCAATTGTATTTCGAGAAGCGCTTACCAATTTGATTTGCGTCATTGAGCTTTTCCTCGAAGATCCTTCTCTCAAATTGATGTCGATCGTCTTCAATCTTCCCTTTGTCACTGCTCACTTCTTCCATACCCTGACTAGATATCTCCACCGATTGCTGAGACGATCTCGTCGCAATCCCGTTGTCCCCTTCGACTCCCGCTTGTGGACGTTGAATCAACGGCGTCCTGTGCATAAACGTTGGCAATTGAATCGTCGATAAACGCTCGCCGCCGTCCCTGATAGCTTGAAGCCTGGGAAAATAAAGATTCGTCGTTAATCATTGGCATATGTGCTGTCGGTGTGCGCGACACCGTTATGCCGGTTAAAGGATCGCTCACGAGGTTTGGGAATAAGTTAATCCAAAAATACTGCATGCAATTACCACTAATGCTACTAGGTACATAATCATTTTGATAATGTTTAGAAGCTACGTGGAGAAAAATATGCTTGATCTGCCAATGGCCGGACTCGAACAAAAGAGCGTTTATATCCACTGTCTGAGATTCACTCAGAAATCCCGTTTCTACAGCAAATTTCACAATGGATTTGGAGAAAAAAAATTCGAGGTATCGACTCAAAACCACCGACGTTATTTTCAAGTGGAATATTTCCGAACAGATTTCGTTAACGAACAAATAAAAAATATTCCATTTTTACCCAAATATAAAATTGAGGAGCAGCTTGAAATTTGTTGGGTAGAAATGCAAAAAATGGTTTTTCATTCATTCGCTAATGAGATCCATTGGAAAATATGTCACTTGAAAACACTTTGATGTTTGATGAAAGCATTCTGAACACTGACTCGTGTTCCGAGCCACTTTTTGTGGCTTTAAACATGAATTCGTCATCTGATATTGTTTAAAGTCCATTGTCGATTTCCACCCAAAAACGAAATATCCACGATGAATGCTTAAACGAAAATACTATTACCAGAGAATAATGGAAGAATTTCGCTGTAACAGCTCCGGTTTGAAAATCTCATTTGTCGACTGCAAGTGACTTCCGGTTTAAAAGTGAAATTTTTAAACCGTAAAGTGTGTTACAGACTATATAGTTTCAATTTTTCTCTATACTCTGCCACGAATGCAGTCAGAAACAAAAACGTATGAAATAAGGAACACACGCTGAGCGCTCCAGCTGTAACGAAACTATAAAAAAATCTAAGCAGAACACAAGACTTTGATTTCCTTGATATTGAAATGAGTAGATTTATTCAATCGTTTCACAGTGAAAATGCGTTAAGCTTAACATTAATTATTTAAACTTATGTTTCACATAAGAAAGCAATTTATTACACCGAATCACATTCCTCTCAAGATCCCCTCTTCAGTCATAAACCATCCACCTACGATATACATATAGTATGTTTATTACGAGATACGATATTTAAAGGTCATCTCATCTACGAACAAACAATTTTCCTTCTGTCGATTGATATTATATTAGAACTTGTTCACCTTTGGTAAGACTAGAAGTACCAGAGGATGTTATATATCATGTATCACACTTTCCCGATATTTTTTTTTTTTTCAACATTACAATGTTCTATGCGCTATCCCCGAAGTCTCCAGTAAACGTTTCAGAAGAGATCTTGCGGTAAATTCATGGGTTTCGGGTCGATCATTTTTTTGCGATCTCCTTGCACTTGCACTCTCTTAAAAAAAAAAAAAAATAAGAAAAATCAAGCCAAGAAATAATCTCAAGTAAAATAAGCACTCAGTGGAATACATAATATGCAAAGTGCTCAATGATTTACAGTAGAATCAAACACCAAATCATAATGGGAGAAAAAAAGCTTTAAACTCAATACTAGTGACTGCGATCGAATCTGGATTGAAAAAAAAGATGCGGGTTTACAGTAATTCGGTAGCCGAACGCGAATTATTATCTACGCGTAGCCTTTTCGATTTCGATATATATAATATTCACTACATATTATGCTTGATGGGACCGTATTTGTAAATGCTAGAAACGCACTCGATCGTCGTTTTGTTTCAGAATATTATGCAAATGCTTGGCTAACGATGAGCTCTCTATTACCGCCTTTCGTATATTCTTTCTCAAGCACTTAAGTCACTTCCCGAGTGTATCTCTCAGTTGTAAATTTGCCTGTTTCACCTTAGGGATCACCTTCCAGTGAGAATACAAAAATTTCTTACAAAAATTCGGACTTTTCAGACAACGTATAAAACATGCACGTGAACCACCCGTTGAAGTTTAAATCTATCAACTTAATTGACGCCTATCTCGCGACACCAGTAATGAATTCGTAATATTCGTACAAAATTTGTTTCTGCGTAGAAAATGTACCTCTACGCTACGACGTAGTTTCCCGTTTCTCGTACGACGTGAGAGTGGATACTATCTGACAGGATTTTTTTTTGTGATTCACTGCTTGAACTTTGGATGTTACATTCGTAGTAATAAAAAAATAGGCGGTCGTTACATATGAATCGTTGAATGTATGAATCCCTGTAGAACGAACGAACAGTCGTGAGTGCGCGATCGACTAAATGCCATCGAGTCGGTGGTATGCGTTCTTCCCAATCAATGATTAGCAATTCCAGCTCACGTTTCTAGGAACCATTCTGCTGCACGCCAACATTTTATCCTCAAAAATAAATAAACAATTTAATTCTCTTTCGTTCTAAAAACGTTTGACAAAAAACGGATTGTAAGTTTTTGCAGGTAGCGTTTCGGGCGAATATTCGACGCACGGTCGGATGCATCGAATCAGCATTGAACGTTCTCCCCCCTCTGAGAATTATGCGAACTCTAATTCTGTACAATCATTGCTCGAACGTTCTTTATTTACCTCAATGATCATACCGTTCTCTTATGTTCGGTTTAAAACGTTTGAGTACAGAATTATCATTAAACATTTCTTTTTTTTGTTTGCTTATTTTCTTTTTCAAGTATCGAGAATGATCGTTATAATTCCGTCGAATTATACCTCTGTATTCGTCTCGATATATTTGATATTTTTGCAGGTTCAGCCCTCTCAATTCATCAACTACTACGCATCACATAAAATATTAGGATGTATCAAATATATATAATATATATATATATATCTTTCAATAAATGTCTCTGTCGACAGTATCATCGATCCCTCGGAATGACACTTGGCTTCGCGCGATCTCTGGTTCAATATTTAAAAAGCCAAGGTTAATCGTCTAAATCATTTATGTGAAGAACCTCTCTGTGTGTGAGACCGGCCTTCGAGAGGCTTGTTATCTGATCGGTAGGATAGAGAATCCTCTTGGGATAGCTCGTTGTTATCTCAAAGTTATTCGGTGAATCGGCTTGACTGTAAATCCAGTGGTACACGTCCTGCAAGAGAAAATTTGATTTAAATGAAAAAAAAAAATATATATATATATATATAATACAACGGAAACCGATAGATAAAAAAAAATCCACCATACTCGCAGTTTACCTCGATTGTGTCGGACATAAGGAATCGCCTTATCACCGTGCGTTCGCCAAGCTTTATTTGGAGATGACACGCGTTAGGATTTGTGGGTTCGGGCTCCAGAGGCACCTTCCTCACTGTCAGCTCTTTCTCGAGTTTGATACGCTCGATTTCCATCTCCTGGGCGTTGAGCTCCTCTTTTTCTCTGGCCTCCTGCTCCTCCCTAGCCCTGCGCTCCTCCTCCCGCTTACGGTCTTTCTCTTGATCGGCGCGCAGTGATTCTTCGTACGCCTGATCTTGTTGCTGTCGCAATGATTGCGCCGCGCTCCTTTCCGCTCTGTATTTGCAATTAACGCGCGATTAAACCCAACCAATCGATGCAACATTGAGCTCACAAAAGAAATTATATCTTACCTATCCTGACGCGTTTGGATCAAGCTAATTTCGTTGTTTTCTATGATCGTTTGGAATCGTGCGATTAGCTCAGAGGGGGATGGTATGCCTTCCATCCTGAAAACGAAAGAAAAAAGTACCGTCGCGATTTCATTATCATCGCGGAAGAACTTGGACAAGCTGAAACGGAGAGTCTCCCTCGCCACTCACCGGCCGACTATCGTCATCCTGTTGTCCTTCAGAACGATTACAGCCAGAAAGGGATAAGTACCGGACTTCAGCGCTTCCGCGACTTTGTAGCCCTCGCCCGATTGCACATTGCAGGCCCAGAAGAGGGTATGAGTATTGATATATCGTGTTACCTCGGGGCTTCCCAGGGTATTTCTGTTTTGGCATACAAACAAAAAAATATCATCATCTACGTCTTTAATTTTCGTTTCTTCTTGTCTTTATCTTTACTCAATCCCACCTGCACCATTGATCGATGTCCTGAGCCTCGTCCTTATGCAGATACACCAGAAGAAATCTGAGCTCTTGCTTGGCGTCGGAGAGCGCCTGGCTGTAGGAGCCTTGGTAGAAGACCGGATGGCTCTTGCCATATTTCTCTTCGTACGACCTAATGAAGTTTATGACATCCTCCACGGGATCCGAGGCAACTTGAATTGTGAAACGAAAAAAGTTAACAAATAAAGTTTTTCAAGTCTGTAACGGTGCGCGAAGTTTCGCTCACCTGGCCTCACGTCTGACCTGAAGACCGCGAAGACTAACTGCAAGATACTGGTCACAAAGTTGTAACACATGGAGAAAACAAAAGACAGAAATCCGCCTCCGTTACCCGAACCGCCCGGCGGACTGAAATATATTCTGGAGGCCATGTCGTCGACTACGGCTGGAGGCCTGGAACGCGAATCTTGAGCGTACATGGATGGTCGACCTTCATACAAATTCAGTTGCTCCTACAATAAAACCACAAAACACGAAATATATTTTAACTGATGCAAAGCTTAAAAAGTTGGTGCTTTTTACAACAATTTATTGTGCACAAATATCCACAGTTTTTTATCTGTTAATTTTCCGATCGTACCATCTGGCTCTAGTTTTACGAACAGTACAAACTAAAATCGTTAATGACACAGGAAATAAAAGGACAGATTCTTATATTCAAACCTGAACAAACAAGTTTGTCGCTTATTTAACAAAAATTGTTTTTACAAAACTTTCTATCCCGGATTTTACGAAATTATTTTTTGACTGTGTAGTTTGCTTTATGAGCGCAAAGTCCTGTACGTTTAAAAAATTTAAGGACATTGACCGGCGATTGACTTCTGAGTCGATTACCTGAACAGCGACTTCCAAGTTCCAATTGTGTCTCTGCAAAACATCTCGGCATATCGAGAGATCCTCTATGCCTGTCAGATCCTAGGATAACAAAGAAAAGTAACGTCAAAATTATGTCACGAGTACCGTCGCGAAGGAAAGAAAAAAAATTGGGCTTGGGAAAAACTGCATAGAATTAGTTATAAAATTAACCTGGAATTGTAGAATTTTCTCAGTCTGTTCGCCGCTGAGCTCTCCCAATGCGTTATCTGCCATTGCAAAGATCAATTCGACGATCCTCTAATACTTTGTGTCGTAAAAAAGCAGCGCTGGAGAAACGGTTATATCGAGTTCATCAGCTGACAGAAATGACGGAAACACAATCGAAGCTGCCGACGAGACGAACAATCATTTGGGAACAGATGTACGCGATTTGACAAAAGTTAACCATAACACTTCCTCGTCCGCTGTCGACGTACTCGTGCGATGGTGTTTCACGCTTCCCACTTCATTACCCTCTCGCGCACCTTTTTACGACAACGTTAGAATTCATTTTTTTGTTTTTTTCGTTTTTTATTTAATGCTCGATGTTTTTGGAGCTGCGAATTTTTTGCTACGTACGTACTCGGTGTTCCAGCGACGGTGTAGGCGCACGGAATATATTCAATGCGAATAGGTCAGTTTCGGACGGTACCGATGGTCGATCGTTGATAAGTACGAAAGGCCGGAGAAAGTCACAGACGCACTGTGACACTCTGTATATATCGAAATTACTTCGCACAGTTTTACTCTGTCGGTATATTCGAAAAAAATCAAAATTAAAGTCAATAGAAAAAAGATACTTAAATAATAGTCTTACGTTTACAAATGAAACTTTGAGTTGGGGATCGTTGGCGAAGGCTTATTTTGGGATTTTGCTACTTCCGAGGTTCCTACCACGATCGCAAAAAAAAAAGCAATATGGGTTACATATCGCGTGGCTAAAATCGTATTTCCGATTCTCGTCACGCGATATACGTATTAATAATACGATTCGGCCATAGCCGCGGATTCGACGGGTCGTACGCACGTTGAAGCTGTACTGAGCAGAATATACACGTATTTTAAACGAATATACAGACAGAGTATGTTGTACCAAACGAATGTACAGAGTATGCCTGCATTAAACGAACATACCGATAGGTGTTTCTATATTACGTTGTGGCGGCGATTTCAGGTACTACCTTTGTGGCGGCCGATTTCAGGTATTTCCTCCTTTATCGATCGTTGGACTTCACACAAGATTTCAGCTCATAGCTCATTGTATTAAATATTTATGCGTTGGCTAAACACTATGCGTAGCTAACGATCAGAGTCACACAACACTTGTTCAATTGTCACTATAATAACATTATTTTTACGGTTCGAGGTGTGTTACAGGTTATACAGATAAATTGTTCAGGTTTTTACAAAGAATTAGACCTGTTGTTCCGAAATATAGTTGGAGTTTCTTTTCTCGGATAAGAGAGTTCCGTTCGGATAGAAATATAAGTTGAGACTGATTTTCTGAGTTCACGATGAATTCAAACGGGGTGTAGGAGTATGTTCCCGGGAAGAGGTAGGAGTCGAAATCGATGGGAGTGGGATCAATGAGACTTGTATCCGATTGGTTGCAGATAGGTATGAAAGGATTTTCCGTTCTAGCCTGGGCCTACGCGGTCTAACAAAGATTCTCACGACACGCGCAAAGTGTCGACTTGTTTAAAATATTGAATTCCATTTCCATACTCGGGGTGTTTACGTTTAGCTCAGATAAAGTGATTTTGTTTAACTTCGAGTTGAGAAAAGTGAATGAATGACGAATGACAGTTCTATGAGTTTTGTGAATATACATAGCTAAGAGTATAATAATACAAAAAAAAAAGTTTTACCGTGCATTGGCATATTTGTATTCACGCTAATATTGTGAGACGATGGGTGAAATCGCTGCGGTAAGCGCAGTCAGGATGCGACATCTGTCTTAGGGGAGAGCGGGGTAAAACGGGAAGGCGGAGGAAAACGCAATTTTTCAATAATTTTTTGATGGAAGAGTGAGCAAAAAGGAGTTGACAATCGGGATGTATTAATGGGGCAAAATGGGGTATCCAAAATTTTTGGGAAAATTGCGTTTTTTCTCATTGTCCCATTTTGCCCCGTTCTCCCCTAAACGAATATACCGACAGAGTATGTCCGTATTAAACGAATGTACAGAGTATGCTGAATTAAACGAATATACTGACAAAGTATGTATACTTCAAACGAATATGTATAGACAGAATGTCTGCATTAAACGAATATACTGACAGAGTATGTCCGTATTAAACGAATATACCGGCAGAGTGTGTCTGCACTAAACGAATATACCAACAGAGTATGTGTGCATGAAGTTATTTCGATACGCAGAATGTCACAGTGTGTCTATGTACCTCCCCGACTTCGGTAGGTAAGGTTGAGACTGGGCAAAGATAATACCACAACACTCGGCTTTATCCGTCGCGCATCAATTTTTTGTACACACACGCAATCCTCGATTTGACAACACAAACGAAAATATGGCTAGTTCGTCAAGGTGAATTCAATCGTCCTTTTTAGATTAAAAATTTGGGCTGTTCGGTGGGAGAGACGTTATAATCGCCGAAATACATTACTACCCATTACGAGCAACGAATTCGAAGATAGTGAGGGATTCTTCGCCAATGCACGAAAGTGGCGCAATTTATCGTGACTATAGCAGCAACGACGCTCTCGGGCATCGAAAACTCCTTCTCTGTCGAAAAATGAGCTTTCGGCCTTTGCGTTTTGTGTGTCCGTGCAATCTGCGAAATTACGGCATCGCGCAAATAACGATTTTCTTCGCAAGTCGCATTTTGGCGCATCGCGAAGAATCTTTTCACTCGAGCTTCGGAGGTTATGTCCGAACGCTCTTGACCTACTGCCTACGTCGTACGCCAAGATAATACGTTCGATTAAATTAACTGGCAACTTCCGACGGGCACTGCAAAATCTGGGCGATTCGCTGAATCTCTTAAATCTGGCCGATTCGCTGAATCTCGGGAATTCCCAGCGACAATATTTTTCGACGACCACATTGATCGGCCGTTCATTCGTTAGTTTGCCGCAAAATTGCGCGCACAAACCTCATCTCTCTTTACAAGCTGTTATACGCTTCAGCGCAGTATTTACGATATTTATATTGAACATTCAATGTTACGCTCGGGCTTGGAAAGAATGTCGGTGCAAAAATTATGCTGTAACAGACTATCCCCATTTTTTCAGGCACGACACGAATAAAGTATGCTGTTACGCTCATCCCGACGCACCCTTGATAGAGGACTATAGAGCTGGAGATCAGATTTGCTCAGAGTGCGGATTGGTCGTAGGAGACAGGTAAGAATAAAATTTATTTTATCGGAAATTTGATAGTTTTGCCGGTTATTGTTATTGGCTTAGACTAATTCTTTTGGTATTTGCCGGACAGGGTCATAGATGTGGGATCAGAGTGGAGAACGTTCAGTAATGAGAAGACCGGCGTTGATCCGTCTCGTGTGGGTGGGCCGGAGAATCCGCTGCTCAATGGCTCGGATCTATCCACCACGATCGGGCCGGGGACAGGACCGGCTTCTTTCGATGCCTTCGGATCTTCCAAATATCAGAACAGGCGCACAGTCAGTTTCGCTTTGTCTTTCTTCAATTTTCTTTTTTTTATTTAACTACAACTTTTGGAACTAGAATTTTCATTCTTTTCCGTTTACTTTCGCTTTATATTTACGATTGACCGATTTATGAATATGTGTGTGGAAATTTGCAGATGAGCAGCTCGGACAGAGCCTTGATAAACGCTTTTCGCGAGATAACCGGAATGGCGGATCGCATTAATCTTCCAAAAACAATCGTCGATCGGGCGAACAATCTCTTCAAGCAGGTGCACGACGGCAAGAATCTGAAGGGTCGCGCGAACGACGCCATCGCCTCGGCCTGTCTCTATATAGCGTGTCGCCAGGAGGGCGTTCCCCGTACTTTCAAGGAAATCTGTGCAGTCAGCAAAATCAGTAAAAAAGAAATCGGCAGATGTTTCAAATTGATTCTGAAGGCACTGGAGACGAGCGTTGATCTCATAACGACCGGAGACTTCATGTCCCGTTTCTGTGCTAATCTCCAGTTGCCGAACGCGGTACAAAAAGCGGCCACGCACATCGCGAGAAAAGCCGTTGAAATCGATATAGTTCCTGGCAGGTCGCCAATCTCCGTAGCGGCGGCGGCGATCTACATGGCCTCGCAGGTGATTTTCAATTAAAATTTTCTTTTTGTAAGATTTCATCGAATAGAACAGCGCCACAATTAAATTGCAATATCGTCGAAATATTTCAGGCGTCGGAGAACAAAAAATCCCAGAAGGAGATCGGCGACATAGCCGGTGTGGCGGACGTGACGATCAGGCAATCGTACAAATTGATGTATCCTCACGCAACAAAGCTCTTCCCAACGGACTTCAAATTCGCAACACCGATCGAGCAATTGCCGCAGATGTAACAAAGTGTCGATGCTTGTCTACTCTAAGAGTAAGTCTAACCCGTCAAACTATACGGGTTATACCGATATAGAAATCCTGGCGAAACGACGACGATAATAGGGCAAAGTTGTGGATCGGTGTCGATCTTTCGTTTTAGTTAACATTCCCGTACGGCATATGAAACCTCGGCGAATTGAAATACAATTATCTAACTTCTTTTCTTTCCTCTTGTTTCGAGAGGGCATGTGTGTTATTTTAATTAGACTGGATTAAATTCATCGATGATAATATTTTTAATTCACTTATCGTTCTCCGCGAAACGTCGTAGATAATATAACAATTGGCAATCGATGGTATCCCGCATGTCCTACGACAGATCGGCGATTGAGGGTGTAGAATTATTTATATAAAAACAATGTTTCATACGGCCGTGCCCAAAAAAAAATAAAATGTTAATTGGGTCACGAGAACACACTACTGTTACTGATGATTAGTGTCTTAGCGGTTTATAGTAGCGAGTCTATTTTGAAAAACAAGCCGAAAAGGTACGATCGTTCGAGTTGTAGGCCAACCGTTCGACGAGTAAGATAGCAGGTCGTGTATAGTTTTTGTATGCCCGTAAAATTACATAAGATTCGAATTTGCGAATTGACCGTTGCACGTTCGACAATTTATCATTGCTTTCTAACACTTTCATGGTTATCGAACTACAATGGTGTTTGAAAAGATGTTAAAACATCTTCGAGAATTAAAAAAAAAGATTAACAAAAAACAAACAAACAAACGAACAAAACCGAACGTGCTTCGCAATCTTGTAGACTTTACGGTTCTCTTGTTATATTGTAAGTATTGATGATTTCAGAAGATAATAAATATTGTAAAACGTTAAATTTCCACTTACGTTTATCCGGCGACGAACCCTAAAACACTGTACACGTGAACGCATAAGACGGAGGAAAAATAATTAAATGCGTTTATTAGAATAAAATAGTTTATTGTAATCCACAGAAAAAACAAGACATCTTTCATTAATGCCTTACAACTCACTGTACTGTCGGTTAACAATAACTGCAATTACACTCTACTCGATACCTGTTGAGGACACCATATGAATACCGAAACGTAGGAAAATGAGCGCAAAATCGAAGACGTTATTAATCAATCCTATTATAAACCTTAAATACAATCGAGACGTCGACAACAATGTTACCTATATGGTTTCTTTCCATGCTGCTCATGCTCTGGATTCGAGTAATAACTAGCTGAGGAAGTACAGACATATTTTTTGTTTCAATACTCCCCTTACAGTTACGAATAGATTGTAGTTAATTTTTCGTATGATAAAGTATCTATCGGTATAACGTATCACGGGCGTTGCGCTCTTCAATCAAGCTTGTCTTGTCATAAACTTTTTTTTTCATTTCTTTCTCGTTTCTTATATCATTTAAGTACATGAAGTATGCTCAACGGATAGGGTATAGGATTTGCCTTACGTTTCTATCAGCTTCTCTTATGTCTCTAGTTATATGCCCCGTGTGGTTGTAGAGTTTATTATTTTATTTATATTTATTTATTTACTTTTTATTTTCGATTAACGTGCTGTATGGTTCCTCGATGAGAGTTTAATGACTGGGAAAGCATTGAAACGGAGGTGAGATCCAACGAGTCAGACGCGTATACCAGTATATTTATTTATCAATGTATATGTATATGTCGATACCGTGACTCTTGTATTTCTTGGAAAAAATTCATTTTGGATCCCCCAGTCTTTAAGCTTCACCATTAATTTTCATGTTTTTAAAATTTATATTATTGTATCAATCTATAGAGTGGTCCACGACAGACCAACTAGCTGCTACACAACCAGGTAATCTTGTGCGCTAAGAACAATACATTATCTTAATTAGAGGGAAGCAGGTACCTGTCACCCGTACCTGTAGTGCCGCTCTCGATAGATCGAGTTACTTTTTAAAAGAATCCTGTTAGTTGAAAAAAAAAACACACGGTCGCCGCATCGACAATACGGGAGATTAATGAAAAAAAAAACAGATTAAGAAAAAAAAATTAAAAACAGGTTGGGATGCTGACTTATTTATGGCACACAAATAGGTTCCGTCTCAAACGAAAGTATGTAGAAACAAACAACAAAAAAAAGTAGCTCGCCAAAGCGAGCGTCTATGTGTATGAACATCTCTGCAAAAAACAAGGTGCGCCGAAGGATCGAATAATAAACTTTCGAGTTTTCTTTCACGATTGGGTGAAAATCAACAGTCTTATTGAATTTAGCGCACAGGGTAAACCTATTTCATATCCCTTACTGTACTCTTAACATCGATGTCCAAGAAATAAAGGCAAGATTAATTTTGTCTGGCATTTTTATAGATTATTATACACGATTGCATGCGAATGAGTCCGGAACTTTACTTCGAAGAGTATTAGGCTGATCGAGGAAGAACGTTCGTTTGCACAGAAACTGATTCCTTGCGTATATCTTGTACAATATTATTAATCAAGTACGCGGAGCCTGTTTCCGTGGAAAAGAACGCTGCCGGCTGATCGAAAATGTAAGAAAGGTAGAAAAAGTGTGAGACCGGAAATTGATGCAAATAGACGTTGCTCATCGAACATACAATGTTTTTTTTTTCCCTCGCGTGTCGTCTCAATTTTCGTCTATATAAACTGCTTCTGAATTCCCATACCATTTTTTGTGCTTTCTCCAAACGAGAATCGAAAATTATCAGTGACAATGTATGCGACCCAATATCATGTAATTGTTTCACACTCGAGTATTCTCAGTTCGTGCGTGCGTGTCGTTATATCACCAATTTTTAAAAATTTCCGCAAACGAACATAATTATTTGTGCGAGGTCGTCGGTCCTCGATTATTGTTTTTTTTTTTCTTTTATCTATGCCACGCGCACCACTGGCATACTCGAATCACCAATCAGCTGGAGAGTACGCGACTACAAGATTTCTTTATTTCGTTTTTTTTACTAATATAAAAATACTGTTCTGTTTACTATATTTTTGTTTGTGTTCATACTACAAGGTAATCATTATGCATATCGTTGAAAATCTGTAACGACCCGTCGTCGAATCGATAATGCATAGTCGATGATGACTTTAAATACTGTGTATGGCGATTCGAATTTACAGTAATCGAATGGTTTTCGTCGTTAGTTTTCACCTCGATGAGCGATCTATCGATGTTCTTTCAACGTTTATAAATATAATTCTCCGACCGATACCTTTCAAAATTACTCGTACTCAACAGATCGATTGGTCGCTCGTCGAAGTTCGCTCTAAACGATCGGCAATGGTCATTTTAAAACATATACGTTACTCTCCACCAACTTTCGATAAACGAGGAGAAACGCAACATTGCTCAGTGACGATTACCGTTTACTCGAACGTTTGATTTTTTTTCGAGTTGGTCATTATATATATATATATATATATATATATATATATATATATATATATATATATATATATATATATATATATATATCAGATAATCACCCATTTCGTATCCCGTCAATCGACATTACACTACCGATATATAGTCAATCATCAAATAATAACGAATCGGGGCGAGGTGCAAATAGACGGCTTTGCGCCTCGCTACGTTTCGCGCTCTATTCACCACCATTATTTTTTTCATTCTTTCTTTTTTCTCTTCATTTTTTAATAGTATTATATATCATACAGTATATAATCAGCATCACAGTAAGATAGCGCCCTTCATTATTACGTGATCGTTGATCTTCTCGGATCATTTTTTTTTTTATATCCATACCGGTTTAACAATCTATCCTACAACAACCCGTCTCAAACATTGTGTGAATCATCTTGAAACCCTGTCAGGTGCCAATTACGTACGCGGTATCGTAGGTATTTCGTGACAATAAAAATCTGGATATTATTCCGGAAGAGGCAAAATTCATACGAATAAGAATAGTTCGAGAGAAATATATTTAAAACAAAAAGTGCCGCAGCTGATAGATAAATAAGCTTTGAAAAAAGGCCGCATTATTGGCAAGCGCAATAGCACGAGAATTTTCGTTCTATGAGATTTCCTTCGTACTAAAAAAAAAATTACATATACTCCATCGTATCTTCACGTGAGAATAAACAAACAAAAAATTCATGTGCGATAAATAAAGGTGCTTATTAAGATACGTCGAAAATAAATAATTTAAAAAATAAGCGTGCATTACATGCTTGAGATACCTTGGGTAAAACGAAGCAAAACTTAATTTGCACCACCTACAACGTGGAATGTCGTGATTTTACGTTATTAGACCGGACGAAAGCATCGTTCTAACAAAACAAAATAAAAAAGAACCCTCAACTACTGTATAAAAAACAGTAACGATCAACTTATCGATCATGATTATTATTCTTTTTTTTTATAGTGCAATAGATTATTTCAAACAACTTTAATCAATAAATAAGCAAAGGTGCAACAAGAGCTTAGACATAGAGGAGATTTTTAGTTTTTTTTTCTTTTTTCTTTAACATCCATCGACCGACCGATAGACGAAGATCGTATTTTTTTCTTTAATAGTCTAGTTTAATAAATAACCACGATGCCAACGATCTCTTTAAACTTCCAAGCTACAACGCTCGTGCCATTCTCACGTTATTTCCAAGTTAACGGAAGGTTAATAATGTCAAGAGAAATGGCTGCCACCGATGGCGCGAATCGAGAATAATTACGTGGCATTGAGACGAGAAACACCAGCACCGAGAGTTTCAATTTTTTTCTTTTAACTTATATTATAAAGATAAAACTTTTTGTACTTTTCTACGCACTTTTTTTTTCTTTATGCCTACACTCTACCCTACTTACACTTAACGACGATATATCGTACCTTATATTGTAAAACATGCTGTTTTTTTCCATACTGGCTGCGTAAGTTTCCGATGCATATCATTTTTTTTTTTTTTTTTAATCTATAAATTGTACATGTCGGATAGCACGATCCTTTTGCGTGCTAAACGAGCTAGCACCAAGAGAATCAAAAAGAAAAAAGAATCCGCGTATCCATGTAAGTAAAACGCGGTATCGACGTGTAAAAAAAAAAATAAAAAATAACGCCGCACCGAATCTTCCGTCACGATCTGTTCGACGAGTGATGCCTCGCACGGGAGGGGGATCAAAAACAAGCGCAAGATTCCAGTTAATCAAATTGAGAATCCCCCCGGGAGATTCCTCGTTATAAATATACAATTTCAGTGTGATTGCGCTGCGGCAAAAAAAAACAGAAAAAAAAAATGATCGCTGAGACGCGCAGTTAACCCGCGTCTTCTTAATACCTCACGACGCCGAAACGGCAGTCGAAGACCTTATACTATTCGCGACGTGTCCTCTTGGGACGCTGACTCACCCCGACGTCGTCGCTGCCGCGGGGCTTCTTTCCGATTTGTACCTGACTCTGCGCTGTAAGTTGAAGCGATATCGCGTGGGTGTTTAGCTTCTCGGCGAGCAGCAAATCTTTGAGACCCTTCATCTTGTGACTGTAGAGAATTATCCTCGGTTTCTCGTTCTCCGTGTCGCTGGGTTCGACTTCGGCATCGAGATTCTCCTGCGAAGTCGACGGGGCCGGTGGAAAGGAATGATCGGGCGGAGCGACGAAAGGCTCGCCGCCGCCTTGAAGCAGATAATCCCTGTTCAAGATCTTTTCGCTGCACGCCGCCGTCAGAGCTTGTATGCCGGGATGCATGGGCGCTGGATTCGCCGTGACTTTTGACTCCAGACTTTTGATTAAATCACGCGCTATACTTCCGCGCTCCTTCGTCTCGCAATAATTGTTATTGTTATTGTTGTTGTTGTTCAGAGTCTCGTCGTGGCTCGTTTCCTTCTTGTGGCCCTTCTCCTCATCCAGCCTCGCCTCCGCGTCGTAACAGTCTATGACAACCTGAGCCCGGATACTCGCGTCGAATTTCGAAATCGTGTTAACCAGCGGTCTCGCCCAGCCTATGTGGAGTACCGGCGTGTTGGCTCCTTCCTCCCACTGGCATATACCGTCGTAGAATCGCAGCAGATAAGCGAAACAACGGGGCTGCCGAAGTAGCCTCTCGTCCGCTCTCACCGTGTGCGGTATCAGTTCGTTGGCGATCTCCAGCAGTTCCTTGTAAATTTCTCCGTCGTCCCGCGAATAATCGTATCTGTCGCACGTTTAATCATATTAATGAGATACATGTACACAAAAAACAAATTGATAGCTTAGACAAATTAAACTCGACGTAGATAACAGAGGAGTCGCAATAAAAAAATTTAAGTAAATAAAATTAAATAAAAAGGAAAAAGAAAGGCGCCTAGTGACAAGAAAGTCTCATGTGTTATTAATTTTTACCAAATCGTCAACTTAAGTGTTCTAAATTTTTATAAATCGTAGACTTGTGTTTTTAGCTTTTTCAACTTTAATAACTCGTTACTCTGGAGCTCTAATATTTAGGATTTATTATATATTATATTATGATTGTAAAGGAGAAACCCATCAAATAAATTAAATTAAATGAAAATTAAATGCTCTGTGGTATCAAAATGACGTACTTTCTCAGCACATCGGCGGCGTCCGCCCACGACGACAACGCGTTGGCATGTAAACCATGTCTGTACAGATAGCCTCCTTGATAAGTGTACGGATAAACGTGAGCGTTGCCGTAATACTTTCTCGCCGAGCGGATAGCTTCCTGAAAGGATTGAGACGACGATGCACGTCGGCAATTAACGATCCGTGTCTTATACAAATACATTAATGAAAGTGATTTATTTGTTCTCACTTGAAACAAATCGATCGCGGGCGGTCTACCGGGGGTCGGTGCGGCCTCCTCCAGGTCTCCCAGGTTTCCCAGAGCCATTGGATATTTCGCGAGGTGTCCAAGATCGTACAAGAGCCACAGAAGCTCCTGTTGCAGTAGCGCCACCTCGGCCGCGTCGGCGGTCGCGCTCAGACTAGGATTTATAGCGGATACAATGGTCGCGACTTCCATCGCCCTCGTGCAAACGACGGCTTGGCCATTCACATAAAGCCAAGATCGCGATGCCACTCCGGCTTCTACAGGCTGACCCCTCTTGTCCTCGTTGCCTTTCCCTAATTGTGCAGACGTAACGACAATGACAAAGATTATTCATTGGATGATCAGCGGGAATTAATTTATGGAGTAAATAACTCCAGCTCCGTAATAAGGCTTCGTCCAACAGCTGGCCCATCGGAGTAAACTCAGCTGATTAGACTAGGTATTGTTTTTTTTTTAAGGATAAAACTGAGAACTGGGAAAATAAATGCTGTTCATATGTACCATGCCATGTGACTTCAACGGTCTCGGTGCCGTCCTCGCCGTAAACGACCCAAGCGTGATCCTCCGACATGGCAAGATGGACATCCTTGAAACCCAATACCTGACAACCGGCGACGACGGCGAAGGCTACTCCGAAGCAGTCCAGTTTGTTGGCTGTAAGGTAGCTGTAGAGGCTCTGGAGATGAGCCCGATCCTTGTAGTAACTTCTTGTGAGAGAGTTCCATATTACGTCGGAGACTTTCTTGACGAGTTCCCTTGTCGCGTATTTGCTGTCGTAGACGGTCAGATCGACGGCGCTCTTGATGACCGCGTGAAATTTGCCGTACAGTGCCTGAGCGATGTGAAACTCAACGGCTGGTAATTTTGGCTCGTCGTAAACAGTGCTCTCCTGCGACGCAAATGTACGATTGCAGGTTAAGGAATTCTCGACTGCCCCGACGAGGATCGAGAGTAACGCAAGATCGGGCTCGTTTCTGTTCTCCAATTGATTCTGAAATATTTGAACTATCGACGATATACTCTGTACTGGAAAGAGTGACTTGTCCTCGTCTCGAAAACCCGCCATGTCGCGAAACTCGTAGGATCTCGAACGATCGAATGCTTTCCTCACGCACCGAGCGACATCCTCTTTCGTTCCTGTTTTGACAGAGAGCTTCATTCAAACCGTTTGTCATAAGATTATCTTTCACGTACGAACAATCGCGAACACTAATCGTCTATATTAATCGCGCTGTCAGCACGAAAGTAAGACATTTTTTCAACGACGAAAAATGTTAATAGCGCTTCGGGTATAAGAGTGTAGCGGCATGCCGCCACTACGACGAATCTTTTTCGTGACGTTCGATGCGTGTAGCCCCGCGCGCGCTCCTACTGCAACGCCATCAAACGCCACCTGCTCTCTATTCGAATACGACGCTGTTGCCCTCTTCCACAAGGTCATACAATTGTTCGACCGGAAGTGTAACCGGTAAGCACGAAGATTAGAAGAGTTTCGGCATGACTGAACTGAGAACGGTGCCAGATTGACTGCTCTTAGTCGGTAGGACAACATTTTACTAAATGATGTCCCACCGACTAAGATAAGGACTAAAATTATTTCAGCCTAAACTCATTTTCGCGAACAAATAATTACGTTGCGGAAATGCCATCTACACGAATCTATATAGTGACGTCATACCGGAAATACGTTATTTTCAGTTCAAAAATCTCTTCATTTTCAACCGGAAGTGACGTCATTCCTGAAATACGTCACTTTCGATTTGAAAATCTCATTTCTCAACCGGAAGTGATATCATACTGGAAGTACGTCATTTCCGACTCGAAAATCTCATTTTCAACCGGAAGTGACGTCATACCTGAAATACGTCGCTTTCGATTTGAAAATCTCATTTCTCAACCGGAAGTGATACCATACTGGATGTACGTTATTTCCGATTTCCGGATCTCTTTTTCGACCGGAAGTGACGTTACACCGGAAATGAGTCATTTTCGGTCGAAGTATTAAGTGTCGGCAATAAGACTTTCTTCGTTGACTCCCCACCACTGAGACCGCAGCTAATGTAAAAAAATATTAAAGTTGCAGTGTCAACTTTCATCGTGTAACGACATTGACAGCGATACTTCCGTACCTGCGGAGCTCTCAGCCAATGAGCATCGCGGCAAGTAAGAACGGCACATTTAGCAGCTAACGAGTGTCGAGCCCATAGCGAGCACCGTACGCCGCTGAAGTGTTTAACCTCTCGTTTTTATTACAGCAAAATACTAATTGAAATACAATAGCCGAAGATGACAGCGTTCGAGGGTAACAATGCTTAATATACCGTCTCACTGTGCTCTCGTTTATGGACTGAAATAAGTGAAACAATTAATCGTATGTCTTGCAGAAATGGGTGTGCTGCCCGAGATAGCCAAAGCGATTGACGATATGGAGTGGTCGTAAGTCCTACCGAGAATTACTGCATACAGCTAAAGAGGACTATTAAAATTGTCCGGTTTCGTTTCAGACTTCCTACCGACGTGCAGGCGGAAGCCATTCCCTTGGTTCTCGGCGGAGGGGACGTTCTCATGGCAGCGGAAACTGGAAGTGGCAAAACTGGAGCTTTCTGTTTGCCCATTATACAGATAGTATGGGAAACCCTGAAAGATTTGGAGACTGGGAAGGGATCGTCGCGTTCCGGCGGAGAAGGAACGCAGGGTAAAATCCGTGTTGTGCAAAGCTCAAGGTTTCATTCTTACAAGGAGGATAATGGTCGGTGTTGTTTTCAGTCTCTCACTGGTCTCTGAGCTTATTCGACAGAGGCAGAGCGATGGCGGTGACACCCGACGGATTGAGATGTCAAAGCAGGGAGCAGAGAGAATGGCACGGTTGTCGCGCCAACAAAGGTGTCCACAGGGAAGGAAAGTTCTATTACGAAGCTACGGTGACTGACGAAGGGCTGTGCAGAGTAGGATGGTCAACTTCGCAGGTAAGATATCCAGTATAAAAATGTCTTTGTATATTTAGCAAAGTGTCTTTGCAAATGTACTTAATCTTCTGGTTAATTTTTATTTATGTAATTTATTTATTTAACTTCTACCGGTTCTGTTTCACTCCAACAAACCATCTTGTTAACATAAATAATAAAACACGTCCCACTAATTGTGAAATTAACGTTTTTTTTTTTTTAAATAAAAATGGCAAATTGTTAAATTAACGATAAAACAATTGCGGACTTTTGTGGACAAGAAATGTTTGTTGAGCATAAAAATCGTGGAACGTTTTGTACATAGGCAAATAAATTTCACAGATCTTTGATAATAAATTTTTTTTTACTCCCCTGCAGGCGAACCTGGACCTGGGGACCGACAGATTTGGCTTCGGATTCGGTGGAACTGGGAAAAAATCGAACGCCAAGCAGTTCGACAGTTATGGAGAGCCGTTCGGCATGCACGACGTTATCGGTTGTCTTCTGAATCTAGCGGGCGGTGAGATTCGTTTCACGAAGAACGGAGTCGATCTCGGCCAAGCGTTCGTTCTGACTGATCAACAGAAGTCTCAAACTTTTTATCCGGCGGTCGTTCTCAAGAACGCCGAGATGTCCTTCAATTTCGGAGCGCAGCCGTTCAAGCACGGACCTCCGAGCGGATACGTGGCGGTCTCCGCCGCTCCCAAAGAGTGCATCGTGCAAAATCCGGTGAACAGTAGTCAGAGTCGCGGCCCGGACAATTCGAAGCCTGCCAACAACGCGCCGCAGGCTATTGTCATAGAACCATCGCGCGAGCTCGCCGAACAAACTTACAACCAAATTCAGAAGGTGAATTACAGACTTACCGTCGCAATCGCCATTCGCTGAAATTAACGTTTGTATAATTGTTTCGCAGTTCAAAGTGCACCTAAAAAATCCGTCGATAAAAGAGCTGCTCGTGATCGGTGGCGTGAATGTGAAGGAACAAATCGCCGTACTGAATTCGGGTGTCGACATTGTCGTGGGAACGCCGGGACGCCTCGAGGATCTCATTCAAGGAGGCTACTTGTCGTTGACACACTGCAGGTAGAAAATTTCAACATTCACTGATCGACACCGGAAGCGAACAAAATTAAATATACGTTTTGAATGATTGTCAAATCGATGCGTTCCCAGGTTTTTCGTACTCGACGAAGCCGATGGCCTGCTGAAACTAGGGTACACTGAATTAATCGACAGGCTTCATCGTCAAATACCTAAGATAACAAGCGATGGTAAACGATTGCAGATGGTTGTCTGCTCTGCGACTTTGCACGCTTTCGAAGTCAAAAAGATGGCTGTGAGATAACTACATCAATTCCCAACAAGTATCGAAACATAGCACAAACATCCGTTTTCATAAATCGTATTTCGATCGTAGGAACGTCTCATGCACTTTCCAACGTGGGTTGATTTGAAAGGAGAAGACGCTGTTCCCGAAACGGTGCACCACGTTGTTGTGACTGTTGATCCCCAGAAGGACAAATCTTGGTGCAACTTGCGGCCGCACATCGAGACGGACGGTGTCCACTATCGGGACAACGTGAAACCCGGTAACAACACCGCAGGTCCGTTTCCAGATGGCAATCGACCGTCCAATGATCTGAATGAAAATATGTAACACAATAAAAATTCACATTGCTCCTCAGAAACACTTTCCGAGGCAGTGAAGATCCTCAAGGGAGAATACTGCATCCGGGCGATAAGAGAACACAAAATGGATCGCGCGATTATATTCTGTCGAACGAAGATCGACTGCGACAACTTGGAGCGTTATTTGAAGCAAGTGGGCGGCAACGAGTTCTCTTGCGTCTGCTTGCACGGCGACAGAAAACCTCAGGAGCGAAAAGCTAACTTGGAGAAATTCAAGAGAAAGGAAGTCAAGTTTTTCATATGCACCGACGTTGCTGCGAGGGGATTGGATGTCGCTGGGCTGCCTTTCAGTAGGTTTTTTGTTAAAGGATTATATTCGCGAAGGCTTTTTTTTATTTACTACGGAAACTTTTTATTTCTTACAGTGATAAACATAACGCTGCCCGATGAGAAATCAAACTACGTGCATCGCATTGGTAGAGTGGGCAGAGCCGAGCGCATGGGCTTGGCAATATCTCTGGTGAGCAATGTACCCGAGAAAGTTTGGTACCACGGCGAGTGGTGCTCGTCTCGCGGACGGAACTGCAACAACACCAATCTCACGGATCAGGGTGGATGCTGCATTTGGTACAACGAACCGCGGGTAGGCGATTTTGCCAATTATATAATACTAGCAGTTATGTTGGTTCGTGCGCTCGCACGAATCGCGTGATTCATAGCATGTGCAAATCTAATCTATTACATATGCTATAAAAACAGAAATTCCAAAATCGTAACATATAGAATGGTATTTGGATTTTCGAAATCCGTTACATATACAGTAGAACCTCGATTATCTGAACCAATTGGGGTCGAGACCAGTTCGGATTAACGATTATTCGGATAATCGAGTTATGAATAAAAAACGTAATGAATATGAGTTTTTTTAAATATAAATTCGTATACAAACATTATATGTATACATTGAAACATATTATTAAATGCTTACTTTAAGTATTCTTTTTGATAAAGTCGTCAATTTTTGATTGTATAAGCGCATAATACAAACTTGCACACGCCTGCAACAAAGTAACGCTCGACGATATGTAGCGACGAAATTTTGCGGCATGATTCGAATAATAAAGGTTCGGATAAAATAAATTCCTGTCCCAATAATAGAAGTTCGGATAAGATAAATGACAGTTCGAATAATCGAAGGTTCGGATAATTGAGGTTCTACTGTACTATGGAAATTGGGGGTTCAGTTTCTCCGAAAGAGGGGTTCAGCTGCATGAAGAGGGGGGGAGACAAACATCCAAACGAACAAACAAATCCACAATTTCCCAAAAAATATATAAAGAATTGAGGAGCATCGTTCTACTTACCCATTGTAATTCATTGCTTACAGTACTTGGCGGAAATAGAAGAGCACCTGAATGTGACGATTCAGCAAGTAGGCCCGGACGTTAAAGTTCCACTGGACGAGTTCGACGGCAAGGTCACTTATGGACAGAAAAGAATCTCCACAGGTTTGTGATGGTCCTCGATTCGTCGTGCAGTTCTTTCTTCACTGGGTTAGTGAATTCGTTAATGAATTCTTTTTTTTTTTGTAGGGTCCGGTTACAAGAACCACGTGCAGCAAATGGCCCCGATAGTCGCCGAGCTCGCATCTCTCGAATCGAAAGCTCAATTGACATACTTGAAGAGGCACATTACCGCACGTTAATTTTATTCGAAGACTGATATGGATGTACCCCGGGAATCTGCGCTAGTCTATCGCCCGAACTGATTATACCTTGTACTGTCCCCGCTCACTCGAGAAATTGAACAATGATTATTGCTTCTTAGTCAACCGCAATGAATGAATTAATCAACACACGAACCAATTTATCATTTATATAAGACATACGGTAAGTTTATTGTATCATTATAGTTTTTTTTTTATAATCGTATCATTTCTATACTTTAGTTACACAAACGTATGATACAGTGGCTCCGCAGCGTTCGCTTTTGTAATTTCTTTCTTTCCTCTTTTTTTTTTTTTTTTCTTCGTCATAATATTTATATGTAATGTGTTTGTGTCCATGTAAGGAATATAAATATATATACTGCAAAGTTACTTAATGACTCCTTTGTTCAGTTACACATAATAATTCATACATAAAACTCCTAGATATTCCCAAAAGCAAAGGTAAATTACTAACTTATACAATATATGTATAAATCGTACTGCTTTTTTTTCACTGTCATTGAGAATTTTCCTCTGCGTCCCAGGTATAGTAGTAGTAGTAGTAGTAGTAGTAGTAAGTAGTACAGAATCGGGTTCGCCAAGTCTTACCAGCGAAGTTAGTAACGCTGAAGTCATATATATATAGATATACTGACCAATGCTAAGTTAGAGTTGGAGTTGGAGTTAGAGCTACTAGCGTCGCTGGTAGAACTCGGGAATCTCAACCCAGGTGTAATTTTTCTTCAAATAGTTTTTGTTTTCTTCATTTGTTTTTGGTGTGTCTATGTTCCCTGGCGCTTGCGATCGTGTGGTTTGTGTGTTTACGGATGCATGTACGTCTCTCGCGCCTCGTTTTCTCAAACGTCTAAAAGGTTTTTTTGCGCAGTTTTTTTTTTTTGTTTTTGTTTTTTTTTTTTTTTTAGTACATTCAACGACTGTTAATTGAATCTTTATTTGCTAGATTTAATTAATTAATCGTTAGCTTAAATTCATGTGAACATTTTATATTCAGACAGTCATCACAGAATGAGAATGAAATTTTTTTTGTTTTTTTTTCTTCTTCTTCTTTCTTTTATCCTTCTTTTCCTTTATGTTATCTAGAAACGCGGTCGCATTCACAATTCTTCTAACGCACACATCCTCACGAGCATTCCATTCCATTTATTATAGATTTAATAGTTACTTCTACGATCCACGCCACGATCCACATCAAATGGCACCAATAAGAAGAAAGTTATGCACCAGAACCGCCTGTACATATTTTATTATTATTATTATTATTTTTTTTGTTTTTTTCGGATTCTCCGGAAACACTTGTTGCGCGATCTTCTTTATCGGTCGATTTTCGTCGATACAACGAGCAATAAACGTTGCGTGATACATCGAGTCAGTCGGTAACGAGATATAAATCAATGCTGTCATTTGCACATTTGTTTTTGTTTTTTTTTCTCGTGCTATTTTCTCGTGCTCGCAATTTTTTTTTTTTTTTCTTCACTTTTTCATTCTCGATGAACGCGCATAATGGTCTCTACCGATAAATTGTGGGGGAGCGGACCAGAGATCGCTTAATTGATTCCTAACGAACTTCTCAGAATATCGATATTATTTTTCACCCACAATTCGTCACGTTTTTAATGTTGTACTCGTGTGTGTATGTGTGTGTGTGTGTGTTTCTTCTCTGTGTGCCCGCGTCGTCTATCTTATCGTGTGTGTGTGTGTGTGTGTGTGTGTGTGTGTGTGTGTTATTCGTTCCTAAATAGCATTATCAATAATTTTTACCACGTAATGGTATTTATTTTTTATTCTTTTTTTTCTTTTTTCACTTTGTTAACTTTAATTCACTTAACGTTTCATCTAAACATTTTTGCTAAGACACGCAGTAACGAATTAAGGGGTTCATAGAAGGGTTTTTTTTTTTCTTTGGGGGAAGGGGGGAAGGGGGGGGGGGGGGGTAGGCTCAAGACACATTCTCGATCGGTAACTTTTCACATTTTCGTTCAATTTATCTTCCTCTCTATAACGCAGGGCAAAAACGGATAGCTCGTGTTCTTGTACAAAAAAAACTTTGTGTTTTTGTCGCTCTTTTTTTTTTTTTTTCTTTCTGTGACCATAATTCTTTATATCATAATAATACGCTTATTTATTTTCGGTGGATTTTTTTGTTTTTTTTTTCTCTTATTTAGTATTTCTTCTCGCGAACAACTAACGGCAAAAGAGGATTTTTTTCGGTTTTTTTTTTTTTTAATTTCCCTCATACTTTTACGATTCACGGCCGACTAGTGAGAACCTATCTTCTTCCACCTCTTCGTTTCATCGCCAGATTTATTATCTCGTATTTTACTTTAGAGATCCTTTTATTATTCGGAGCAATGAATCATAATGCTTCAGGTCATGATTTGCCCACCGAGAACGATTTATTTAATTCATATAATTGTTGGCGCTTTCCAGGCACAAACATATTTTAACGCACTATTTATAAGTATCTTTGACTCCACGGTTTTTTTTTTTTTTTGCGCATATTCATTCTTTTTATATTTTATTTTTATTATTATTTATTTATTTTTTTTTCAAATTTGTTCTTACTCTTTCGTTTTGCGAAAGCGTGGAGTAGACAACCGTTTACCAAGCGCGACAGCTCACGTCCAAGTGCCCGACAGCATATATATCACTCAAGTGTGAAACGTATCTATGAGGCATAGCGAATGAGCGATATATTTAAAGTCTGGTTACTTTTGAGTTTCGCGACACTCCCGTGAGCAAACGGTCCCAATAAATCACCGGCGCAGCACATTGAAGACCAACGGATTGCCAATCTGTATAGCCCTCCTCTCCTCATTCTCCTCAATTAATAAATATACCATTAGACATTTTTCTAAACATATCTCAGAGACTCTTGTCGAACGCTTTATATTCAAGTTGGTTTTTTTTTTTTTTTTTTTAATCAGAATTAATAACGGTATGTTATAATTGATGTAGACAATTTAATAGAGGTAACGACTTCATATTAACGGTCTCTTCTCATTCGCCAAACGACCCTCTTTACCGATCCCATCGTTTATTATCAATTAAATGGGGCAACATATGCACGACAGTTTTTTTTTTTTATTAAAAAATTGCTTGTTCTTGTGGTTGTTGTTGTTGTTGTTTTTTTTTTTTTTTTTTTTCTTTGCTGCTGTTCGGGCACAATAAATTTCTTCGCTAACGATCAATCGCCGATAAATTTGCAAACTCGCCGTTGATCGATTAAGTCAGCCCTGGCCGCTTAAATAAATTGCTCATTGAATTAATATATGCGGGAATGCGCAATTTAATGACTTACGATTATTAAGATCAACGCGCGACAAAGACACAGTTATACACCGGGTTCAATTCGAAACATAATTATCTCATATTCGAACATCGAAGTTTTGATTTAAATCACAGACTTTCCCACTTGTTCACACCTGGTAGCTCTCTTGTGCGCATGCGCGCGCCTCACGGGAGCTTTAATAATGCACTTGGCCGCGGCGTGTATCTTCACTTTATCTATCTCTCTGTCTCTCACTCTCACTCTCACTCTCTCGCTCTCTCTCTCTCTCTCTCTGAAATATATTGTTTATAGGATAGCCTATCGTGGTGACTTAGGGGAACGACTGGTCATCCCCAAAGATCACCAATCGCCGCTCTTAAAAGGAGTTTACACGTAGACGTAAGCACCCCCCCCCCCTTCCCGCATCCGAGCGCATGATTATGATACATTTTTGACATACACATTTATATTACGTCGTTTCTCTTTAAATTTTTTTTTTAATCCTCCCCCCCTTCGCCCCCCCCCCCCCCCCCCCCGAACAAAGCGACAAAGCGTGCACAACAGTTTGGAGGATCGTCTCGATCGACTTCACTTGCTGCACACGTAAATGCACTATTACATTATTTTTTTTCATATTTGTTGTTTTTTTTTTGTTTGTTTTGTTTTGTTTTTCTAAATCCTCGATAGTCCTGCCTCCACGCTCTCTGAAGCTCGGTTTTTTTTTAAATTTTTTTTTATTTTTTTTTTAACGGACGTGATTGAATCGGAATTGACCTTGAGAAGCCAGTGGTGCAACGAACGATGTTGCTCAATGAAAACAATATTGTATTCTTCTGTCGATATTGGTACGGGGATGAGTAATTTTGCAATAGCATATAATCGCACAAAAAATTATTAAGGATCCAGCTGTTTCGCGCGTCCGAATGAGTGACGAAGAGCAGTGGCAATTTCGCGCGAATTATCATCAACGGTACGCACAGTAGTCACGTAATTGCCGCAAAATAATGTCGATTTTTTTTTTTTTTTTTTATCGTTCATTTTTGTGCATGTTTACGTAGGTATTATATACATGTAAGATCACTCAAATGTATACATAAGAAATCGATCCATGCACACTGTTTTATCGCGCGAGTATGCACATCTTTTTGTTGTTGTTGTTGTTGTTGCTGTTGTTTTAATGTTTCAATCAAGGCTATCGCGACTAACTTGACAATAGAGGTAATAATTAATTACAATTACAATGGTAATAGTATCAATGATGATATTCGATAATAATAATATTAATTAATAAAATAGCAATCGAGTCAATGACAATAATTGAGATATAACAGTGACGATGATACGATGAATAACTAATGGACTTGCGTGTTTCTTCTAATCGCCTTAATTTTTTTGGAGTTTTTTTTTGTTTTTTTTTTTTTATGAAACACCAATTCCTCGTGATTTCCTTGTAATTGTGTCATTTAAAAAATTTGTTTACTACACACGCGGATACGCGACGGCTTGAAACCTGGCGAAGAATCGAATAGGTGAGTAACTCCGTAAGTGTATCTAAATTGCGCGACGTTTCGCGACTTTCTCTTTCTTTTTTTTTCATTATTTCTTTGCATCTTTTTTTTGTCTTCCATTTATTGACTTACTCATGTAAGAAGCTCCTATTGTTCACCGCAGATTCTCAATATCCTCAGTGGGTTTCACAAACGTCTCAATGACTCTCCGACCGAACCGTCGATAAATGACTATTGCACCTGTTTTTTTTTTTTTTCCGTAATACATCATATTTTTGAAAACTTCAGAGAGCTTTACACTCAATACGAAAAATCTTCGGAGTTACAACGGTTTATTTCTCTGTCTCGCCACTATAACTTTCATATTGTTCGCATCGACTAGCGTAGAATTCTTTTTTTTTTTTTTTACCCTTAAGCGCACGTCATCGTCGAGTTCGAGTGCAATCGATGTGATTGCAATGATAGTTTTATGGAAAAACGCACGAATTCGCTGGTATCGAGGCGAAAATAATTTACAGTGTAGCGCAAGTAGACAATGTCGACGAGTCTCTAGCGTAGACACTTTTCTTCAAGCTATGATAAATGTTACAATGTCCCTTGCTTTTGTTTTTCATTTTTATTAATTTATTTTTCGTTCTAGCGTCCACTGGCATCGCTCGTTTCTCTTTTGTGTTCACTCCGGTTACCCAGTGTACAGCGAGCAGTCTCGTTTTTCGGTGTTGCCGCTCGTGCGGGCGTAATCTTGCAATTAACACACGAATATCTAAACATTACGGTATTTATTACGGTCACATTTGAGTTTTTCGACATAGTATTCACCACGGATCTTTCCCGAATGGTTTTTCTTTTTCTTTTTTTTTTTTTTTTACGACCGTTTTTTACTTGCTCACGGCGTCTACTATCCTCTGGCTCGCCTCGGCATCTCTGGATGACTCTAAACACCAAATACTGGTTTCTTATTATGTTTTTTATTATTATTATTATTATTTTTACAATAGCGTCAAAATTTGTTTCTCGAAACTTCGAACAACACCACTTACTGTACATAGAAAAGTGCATATAGTACAGCGTACACGTTACGCGTATGCGCTTATTTTTTTTTTTTTTTTGCACTTCTGGGCGTGAAGCAGGATAATTGTGCGATCGGCGTATATTACTTGGTTTTTTTGTCCTTTCTTTTTTTTTTTTTAAATTTCGTCGAATATACTTGAAAATGGACAACGCTTAACGGTACTCTCTCGCTCACTCGCTTTCGTTTATCAAGCGTCTCAGCATTCGCAAAAACAATAATCATTCGGCTCTCCATTCACACACGAACAGTCATAGGTTTTTTTTTTTTTTTGTTTCACTCGTAATTTAGTGATTTGGTAACAATGGCGTTGACAATACACTTATACTCGTTAATTTCTCTATGGATAATCTATTAATTGCAAGTTGTTGTTTTCTTTGTTTTGTTTATTTATTTAATTATTTTATTTTTTTTATTTATTTATTTTTTTTGTGTTATTGTGGTGAGGGCCCGGTGCACAGCACGGGACAGTCAATTCACGGCTGTGCAACTTCACGATCCCTGACCTTCGATCAAGTGAACTGCCACCTATACGGATACAATCGATTTGATGCCTCGCTTGTCGCTCCGGCTCGATATACCTTTGTCGCTCTCGTACGAAATAGACAAAAAAAAATTAGAAAAATAATAACGCACGATAATTAATAACAATTAAAAATGTTCTACCTCATAATCGGCCCACATTTTACTCACGAATGATAACTCACGTGAGGATAGTAATAAATTTGTTTCGTCTCTCCTTTTCATTTTTTTTTACCTCTCGCATAGCATAGTTAAATATTATACTCTGGTTTTACGATTTAATTAACAAAGCGCTTTTTTGAGTTCGGTGAACCTCGCCCCGTCCACATTTGTGCTTGACCGAACATCGACTCAATGACGGAAGTATAATTCGATAATAAACTATATCGTCAACATAAAAACACCCACTTCCGCGATAATCTTTACAATTGAATAGAAAATAATAAGATTCACGATTGATTTTTTTTTTTCGTCTCTTCTTCTTCCACTTTTTTTTTTCTTTCTTTTATAAATAATTTCTTTACAAACTATGGCTTTTCTTTTGTTACATATATTATTAGTACGATAAGTATACACATAAATTACACATGCGCTCACATAGGTATACCTATTATAGTATTCATGAATGTGTGTGCACGTGTGCGCGCTTGTGTCACTGATTGAGTGGGTGGATTTTTTTTTTTTTCTATGGTTCTTCGAGAGCGTATATACACGATAAATACGCAATATATGTACGATAAACCATTTCATTTTTCTCAGCGTATATAGCAATCTTCATAATTCATTTGTTGTCTTTTAAAAATTACTCACACCACATTGACTATCTCCGTTATCTTTTGTCTCGCATCCTCGCGTCTGTATAAAATTAAAACATTGCACGGTAATTGGGTGACGGACCCTCGACATGCAAAACTCCCTTATACTGTTTTATTTTCACCCCTCTCGTTTCGCGTGTGTGTACGCTCGATTCTGTCTGACTGAAAAATAAGAAGATAAAAAGAACACTAAACTAAACTGACTTCCCTAGGACGAACGTATCTTTTGGCTATAACTTGCATTTCTGCATGCTCGCGCGCACACACACATACACGATGATTTTTGTTTGTTTTGTTCCTTTTCCTCACTTCCTTATATCTCGCTATCGTTTCTTTCTTACTCTCTGGCTCGCAATCGCACACGCTGCGGCAGAGTCGAATTAAAACCGCACATCAACGATACAAGAAAAATTCGACGGGGATAATATACAGGGTGTCCACGAAGTGACGAGATTGGGCTCTCTAGTTCTAACGATTAAAGTATAACGATTAAAAAAAAAAGACTATAATAATAAAAACGAGGAGACACGCAAGTCCTATCTTGATTCGGTAGATTCTACGTAGTTCAGAGATTCGAGCGTAACGATCTCACATTTGTGTTTATCGATCACTATTCTGTGTCCGATCCGATGTACAAGGGCTCTTGGACAATGCCTCGATAATTACACATGTCCGAAAAAAAAATAAAAATAGAATAACGACTAGTTTTATAGTTTCATAAAATAAAAATAAAATGCACTGTTAAACCCGCGACTCTGAACGTAAATGTTCTATATCACTAGTGTTCTTTCACGGGGTTCAAGAAGATGTGGAATCCATATGTGTGTGTATGTGTGTGTACGTATGTATATGTGTGTGTGTGTGAGCGCGCGCGCGCGCGCGTGTCTGTGTTATATACGTACAGCAAGAAACAGTGTGCGAAGTCTAACAGAAACTAGTCGTCTTTTCTCACAACGATAAAACGGAGTTAACGCGGGGTTTCAGCTTCGCTAGTATGGTAAACGAAATTAAATAGTACGCAAGACAAAACTCGTAACGAGAATAATTTTTCTTTAGATTCAAATTCTACTGTAGTAATTACAAAAAAAAATTCAATGAAGAAAAAAATGTGTAAATAGAATAAAACTCATTGCGAAGACCCGAGTCAGTGGACGGTCACCCTGTACATATTCGATACATAGTTATACAATTAAAACGCTTTTCGAAATACTGTAAAAATCTCACAAAATATCTCTTTTCGTAAAAAGGTGTGACTGAGACTTCTACGGGTCGGGCCCATCAACGTGTGTGTGTGTGTGTGTGTGTATTTTTTATTTATTTGAGATTCGGAAGTTAAAAAGACAATCGTTACGGAAACTGGAGGCATTGGAGGCCCGACACTGCGGTTGACGGTCGAGAGATTCTAACGTTGAGAAAGTAATAAAAATAACAGTAAAACAGAGATTCGACAAGTGTCTAAATGAAGGAGTGGAGCGTTATTGGATTTTTCACGCTATAAAAACGTATTCGACTCATCGATAAAATATAAAATATAAAACATTAATGGAAACAGTGTATATAAAAAGAGGATTTATCGCGCAGCACGAATGTGACGAATCGTAGGATATCGTTGTAGCATGTGTGTGGACTCAACTGGACGCATAAAAAAAAAAGAAACCGTGTTTTGTGTCTTCAAATATCTCTTTCCCGCCCTTAACCCTGATGTACGAAGTCTCACACCAACGTCCATGCTACTTTTACGCTCGTCTGACTCGACTACTTGTTCCACCACTTGTCATACACGACATACTTCACTGTGTATCTGCGTGTGTATGTGTCTGTGTAAGAAAAATAAAATAATTCGAGGTAACGAATCACAGCGAGTCAAGTGCTCAAATGTACCGAAGGGAGTGAGGTTTTTTCGAATACAGTATTTTGTAACGTATCGGTATATTATATAGCGAGCCGGCGGTGGTCCGCTGCATTTAAAGTCTATCCGTCAGTCGATCGGGGGACAGGAGGAAACAATCGGATTTTACGATTCTACTCATACATCAACTTTATGGAAATCTCTGTGCAAAGCCTAATGATGATTCACGCTCGAATCGATCTGTGTCGGAGTGATCCATTCAGCAACTTTTCGATATATTACCCAATCGTGTCTCGTTGCTCGCGTCATTAATACAACCGTTACAGACTTTTATCGAGAAGCTGATGAACGGCTCAAGATGACATCTCGATTTCTGTGTCGCATGCACTCGTGATACAATCGTGAACCTCGTCTCGTCGACCTAGGTTCCGATTTATGTTCCTGGCGTTTGGATTAGTTTTCTTTTTTCTTCTCTTTCTTTTCTCTCATTTCTTAATTTTTGTTATAGTTTTTCTTTGTTGTTGTTCGTTCTTCAAACGGTGGATCGTACGATATCTGCAAGCAACGGAAGTAGAGTGCCGTGCAGTTCGACTTGTTGTATCAGCTTATTGGCTCGTAACTTAAGGTGGCGCACGACGTTAATGAGAAGATGGATCGATGATACTAGACGACGGCAGGAACGAAGTCACAAGAGCTCGTATTGGCGCAGGTGCATCCGCTGAATGATGTCTCGACAGTCGTTGAACACTCTTTTGATGTTTTCCGTGTCGACCGCGCACGTGAAGTGCGGGTAACAATAATGCTTTCCGTCCCCGCTTGCCGTACTTATGCGCTGTAAATTATTACCGTTTCACGTTTCGCTTGTGTAACCGTTTTACTATTTTCTTTTCTTATCCTCAATTACCAAAAATTCTTTTTTATTTTCTCTTTTTTTTTCATTGTCGCGTATTCGAGTTCAAGCATTCGTGAGGATTTACGGTTAGACATAAGTGTATGTTGGTTACTGTGGATTTTTTATTTTATTTTTTTGTACTTACGAGAAATTCGTCCCTGATGAAATATTTGGCTCGTATGACTTCCTGCGGTTCCGTGGGATCCGCGACTACACCAGGCTCCACTGGCGTTTGATACCGCGAGAATTCTGGAAAGTAGTCCTCTAATTTGTGCTTACCCGCCTTCACCTTCTCCGCTAATAGATCTTGCTTGTTTAGGAACAAGATCACGGAAATTGTGCGGAGCCATCTGCCCAGAAATAACGGGGGGGGGAAAAACAGAAAAATATTACATTTAAAAAACTTTTATAACATTATTCGTCGCTGTTGAAACGATCGGGGATAAACTAACCGATTGTTCCAAATACTTTTGAACAGATCGAGACTCTCTCTGAGTCTCAATTTTGTTGGATCTTCCCTGAGCACCATGTTGTAGCTACTGCACGCCGTTACGAATATTATCGCCGTCACATCGTTGAAGCACTGTATCCATTTTCTCCTCTCGTCTCGCTGTCCTCCAACGTCGAACATGCTGAAATAAAAATGTTTAAATCACGTTATTCAGTTCCATCGATATGGAGAAAAAAATGCATATATAATCTGAGAGTCTCACTGAAAATTAACTTTGTCGACTTGAAACCGAGTCTCGAAGATGCCCGACGTGAGGACTCGGCACCTTAGGATATCCTAGAGAAAAAAAAAAAAAAAAAAAAAAAATGAAAGAAAATATGTAATTCAACTGCAGATCCAGTGTAACACAGTTATCGAGACTGATCTCACCTGTTCCGTCGGTGTGTAGTCTGGTTGTTTCACAATGGCAACTTTGTCTAGAAAACTGAAACAGAAAAGAAAATTAACGCCGATTAATAAAAATAAAAAAATAAAAATCTGCTCCATAAAAAATTGCTTGACGATTGAATATTTCTTCACCCCCTTATAAAAATCCTTTTAATCGATGCTTTTATCGCATTCCCGATACCGTGTCAATAACGTCGACCTGGTCAACGACTGGGAATACAAACCTCCGATTCGATCGCTTTATTCCTGAGGAAATCGCGGCGAAATATACGAAACGTGTAAATAATAGACAAGATAAAGCGGGTAAAGGCCTCGTATAGGCGAGAGAGCAGAATTTTCTCGTCGGGGAAGGCGAAGAGGCCGAAAGAAGGATGAGAAATCCAGAGAGAGAGAGAGAGAGAGAGAGAGAGAGAGAGAGAGAGAGAGAGAAAGGGGAGAACACCGAGAAGAGAGAGAGAGACGGCGAGTGGAAGAGTGAGAGAGGGAGGGCGAGAGAGTTGAGGCCGAGGAGGTAAATCGATCGGATGGCGGTGTCCTACCCTAACGCCATCACTCTCGTTCCACCCTCAGCCGTATACACCTCTGCCGGAGACCCCCTGTTCTATGCCTCCCACTTCCTATCCGGGTCATGGGTCACTGCCACCGCTGCCCGTTATCAATCGTACGTGCACACCTCTCTCTCTCTCTCTCTCTCTCTCTCTCTCTCTCTCTCTCTCTCTCTCTCTCTTTCTCTCCTCTCTGTGCATGTATGGTGCTACCTATAACAACGGTGCTTTCACAGAAGAAACGCTCAAGCGACCCGTACACGGGAGAGGCGTATGTACTCGACTGGGCACGTGTTTGTATATCACGTACGTTCAGGCATTTATCCGAAGCTTCATAAAACTAAGAGAAAATATTATACATAAAGAGAGGCGCAAAGTGATTTGCCCATGGCCACCTCATTTATTAGAATTTTGCGCAGAGCTTTCGATACGTGAAAGCTCGCTCATCGATTTTTCACTTCCGCAGTGAGGAGGCTGTGCGCGAAATTGTAATAAATGAGAAAGCCATGTGCTGTCCTCGTGAAGTAGGCTTCGCGAATAAAGGAACATTATGAGAAAGCGACGTGAACATTTAAATTTTCAACTTTTGTCATTATCTTGTGTATTTCTTGCGGTAGAACATGATGAGCACCTGGGTTTGTCCCCGTTGCCATCGCGAAGCAAAGAAATCGCTGTTTGAAAATAGGCAGACACTCATTTTTGCAAGATTGGCTATAAAAATTCGCTTTTGAAAATAAACTTTTCTCGACAGTCGCGCCGGGACTATATTTAATGTGTTTTTTTTGTTCGCGCCAATCACGAATCTACCACATATTTTATTCACACACGAATATTTAATACGGAAAATTGCATCTGAAATAAAGTACTAATTTTTCATGAAATTAAGAAATAAAAATTGGCATACATTTTAAACGGTCCGATCGATTGTCCCAAAATTTAATAGGGTTCATCGGGCGGTCATACTCCATCTGTGTACAAATTTTTGCCCAGGTAGCTAAAAAAATGTTAAGAGCTAGAGCGCAGACATTTTTTGAAGAAATAAAAAATCGTGTACAAAAAAAATTAAATTTTGGCGAAACTTTGAATATTAACCACACTTGTGTGTGAAATTGCAGCTTGATTGGTCGAAGCAATCTCGAATTGTAGCGGTTTCAATTTTTCACGGAAGAAATCAGTCTCATTTCAAATGGACAGGAGCAGCAGGACGAATGAAACCCTAGGGGCAAAACGGACCACCTCGACGAATTTTTCGCGGGCAAGAAAGTCTCATCTCAAATGGACAAGCGTTTTGTTCCATTTTCATTCCATATGCATAAGCATACTTTTTTTTAAGTCGCGTACCGATCATTCGGACCATTGAGAGAGCCTTTGATATATGAATGAGCTTGACGGGACAAAACGAAACAAAAAAAGCGACCTGTGGAACTCGTGTTTGTTGAGCTTTGATCTGAGAAAACCCTTTGATCCGAGGATTAAGTTGCGAACCCTAATGTCGTCGAATGAAAAGGAGGCAAAGTGCTGCTTAGTCACTGCCGGAAGGACTTGATTGTCTTCGTCGTAAGACGAGTAATTTTTTAAAGCGCCCGACAAGATGTTTACGCTGAGCAATCTTGCCCCCCTCTGCCCAAAGTCCACTGCAAACTGTATATACCAGAGCTGGGCAAAATACTCGAAAGTACTTAAAATACAAAATACTATATGTACTTAAAATACAAAATACTTTTTGTATGTTAAATACATTTATAGGTACTTTTGTAAATACTTTTTTTAAATCAATACGGGATGCCTGGACAGGGTGGGACAGGGTGAGACAGGGTAGATTTTGGACGGCTGAGCCGGCTTGGTCACGCTGGCCCATCACGCTCGCCCATCGATCTATCCCTTCCACCCACCCATCCATCCATCCATCCCGTCCATCCGTCCATCCACCCCGTCCATCCATCGATCCATTCATCCATCCCGACCGTCCATCCCGTCCTTCCATCGATCCATTCATCCATCCCGTCCGGCCTAACCGTACAGCCAAGAAAACCAAAAGTATTTCGTATTTCGTATTTCGTATTTTGTATTTTGTATTTTGTATTTTGTATTTTGTATTTTGTATTTTGTATTTTGTATTTTGTATTTTGTATTTTGTATTTTGTATTTTGTATTTTGTATTTTGTATTTTGTATTTTGTATTTTGTATTTTGTATTTTGTATTTTGTATTTCGTACTTTGTACTTTGTACTTTGTATTTTGTATTTTGAAGCGTGCTTACTAAACCAAAAAGTATTTGAGTACTTAAAGTATGTATTGTAAATACTGAAAATACATAAGCTATTTAAAACACTGCCCAGCTCTGGTACATACGCAACTCACGCCGTTTCACCGGGCGTTATCGCGGAGATAAGTGCGACATTATCGCATCGCAGGATTAAAGAAAGAAAAAGAAATAAAAATGACGCGACGATTATGCGAATATCCGTGGATCGATGACTGCGTTGGGATCGTCCGTTACCGACGGCAACGCTATGCCGCGAGAGAGCCTTGCCCGAGTTAAGTAACGAAGATCAAAGAGGAATCCCTTTTCAGATGGCATTAGGTGTGTTTCGTCCGTGTTTCGTCGGAGATTGCTCAGCAGATGCTCTCGAACGGTCACACACGCGTACCTAAAGCTCAATCGCAGTTAAAGAGCCTCGAGTTTTTAACGTATACGCGACTCAACTATGGCGCCGGTACAGGCCGGTCCGCAATGCACGAAAATAAATCAGGTTACACTGGACGTACGAAGAAAGAGGTTAGAGCGGAAGAATTGTGTACAGTCGTCTCTCCTCCCCCCCTCCCCCCCGCGCGCCCGAGCAAACCTATCGATGTATTTAACCTGCAAACTACAGTTATACAACACGCGTCCCGACGTTACTAGAGAATATCGACGGGCACACTCGCAGATACATCGTGGATTAACCGCCCAGGCTCTTTGGCTATCCCTCCGTACGCTCGTGTGAACGTGAGAAACGTGTTCATCGCGATATTTGTACCCGAAGCCCGTGCGGTCGTACTACAGTGATACAGTCCGCGAGGAGGCGACTCGTCCGCGCGCCCGACGCGCCACTATTATCCTCAGTCACTCCGTATACCGCACGTTTTGTGTGTGAATGTACGGCGCTCGTGTATCTCTTTCGATGTTCCCCTCGCTCCTCTCGTCGCGCCGTAGGTGAAAAACGTACACAGCTCACTCGCTCGCTCTCTCTCTCTCCGTCTGTCTCTCGAAGTGCGCTCGTGATAAACGTATGGTAGGCACAACAGTGTTGCCAGGCCCCCTGGTACAGCATGTAAATTCCAATCGATTTACCTATACCACAATCGAGTTATAAGGTATACTTGCAACGAACTACACGGTAGCTATATGCGTCCGAGCGACGAAATATACACTGTGGGAAAAATACACTGGGGTGTCGAGCTGCGTGCATTTGTTTTCTTTTTTTTTTTTTTTTTTTTTTGTTTTGGTTTCGAGGCCTCGATTCCTTTTCAATTGGAAGATTATGAAACAAACAAAAAAAGAGAGAATAGGACACAAACTGCTGAGGCTTCATTGATGAAAACAAAAAATTCGGCCTTCAGCCGTTCCGCGGCAACGCTCGA
The DNA here is from genome assembly GCA_963575735.1 of Amblyjoppa fuscipennis. Taxonomy (NCBI): domain Eukaryota; kingdom Metazoa; phylum Arthropoda; class Insecta; order Hymenoptera; family Ichneumonidae; genus Amblyjoppa; species Amblyjoppa fuscipennis. Next base: position 5,634,745 of record OY754490.1, read on the forward strand.
TTTATTTTCGTCCCGAATTTCGACAATGCTGGGAGTCTCTTGTTATTTTGGGATGGGCGGGGGGGGGGGGGGGGGGGGCTGCACGTGTGAAAACGGAAATCGGCCTATTGCACCCGATTTTTTTTTTTTTTTTTTTTTTTTTTTTTTTTTTTTTTTTTTTTTTTTTTTTTAGCTGTTCGAGATTCGATGCGGTTTATTTTTAGTGATGCATGCGGCGAAACAATGCACTCCGTGAATCTCATTGGAACTCATGCCGCCGATGATATCGACGATTCAACTTGCTATGGTTACTTTTTATGGATCGCTCTACTAACGCACACACACACACACACACACACACCCACACAGTACACGCCGCTACGTTCGATCTCGACATTGGATATTCGAAAGTGCGCATCCACGAATCCGCGTTGCGAATTAAGCTTGCACTACGACTAACGAGGCTTCGTCGCATGGAGTAAGGGAGAACGGGGCAAAATCTAAAATTAAAAAAAAAAATCTCAAGTAAAGCAAAGGAGATTACAGAACAGCAGCGAAAAAAATAAAGTTTCAGGAAGGGACCATTTTGCCTCAAGGGAGTCAACTGTGTCATTTGAAGAATGACACAGTTGACTAAAGAAGCATGGGGCAAAACGGAACATTAAACAAAATTATAGGATCCGCGGCCAAAAAAGTATGTTTCCGGAAGGGACCATTCGCCATAGGGGGGTTAAAAATTGTGTCGTTTACGCTTCGTCGCACGGAGTGAGGGAGAACGAGCCAAAACGGAACGTTGAAAAAAAAAAATCTCGTGTAAAAGAGTGGCCGAAAAAAAAAGGAGTAATTACAATAAAAAAGCATGTTTAAGGAAGGGACCATTTTGCCTCAAGGGAGTCAACAACTGTGTCATTTAAGCTTCCTCGCACGGAGTAAAGATGCATGGGGCAAAACGGAACATTAAAAAAAAAAAAAAATGATCCGCGGCCAAAAAAGTATGTTTCGGAAAGGGACCATTCGCCTCAAGGGGGTTAAAAATTGTGTCGTTAACGCTTCGTCGCACTGAGTGAGGGAGAACGGGCCAAAACGGAACGTTGAAAAAAAAAAAAAATCTCGTGTAAAACAGTGGCCGAAAAAAAGAAAAGAGTAATTACACTAAAAAAAAAAAAGTATGTTTAAGGAAGGGACCATTTCGCGTTAAGGGGTCAACAACTGTGTTCGTTTACATTAGCGGTATTTGCGAACGAGTCACGGGATTCGCACAGCTAACAACCTAAATTCTCTCGCGTCCTCTGTCTTGCCACCGTCGCGCTTGCGTTGCTCGGGAACGCTGGCCCACCCGGCAGCGGCAGAGCATCGACAACGGCAACCTGTATCTCGTGTCCACACAAAGTTCGTGATGCCGCGTCTTCGAGCGAGCGGTATCTCGACGCTTCCTAAAAATACGGTTAGCTATTTATAACGCAACGTTTCGCATGGCCGCGGGGAAACAGGAAAGGGATGTACAGTATATAATCGGCACGCCCGACGACGACGACGACACCGCGGTAACTAAAATTTATGCGCAAGCGCCCCCCCCTCTGTATATCTCATTCCATTGTATATTCCGTCCGTGTCGGTGCTACTTATTTGCAAATCCGAGAAACTGCGCTCGTCATTTCGACAATTATTTACGGGACTGCGCCCGGATCTTACTTAAAATAAACACACAAAAAAGAAACACAAAAATTATTCGGCAATGCCGCTTGAGCATAAAAAGAAGGAGCGATGACTAAACTCTACCGAGGCCGAGTCAATTACGTACCGAATTTATCTCGAATTTCTCCCAAAGTTATCGGACCCAGATATTTTTAAACCGTATTTGTGTGGAATATTGTATTTATACAGGAAGTTATCGATCGTTATTAATATATATATATATATATATTGAAATCGTATTAGATGAGCGGGCTTTCTATTGCCGACCGTTGTTTGGCCTTGGTATTGAAGAAAACAAAGGCTATCCGGCGAGGTAGATTGGAACAGTTTTTGTATCGATTCCATCGATGCACTCCCGTTCAATCCCTCTCAATAATTCCTTTATACTTTCCACGTAGATGGATGTAACATCCCCTCAATCGTAACCGAGCAAAATCGATGCGGTGCTGCCCGTTGCCGTCGGTCGCATCGTTCCGAGAACTGCCTGCCCGATTAATCCGTTATACTGCGCGGCAATAATGATTTTCACTATCTCTCCTCTTCCACGCGTTACCGGGCGTATATCGGACGGGAGTTCGCCCACAGGAGGCAGTAGTGTGCAAAGTCCCGTAAAAAAAAAAAAGAAAAAGAAAAAAAGGAAGAATAAATCTCTTGTGCGACAGCCGTCTGTAAATGTTACAGCGTTGCAAATGTTACAGATCTCCTCGCCCGTTACACCCACCGTTCTTCGCGTGCGTCCCGAAGGTCTTAATCTAAATATAGACCGGCGTACCAGTATAATTAAAGTGTTTGACGATTTGACAAGCGCGAAGCGAAGTCACATGCGACGGCTGTTGGCCAAGCGGATAAGCCTCTGTTTACGCCTGACATTTGCGCCTCTTTCTAACAACACTGGGCAATATAACCGAAGTTCAACTGCTGAGGCTCTCTCGCTCTCTCTGGACGTCCCCTCGCACTGTTTTGCGTCGCTCGACCGGGGAGGGGGGGCAAAACTCGAGTCGTGTATACGCCGGCGAGGCTCTCGAGACTGGGGGTCGGTCACGTCGCTCGCGTTTGTCCGATTTCCCCGACAAATCCCTTTTGCCTTCTCGTCCGACGGGCCGCACATCCTCGTACGATCCTACACAGAGGCAAACGCAACTTTATTGCACGGAAATTAATGCAATGAATGTACCGTCTATCGTCGGCGCTGCGCTGCGGGCATCCCGATCGAAAAATAAGATCAGATATATTGGCTTTATCGCCGAAGCGGTATCTCGAGTATAATACGGTAATAACGAAAATGATAATCGGCGAGGATATCGCTTGTTGAGCGCCGAGGAGGGATCCGCGGGAGAGTGGACGAACTCCGGCCACCCTAGGGGAAAAACATCGATACAACGAGGTGGAATTCCAATTTTTTTTTTTTTTTTTATCTTTGATGGACAGAAACTTCAGACCAACTAGGAAATTCCGGAGTTTTAGACTGCAGAATTATTGGTAAGGGATTGTTATCAATGATGAAAATGTAAACTAACATTTTTCGACGCGTAAAAATTTATCTTTCAATGTGTGCCAATTATATGAAAAAAAAATAGCAAATCTGCAAAACGCGCTAAGAACGTTTTTTGACCCAACCGAGAACGATGAAATTAGACTGATTCGTTTCGTTTCAACGTAAGTAAAAGCGATAAGTCGAGACTCGTCGCTACATCGATGCTCAATTATATAAAAAAAAAGTGAGGATCGTAATTCTCGTCATATCGTAATAAATCTGTAAAACGCGCTAAGAACGTTCATTGACCCAACCGAGAACGATGAAATTAGACTGATTCGTTTTGTTTCGACGTAAGTAAAAGCGATAAGTCGAGACTCGTCGCTACATCGATGCTCAATTATAAAAAAAAAAAAAGCTTGAACGATAATATCCACAGACCGGTATTCGCCCACTCTTTCCAACTCTAATCACATCTTTTATGTGCACCGAATAAACGGTTTCCCGTTTGGTTCACCTGAGTCTGCGAGCAGTGGTACGCACCGATGTTCCAGCTGCACATGTATCTAGAAAATGATATTTTATGCATCTGTTACACAGGTCGTGTCCCGGCTGTTCTCTTACAGCGATTATCTCATTAAGGCATTGTCTCTGTTGGGATCGAACCGGTTTCGCTGCTCGTTCGTCATTCCGTCTTTAAATACGCAACCGAACGAGACCGCCTACGCACGCGCTTTTCTCGAGCGGGCATCGTTCACCAAAAACTCCATAGAGTTTCCACGACGATTAAACCGTTCAAACAATAATTTAACCTTCGGGTAGGCACAAAAAAAAAAGACCTACAAAGAAGCTGAATAAATTTTTCTGCAACTAGCGAGAAAAATAATTCCCAGTTATTTCGTTCGATAAATGAAAAAAATATATATATATATGGGGTTCCTAAATGGTCCAAACTAAAATCGGAGACAGCGATTAGGAATGAGCAGATACGGAGAAGAGCAAAGAGGCGCCGCGCAGGACCACCCACTGTGCACTCGGTGCTCTACACTGGACAACTACACACCCACACACACACCCACGCACACACACACACACACACACACACATACATATACAGAACATTCGCACAGGCTAAAGCCGACGCGACAGGAATAGCAAAACCTACGCGCTTGGAATACCGTTTCTAACTTATCGCAGAACTCTCTGTACCCTCTCGATCCGTTTTTCCTCTTTCTCTCTGTTTCTCTATTCCCGTCGTATGCACACACAGCCCCGCGCGGTTTCGTTTGTAACTATATACGCCCGAGGAAATTTCGTTCGCTCCGGAGTTAGTTCGAACTCGGATTGCGTGACTGCCGCTCCACCGATGCTCGGTGACAAACTCGAGTATACGAAAAGAAAAAAAAATAAATAAAAGAGAATACGAAAAGAAAAAAAATTGAATGAAGACTCGACGGCAGTGTCGGGTGACAATAGAACATTTTTTTTTTCCTCCTACGGCAGGCGCTCTAAAGGTGATAAGACTGCCGATAATAAATAAATAAAAAAAACGTTAAAGTTTTTCGTAGAGGAATTGCGCAAGCGGCAGGAATCCGTCGTATAAGGGGGATTTTTTTTTTTCTCCTACGAATGCTTCCAGCGTCAATGAATTAATAACGTTCGCTCAGATCCTACGCAATATTGTGATACTCCCCGCGAGCTCTTTCGCACGCGAGTTCCGATGCACGATTCGTCCGCGCGTACACACAAAAAAAAAGAAACTACCAGCGAAGCATCTGCTTTATCGTCGTCTCCGCAACGCTTATCGTTGCGAGCGTGTAGGTGTATGTTTTTTTTTTTTTTTTTTTTTTTTTTTTTTTTTTTTTTTTTTTTTTTTTTTCATCGCGATCGTCGAGATATCGCTGGATGTGTGACACGATAACGACGTCCGTGCGGAACGAAAAACCACAGCGCCGCGTGGCTCCAACGATCAAACTCCACGATGGAGAAAGAAGAAATTTAAAAAAAAAAAAAAACCCTCACGGCCCATCGCTGTGAAGATGCGTCGGGCTGAGAAACGGCCGAGCCGTCGCGCCTGACGAGGAAGTCGCACGGAAGTTTCTCGCTCGAGGAACATACAAAAATGTCCCGTTCAGCGAGTTCGCGGATCTAACGTCCAAAATTAGGTCACAGACGTTGCTTCTGCCTGAATACTGTTTCATGGATGTGGACAGCGGGCACGCGAATTTCTTCGAGTAAATTTGGCGCACGCCAAATTCGAGACTCAGCGATTACAACCGAGCGACGGGGACGAGGATGCCGCGAGCCTGTTTTGATTTTAGTGTCACGCTGTTTCACCGAAAAAAAAAAAAAAAAAAAACCAAAACAAACAAAAAACATTATATTCATGCCCAATGTTTATTTTTTGTTTCCCCATACGGATCGGGTATCAAAACATTGCCGTAAACTTACTATTTGGCGCAGTCGATAAGCTGGTACTCGTTACTCCTCTCGAAGCTCTGCTGTACTCCTCGATCCTTCCAGAGGGTTTCCACGAGTTCGTAAAACTCCTGGAAAAAGAAAAACATAAAAGAAATATCAGCAAAGCTCTCATATAAATCGTTACAGTACAATCCTAACGGGGTTCCGATATTCGTCTCGTCTCAAACGCATGAAACATATATATATATATTTTTTTTCTTTCTCATCGCGATAACACAGTGTCCTTCACCCGATCTACCGTACAGTAAATTTTTATCGGAAGGACAAAAAAAAAAAAAAAAAGGCACCGAGGCGGTGGAATACCAAAGCACATATTTCTGCCGAGGCGAATTGCGAGATAATAAATTTAATCCAGTAAAGAGAACGGAATTGAGACTCGCAGTAAATTTTCTTTTATCCAATGGGTAGATTCGAGCGTCGAGGCAACGAGGTCACGTGACACACCGTTTGGGAGCCGCTCGTAGCGGCAACGTATCGTCGGTGGAGGCGCTGAGGAGAGACCGAGCCAGAGAGATGCTGCAGGCGTATAGTGGATGTTGGCAAATCACGTTCGCCGTAGCGCAGGGGTTTATTAATATATTCCCTCATCGACGTGCCTCCGCCGATGCCTGGCCGACACCCCGACAGAGAAACACACGTACGAGAGGGCGACGGAGAGAAAAGAGAAGAAAAAAAAAAAAAGTGCCGGTGCTGCCGCGCGCCGTGATCGACCCATCGATTCGTTGTCACGATGAACGACGCCGGCTTCTTTCATTTCTACAATGTGCAGAGGATAAACCCTCTCGGCACCCGATGAGACTGCACGTCGTCGTCATCGTCACGACCCGTTTACGTCGTCAATTGGATCGATCCTCGGCGGTGGGCTGAGCAAAAAAAAAAATAAATAAATAAATAAACAAAGACCCACCGAACGACTGGGTACGACAAATGAATGACCGACAACGATAAACAGTAGGGTTCGGAATCAATCGTCCTTTTCTACATTCCCAACAGATTTATTATCGACCGATGTTTGTTTCCGATGTATGTTTTTTTGGAAAGTTCTTTGTTTTAGTGTCCCAAATTTTCGAGAATACCGGGGATCTCCCTAGGGGGTTTCCAGGCTCTGGATGGACAGGTGCCCGAAACCGATTCGTGTCCGATAAGCGACACGTCCTGTGCAATGTCGCCAGCATACACTTTGGGACCTAAATCGTTTGCGGAAAACCAGCGAAATGTCCCATGAGTTAAAATTACCGAAAAGCAACAACAACCACGAGAAACTCATCTGGCGCGCAGCGACATATTTAGAGCAACAGTCTCCGTACAATTACGAACTTTCACTTTTCTGTAATTCTTCACTTACAAATCGGCCAAAACACATCTCTGAAGAGTGAAAGAAAATTCGGACCACGACCACGGCCGATGCAGCGCTGTTGCGAAATCGTTCGACAGCGTTTGCCATCAAACCACTCAACACACTGCACGGCGATCGGACGATTCTGAAATAACTTGCAAGGCGATCGGTGGACTTCATTGCCGATTGATGTGAAATATGAAAATAGAGTTTTTCATGAAACACATTCAGTTGTCGTCGTGATATGAATTTTCTTTATTATTCAAAGTCGCGTCGCGGCTGATTTGTAAATGAAACATAATAGAAAAAGGAAAGTTCGCGATTGCATGAAGACCATGTTGTTCTAAATACAGTGGAACCTCGATTATCCGAACGAATTGGGGTCGAGACCAGTTCGGATAAAGGATTATTCGATTAATCGAGTTATGAATAAAAAATATTATAATAATAACATACGTAATGAATATGAGTTTTTTTTTTTAAGTATAAATTCGCATACAAACATTATATATATATACTTTGGAGCATATTATTAAACGCTTACTTTAAGCATTATTCTTGATAAAGTGGTCAATTTTTGGTTGTACAAGCGCACGATACAAATTTGCACACGCCTGCAACAAAGTAACGCTCAACGATATGTAACAAAGAAATTTTGCGGCATGGTTCGAATAATAAAGGTTCGGATAATAGAAGTTCGGATAAAATAAATTGCAATTCGGATAATCGAAGGTTCGGATAATCGAGGTTCTACTGTATTGCATTACGCGCCGGGTGAGTTTCTCGTGGATGTTTTTGTTTTTTCTTTTCATTACATTTTGGCCACGGGATATTTCGCTGGTTTTCCACAAACGATTTAGGGCTCAAAGTGTGCTGGCGACGTTGCATATGACGTGGTTGCTTATTGGACACGAATCGGTTTCGGACATCTGTATGTCACCCGCTCTGATAACTATTCGCCTATTATACCATTCCGGTTCTCTTCTGTGCGCCTTGGTGAGTTTTGCATAATAACGCGGTGCACAACGGTAGAATACACTATTGTCGTGTACAAAAAAAAAAAAAAAAAAAAAAAACTCATTCAGAAGTCACTTCCGGTCCAGAAAAGTAATTTTTCAACCGGCAGTTACGTCACAGTGAATTTCTATCGTATAAGTGCGTTACTTCCGGTTCGTAAATTTCACTCTTTGCCCGGTGGTGACGTCATTGCTGAAATACGTAACATCCGGTCGAAAAACGAGATTTTTAAACCAAGCGTCACGTATTACCGGTAAATCCTACAAAAATCTAAATTTTCGATATCGAAATTCCACAATTCATAGCGAGGCAGCGAAGTGACCGCGCCAAAACAACCTGCCAGTACAGAACAGTGAATAAACCAAATACAGAAGAAATCTAAATTCTCGATATCGAAATTCCATAGTTCATAGCGAGGCAGCGAAGTGACCGCGCCAAAACAACCTGCCAGTACAGAACAAGTGAATAAACCAAATACAGAAGAAATCTAAATTCTCGATATCGAAATTCCATAGTTCATAGCGAGGCAGCGATGTGACCGCGTCAAAACAACCTGCCACTACAGAACAAGTAAACAAAGTAAACACAGAAGAAAAATAATTGTAAATTATTGATGAACATTGCCAACAGTGCCCGTCATAGCTCCGGCAGTTACCGGCACACTTTACGATATGAAACAGCGCTCAAGAGTCCTTCCTCGCCTTTCCCCAATTAGCGCGTCACAAAGAGACACCTTGCATCGTTACAGTACCTCGCTCTCGTTCCCGTCATCCTGGATTTACTGGTGTCAAGTCCCGAGAGAAAGAGAGAGAGAGAGTATACGAAAATCCGTGCGTTTTCCTCCTTCCCTCTACCGCTCGCCCGACCGACCTCCCATTTTCAGGCTATAAAGGCGGGCAGAGCCGCTCGACTGTGCTTTGTGTACGCGAGAACGAATGCTTGCCGTTCGGAACTGTTGGCTCCGACGGTGCTGCCACCGCTGCGGTAGGAAGGTACCCCGCCCGTTGTACACGGACACGGGATGCGGGAGACTGAACAGCCAGAGGTTTCGGACAGCGGAGAAAGTGCACCCTCGAACGAATCCTGAATTTCATCGGATCGTGCCCCGCGCTCTCCGGGGCCCCGAGAGTCGCTGCCGAAAATAAACGTCCGCGGTCACAGACCGAGCGCGTCGAGCTTGTCATTTCGTGGAAATTTCGACGTGACCGCCCGCTCGACGGAGAGGTGAACTGTACACGCGCGGCTTTGTTCCGATCTTCCCTCCCTCCCGACCCGCGCCGAGCTCATTTGCACACGGAAAATTCGCGCAACGTTCTCCATCAATCCGACGGAATTCTCGATTATGCCACTCCGTCGCCGGTGCCGAATGTGTTTCGTGCGATAATAAAAAAAAAAAAAAAACAACAACAAAAAAAAATCGCACAAACGGCGCAATTATCGCGAACGAAAATGCCGTTGATTGTGTACACTGTATTTTGATAATGAAATGTACGGCGTCTAGTGTGCGCGTCTGCATGCTGAATTATTCGAGATTTGCGAATTGGAAAATCCGCACAATCGGAGGCTTCGACAATGAAAGGCCATGGAATAATTTTCTTTGCCGGTTATGTATATATACATATGTGTGTGTGTGTGTAAATATGTATATATACGCAAAATACATCGCTGTCGAAACAGCGTATACAGCGGTTCTTTACAATTGGTGCAGAAAAACAAAAAATAAAAAAAAAAATACAACGAGGATTACAATCGTTCGACGAGCGATGAAAAAGTCTATCCCCGAAATTGCACGTTTTGCAGCTGGTCTTTTTTTTTCTTCACCTTTTTTTTTTTTTTATCGGCAATTACTTAAAACCTGTAAGCCGATTGCACTTTTCGAATGATACGCTCGACCGTTATAATCTTCGACTATCCGTTTGCACTGTATGTGGAAATAGTATATGAATAGGTGGCCAACTCGTCGAATGACGCAAAACACCAAGATCATATATATTGTCGCGGACGAGATTTTATTTCGAGCGGCGGGTTTGTCGAGAGAGTTTCGCGACAGAAACCGTTTTGCGAACGGTCGATGTTATTGCTGTACATAGCTGCGTGCACGAGTCTCGTGCCGACGGCTCGGTAACGAAGCGACCGATGATTTTCCTCGGACATTATTAATATTACTTTATGAAATCCGGGCTCCCCCGATGTAAATAAAGCGCAAGGACGAAAAGCCGCGCTGACACACGCGCAGAGGGTAACCTTATCTATAGCAGCGAAATCTGCGCAACGCGACGCCCTCAATATTCTACTCGGCAAAGTTTTGTAAAATCCTCTCGGTAAACAAGCGGATAAATCGTTGGATAATTCGAGACGGTACGTCAGATCGAGTCGAACAAGCACGAGTAAATCTGAGATTAGAGAAACGAGCGAAAGATCCAACGAGCGACGGTGATAGATCCGTTCATCAGCTCCCGGGGAAATTCATCGTTCCTTTAGCCTACGAGAGATGAGCCTTGGAGTGTGCATCACCGACGCACCCCACCGGCCGATAGTTCAACAGCGTCGGTTTGAGACTCACACTGTCTCGGTTCAGCATCCGTACGTACACGCTCTTGGACAGGTGGGAGTGGAAAAAAAAAAAAAAACTACGCTGCTCTTGCCCTGAATACGAAATGACCGTACGAGCTAGTATGCGACTCGGTCGTCTCGACTAAACGGGCGTTGCACGATAAAGAGGAGAGCAAGCGAGACGGAAAATTTCTTCTCGTACGAGGAGACACGAGAAATTGTTTTCTCGTGTAGCGACACAACTCCGAAGCAGCGGGAATCGTTGTCTGTACAGAGTACATTTTTTTTTTCTATGCACGAGCTGAACGCATGTAAAAATCGTGCGGCCACGAATCCAACGGCGACGACGACGACGTGCAATTAGTCGCGTTCCCAAAAAGGAACGTTTGCCGTTCTAGCCTCAATGTGATTCGCGAATGCCCCGTACGTCGAACGATGGAAACTCTTGCTAACATGCAAGCGACTCACCGGAGGATCATCTACGGAAAAATCTTTCAAGGAAATTCTTGTCAGTAATTAGATTCGAAAGTATCAACATTCGGACAACGGGTCGTTATGTTGATGAGGTATTATTATTATTATTATTATTATTATTATTATTTTAAGTCGTGCGGCAATACTCACCGATGGATAATCGAAGTCTGGGGAAGACGAAACGTCCAGTACGTAGTCGACTCTACTTTGATTCCCTTGATCCTCGAGCGTTACCGGTGGCGTGAGTGTGCTCATCGCACTCGTTATCGTCTGCAATGTAAATCGAACAGTAATTAATAAACTGTTTTTCTGTAAATTATCTTTATTAAATTCGTTTGTCTAATACCGAATGAATTCTGTGCACTTTGCTCGTCTCCCACAGTATACAGAATGTCGTATACCTTGAGACCAGCAATTTCCATTTGATTTAAGCTTTTGATACCACCAATGTCTCATAATTGGTGACTCGATAAAACAGCTATTTACACAATATCTTAATTTTTTTTGTCCGAACATTTTCTAAAAGATTGTAAGAATAGTTTTTTTTTCGAACATAAGACCGTGATTTCTGTTCCTCAATTGTAAACAACATTAAAAAGCTATATTTTGTTCTAGACATTTTGACGCAGAAAAGTTTCGATCGGTCCATAATATACATTTTTTTTTTCCTACACGACACCGGATTGGAAGTATCGAAAAAAAAAAAGAAACTTATTCGAACGAAACGAATGATTTCCGGTGAGTGTACGATCGAATAGAGTCAGTTCTATATTGAAAACAACGAGGCAGATCTAACATAGGCCGATAGTAGTTATCCTCGAGACAATCGTCCCTCGACAGTGAAAGGTAATAATTCGACAATACGGCTCTGCCTGCTTTCGATTCAGGCCGGCAACTCGGTAAAATATAGCGAAGCGTTTCGAAACCCCGAGAGCTACGAGCGGAGACTATGGACAAGTGCCGATGCTTCCGATAGCCAGCATCGCATTCAACGAGCCGAATGAGTCTAATGACGAGACAAACGATTAGCCAGAATGACATTATCTAGTTCTCCGATGCCACGAGTGCCCCGGTAGAGTCCTTCGGCGAACTCTCGTCTCTCGTCGAACTGGAGCCCGGCGCATCGTCGAGGATAGAATTGTTCGAGCGATAGGCGAGCGCGCGCGCGGTTGGTTAATCGTTCGTCAAAATTGATCGGCGAGCGTCGACTGTATTCGAGCGGCCGGTCCGGCCGTTGCAAAATACGCCCGTTTGCGGATCGGAATTCTCTCGATCGGCGAAACGGCCTTTCCGAATTCCTAACGCAATATCTCAATCCCATCCCGACGAGTCGTTGCCGCTGGAGAGGGCATTAAGCTCGTTCCCGAGCTCTCCTCGTTAACGCTAACCGCCGCGCTCGGCTGTGACCTTGAACCGCCCGGCGGTAAACAACTGTTGAATTGTTCTCCGAATCGATCGCGCATGCGCAAAAAAAAAAAAAAAAAAACCTTGCGGTTGAAGAAAATAACAATGGGTCGAATAATGCGCGCGTCTGCATCGGTGATGTAAAGTCGTAGCGTGATCGTCACAGAACCGTCATGTGACGAATGCTAAATTGACGAAAATCACAAAAATCCGTAAAATTTTGTGACACCAAAAATTACCGGAGAATTCGTGGCGGTCATTTTTTGCATCTACGCAGACGTCCGCGCCACACTTGTAATGAAACGGGGTGAATAAAAAATTACGGTCAACATGCATACAAAAATTTTGTGACGAAACGAATGACCGAAAAAGTCATGACCGTCATTTTACATATATGTATATATATATATATATATTGTATATATATATATATTAGGGTGTTTCTCAAAAAGGACATTTTTTTTAATGTTGGTCCCACCATTTTAAAGTATAGAATTCGATTAAAAATTGAACCTCGCGAAAAGCGGTTCCTAGCAAAAAATCCTAAGTGGTGCCGCATTCGACGTTTGTACCCAAAAAATGCGGCACCTTTTAAACGTAATTGTCAACGACCACCTTTCGGGAGGTGTTTTTTTAGATGATAATATATACTTTTGGAGGGTGGGAAGAATTTTTTTCAACAAATTCACCCTACCGGACATTTATAGTTTTCTGTATACGAATTAAAAAATCGAAATCTTTTGTGTTTATTAAAAAAAAAAAAGACAAAAAGTTAACCTCCCACCCCGTAGAACTAGATTTTTTCATCGATGAAAAAATCCAGCGAAAGGCAGCCACTGACAATTAAGTTTGAGAGGTGCCGCATTATTTGGGTACAAACGTCGAATGCGGCACCTCTTAGGATTTTTTTCTAGGCACCGCCTTTCGCAAGGTTCAATTTGAGATTGAAATCTGTAGTTTAAGAAGACGGGAGGAAAATTTAAAAAAAAAATGAATTTTTTTTGACACACCCTAATATATATACGTGACGTCACGCTGGTCATGTCACACTACGTGAATAAAAATGACGGACAATTTACATAGAAAATCTTAGGAAACAAAAACAACGTCGCAGTTGACGGTGATGTGACGGTCACGTGACCCGTCGCTGACGGAAGTACAAAGTGACGGTCATTTTACATGACCGGTCCGCACATTGTGTTGGGAAGCCGAACGGAGGAACCCGCGCTGGACGATTTTATTGTACACCGTCTGCGGCGTGTATAACGGACGTTTTTTGTTGTTGTTGTTTTTTAATCTTCGAATCGACGACCAAGATCATTTATAACTATTATCTCCAGCTGACTAATGCCGCGCGAAGGCTCGAGAGTCTATTTTTAACCGAATATCCCCTCCCCTCCATACACGCACAGTGCGGTTTGCTCGTTCCGAGTTTGCAGCATTATCGTACCGGCGGCTCTGTACGTGTGTAGCGCGTATAGGTGGCTGCGCGTAAGTATCCGCTCGTTGCGAGAGCTCTGCTCGATACACACCCGAGAACGCCTAGACGCCCCGCGAATGATGTAATCCTCGATGGTTTTGAGAGTAGCTTTTACACTAAATATCCCGCAGGGTCCGACGGGAAGGGGGGGAAACCCTGAGCGTAATCGTTTTTGTTTCGTCTATCTTGACTAAGACTTTGACTATTTTTTTTATTTACTTATTTTTACACGCTCGTCGCCGCGCGCTGCGGTAGATGTCGAGGGGGGGGTTAATAAAGGCTTCGCCCGTTTGAATAAATCCGTAGGCAAAGGTGTCGCGCGGAGAGCCGATAACCACATCAGTCAGGTGCTATGATTAAATATTGATACAACCTTACCGCGCCGAACTATAAAGTCTGTGAGTTTCCGTTTAATTTTTCTTTCAATTTTGTGTTTTTTTTTTTTCTTTTGAATTAATTTACGCGAGCCAAGCTGCCGGCAAACGTTGCCGCCGCACCGGGGAGAGTGACACGACGAAGAGGTAGAACAACCTTGTCGTCGGAGGCTGTCTTGCCGCGAAGAAAATATTGTGGTCTCGCGCAGCGTGAGAGCTATACCGAACGACTTCGGCTCCGGGCAGCAGGCGACGGAATCGGGCGAGGCATTACGGGAGGCTCTGCGGAGTATCAACGATCGTCGAGGAACAAACTGTATGGCTATTAGCCTCCGATAGATTATTTCGGGCACGGCATACAGAACGTCGAGAAAATTTCTCATACACCGTGTGCATCGCCGGTGGACGGAATACCACCCCGCTAAATAAATGTTTTACTGCCGATAATGAAATCGACTGTTTCTCACCAGTATCGCGTCCCTGATATTTTTCTTGATGTCCTCGATCTTTTGACGCTTCTCCCTGAAACGAGAAAGAAAAAGAGAATTAGAATAATCGACGATTGACTGTTCGATGAGTTCTACAGATATTGGATTTTATTTTGTCGTTGTTATTTTTAATGATGGAACAATAATTCGTCTATCTGCCGGCAATTGGTAATTCCCAATTTGATTTTCAGCCAAAGTTTATATCGTTTTCGCATTGGGAGCGGAAAAAATACATTGAACCGTTTCGTCTGTCGAACTTTTCGGGACGCTTCGATTTGACCCAAATTAACATTGCAAGGCAATTTTGTCCCTATAAAATGCATTTTTCAGTGATTTCTTTCGATTTTCAGTACTTTTTTTTTACAATTTCAAGTACATCTTTACGATTTCAAGTTCCAGATACAAATACTTTTGTGAGTACACGCTCGCATTACGGATACTCGATGAGTGAGCACGACATAAAATTCTTTTTTTGGATTTTTATTCTAATGCTAATAGGGAATAATAGATTAAAAATAGTCTTAAAAGTGACGAATTACAAAAATTTCAGTTAGCGAATTTTTAACAATTACGGACCGACGTGCAATCACTTTGCACCTTTTTTTTTTTTCAAAAGTTTAGCGCTACGAATCTAATCGCGACAAGTACCTGAGAAATACTTCAAGTACAAAAAGTACTCGACACTTTGTACTTGAAGTATTTTTCGGTGAGTACTTCGTCCGGCCTCTGTTTCTTTTGTTTCTGAAACGATATTTCACATGACAATCCCGTCGAGAAGCCAAGAAAAAGAAAGTTATAATTTTTGGTGTTTGCCCATTTCGAGCGTCCACTACAAAAGTCCTCTGCCACTTTTCCACCTCATCCAATAACTGCAGGTAATCTGATTCTCAAAATTTACAAATTTTTCACAGCACTGTCCCGAAAGTCCGACCCAAATACATAACTGACCAGAGTGGTAAAGTTCGCCATTATACTAATATTAAATGATTTTTTTTTTTATGTATCCGATTCCTGAATGTCGCGAATGACTCCAATTCGCGTTACGCATACGTGTATTCCGTCATTTAGCATGTTTCTGTTCTTATCGGTTCTCCGGTCGCTCCAGAGAGCACCGCCGCAGCCGCCAGCGTTGAGAATTTACGACTCGACGAGAGCCACGGAACCCAGAGAGAGAGCGAGGGAGAGAGAGAGAGAGAGAGAAAAAGAGAAGGAAAGAGAGACAACACGCGCGAGCGAAGCAGCCAGTGGCACAGGCGGTCGTTTGTTTGCACACTGGTGTTTTCATATTGTCTAGTCACTCCCGTGTATTTTCCACGTTGCTCATCTGCCTGATATAACTGGCGGCCACGTTGATTTCGTTAGGTTCAAATTTTTTGTTTTTCCTTCTAATAAACACTTTGAGAGAATTCACTGCAAAGTGGTGTCTCACAAAGCTCTGGTGTCCCAATGTCCGGCAAAAGGGAACACCGGGAGTGCGGAGTGAAGAAAATCAGTCGGTGGGCTCGGACGGAGGCGTCGAATTCGTTTCGCCCACGTGTTGATATCTGGTGGGAGGAGGTGGCCGCCTCGGTACGGCATTACTGGGGTGGGTGTGTGACGAAGACCGAGGGATAGATAAAGAAAGGGGCGAAATAGAGAATGGAAAATGCGATGGAAAGAGAAATTGCGGCGGCTTCGGAGGCAGAACTCTTCCGCGATGACTCACTCGGGGCACGTCGTGCGGGCGTTCTGCGCACGCGCGAGTGCGCGGGAGCAGAGAATAAGAGAATTAACATATCGTTTCGTTACGATAAGCGCTCACGGGGCACATAAACTTTTAGCATTAGCACGCCCGAGAGCCCGGTGGCTAATTAATACGGCTGTATACTTTATATACAGCGGGCGGCGTTCGGGAAAATCCTTGCGTCTGCATCGCCGATGAGGCGTACGCGCCGCCTGTGCGATGTATATCAGGACCTCGTCGACGTCAATTTGTCGTCATCGATGGGAGCGTTATTTCCACGCGCGTACGCTCGTTTAATCGACGATTTTTTTTTTAACATCTTTTTTTTTTCTTTCACTTCACAGTTGAATAAACATGTAAAGCGACAAATTATATCAGATCTGTCTGGTCAACGTGCAGAATCACATGAGAGTGTACGTTGATCTCTGGTTACGGTAATTCTATGTCGCAGAGGTGCACTCGGGTGAGCGTGTAATTATTAAGATCCGATTAGAATTTTTCGGATATGCTCGTTTCCGTTTTGTGTCAGTTATCGACGTCATATATATATATATATATATATATATATATATATATATATATATATATATATATATTTTTTTAACACTATTATATTACTTTATAAGATTTATTTTTATTTTTTGCTTAATCGCAAAAGGAGCTGCTTTCGTAAAAAAAAGAAAATGTCATGAATTTAGTGTCAGCGTACTGGAAATGGTCCAAAATGTCGAGAAACGCAATTTTTAGGTGGCGTCCGGATTTGTGTGTGGGTGTGTGTTTGAGGGCGCCGTTGTCACAGCGGGTTTAAATTTGGTCCAGTAGTAGAATGGTCGCGTCTCTTCGTTCAGTTAAATTTTTTTGAAAAATATCTGATGTACCTCTAACTTGCGTAAATTGTGGGCTATCGTTTCAGCACTGCACACAAATATAATTTATTTTTTTTTATCAAAGACCTTTGGTATTGAACTTGATGAACATATATCGAAGCGGTCATATTTTTGGGGTTCTGTTTTTTTTTTTTTTTTTGAAAATTACTAAAAATGCCTTACACTTTATGTAAACACGGAGGTAGTGAGCTCAAATTTTGAAGATAAATTGATTTCCGAACGTTTGATATTAAATTTGAAAAAATAAATAGATTACCTAATCGTTTAAATGATATGACATTTTTGTATTTTTGAATTTGACTAAGAGTTAGTTTTTTTGCGACTGAAATGTGTTTTCGAATCAAATATCACGCTACGAGTAAAATGAGTTACAGTGTTATAATCAGCGGTGAAGAATAGGTTAGAAAACAGCCTCAAACCGACGAATTATCCAAATTTCAGTTAGCGATGTTCTACAATAAATTTTGCGGTAAATTTTGACCTTCCAATTTTTTGAGATGTAGACACTGTATTATTTTACGAAAAAGAGGTGCAGAGTAATTTGCATGTGGCTTCCGCATTTATCGCATTTATGCGCTTAGAGTTTCCTCCACGTGGAGGCGGCGATTAACGAACATTCTCATAGAGATAGCTACGCGCAAAGTTGTAACAAATATGGAAACCATGTGCAAATTGCTTGGCACCCTTGTTTTTCTCAGTGTAGCGCTCCGAAAAGATTATTGAACCCAGTTAAGATATTTACGTTCGCCGGAACTGATAACGTGTGAAATTGGAGACTCTAATTGTCACGGTACTCGAAATTCAGCCTCCGAACTGTTACGTTCAACTACGGATTTATGCGCCTTTGTCCAACATAGAATCGTACGAAGACTCATGGCCAATATTGTCCTTCGGCGTATAAACGTACGGCTTTACGCAATCGCTGTCGTTCGTAATTCAAGATACATTCCAAATACATTTACACCAGCGACTGGACGCATAAGCAATTGGATGGTTATTTTTGTCGTAACGTTATCGTGACAGACTATTTATAATCGAGATTTTTAACATCATCGAATCCCACTGCTGATTATCAATGCGGACAACATTGTGCGTATAAATAACCTGTATATAGACGCTGATACGACACATTCGTAAGGATGTTCTATATTCGATGCATTCTCATCTCCACCAGATGTAATTCTACCGGAAAGAGAAGCCTCTGCCCGAACCCTTCCGCGTAAGCAACTCCACCCGACGAATGCCATTGTCCAGAGGTTTTTAATCTAGAAGAGTCGCGTGTAACGCCGTAGAGTTTATAGTACGGCAGAGACGTTCTCGTAGGCCTTCCGGTACAGTTGTAACGCGGTGGAATTACAAGCTGCTGTTCGAACTGGTTGGCTCGTTGTCTGGCCAAGTTACGAGGGGGCTTTAAATCGGTTGGACTTGTTTATTCGGTGGAGTTGCCTTTACGGCAGAGTCCGGACAGAATTTCGGCAGAGCCATTTTATTCCGGCAGAGTTGCGATTCGATGGAGTTGCAGCGGTGTCCCTATTTTTCTATACCGGATGTCCCCATCGAAGACGCCAGGGTCCGAATGAATGAGCGAACTTACGCTTCACTGAAGCCATTCACGTGCAATATCCTCATCTGCTTGACGATCGTGCTTTTCCCGGACTCTCCGGCACCTGAAAAACGAAATTGCACAGGCGAACGTTAAGTGACTGAAGGAACATCGTAGATTTATGGAAACGAAGGTGAAAGGCGTTGAGAAGAATTTAAAAAAGAAAGCGTTTGTCGATCATAAAACGAAGAACTACAGAAGGCAAGAGAGGCTCGAATAAGCTCTGCAACTCGGCAAGCGTACTCGAACTAGTGAAGGAGCTTTTTTTTTTTTGTGTCCCTCTCATTCCCTGACAGACGGACGGAATTATTGATTTCTTTCGTATCGCTGTTTTCGCGACGATCAAAGAAAGAATTTATTTATTTATTTATTTTTTATCGCCCTTTTTGTTATCCGCTCAGCACCTACACCCGACTAATAATAACACTGTTTCGCGTGTGTGTGTTCATCATATATGTGTACAACGACATGGCAAAAGACGTATGTGTATAATATGTAGAGAGGCGATTATAGTTCCTTGGCGCGTGGTGATCCGCCGTAACATGCTCTGTAATTATGCAGCAGCGACGTAACGTAGTTAGCAGCTGTTGCTCAGTGGGCGCGTGCTAGGTGTTATACATAACGGTCCGCTCGTGGAATTGGAACGTCCCGTTTGTATAACTACCCTCCCCTCCCCTCCCCCCCTCCCCATCCGGAAGGGAGGGGGATGAAAATATGAATAGGAGCATCGCGTAATCCGTTTCTCTTGTATGATACATCGCGGTATAATTAACGGGTCGAGGCTAATTGCGATATTCGATCGAATTGCAAACTCGTCGAAAAATTTGTCGAAGCAATTTGTTCCGCTTAGAATTAGGGTTACGAATTACGCGAGGGCAGCCTCCCCCTGCCCCACCGAAGGGAGAATAGACACGATACATACCCGACACTGTGCAGTGCAAACATATTTAGTTATAATATTGAAGTGTACAATTGTTTGAAGTATACGCTCAAATACATATGTGACATATATTTTGCTATATGTATCAATACATTTTTTTTGTTCTCATGAAATACGAAACATATTTTATAATAACATGACGTATCATGTTTTGAAGTGTTATGTCAAATACATATGTGACACATATATTTTGCATATACTAATTTCTTCTTTTTTTTTTTCGTATGAAATTCGAAATATATTTTATAATATTATAATACATGATGTGTTGAAGTATTATCTCAGATAAATATACGACATATGTATTTTGCATATATCACTTTTTTTTTATTCGTATGAAATGATCGATGAAAACGATTTCTTGGGATTTTTTGGTAAAATAATAATAATAATAATAATAATAATAATAATAATAATAATAATAATAATAATAATAATAATAATAATAATAATAAGAATAACAATCGAATTCTTACCGAGCAACAGGAGAAAATATACGACATATATATGTTGCATATATCACTTTTTTTATTCGTATGAAATGTTCGATAAAAACGCTTTCTTGGAATTTTTTGGTAAAAAAAAAAATAATAATCGAATTCTTACCGAGCAACAGGAGAAAATATACGACATATATATTTTGCATATATCACTTTTTTTTTAATCGTATGAAATGTTCGATGAAAACGCTTTCTTGGGATTTTTTTGGTAAATAATAATAATAATAATAATAATAATAATAACAATTGAATTCTTACCGAGCAACAGGAGCCTATGGGTGGCCCTGTACACCTGTTTGTCCTTCTGTAGCTGTCTCGTGATAGCGTCGGAGCGCCTCTTCTGGTTCTTGCTGTCATCCTGGCTGGCCTTGCTGCTCTGGCTGCCGAAGCACCCCATGACACAAGAGAGACACGCGACCTCCTCGGCTCGTTCCTCCCGTTCACCGCGCACCGCGACAGTCGTCGTCGACGACGACGAATCAACGACACCGACACTCCTCGTGCACCCACCTTCGCCGCCGTTGCCGGCGATTTCACAATTCTCGACACTTTTGACAACTTCACCGCCCTCCGCACTATTCAAAACTGCACAACAATTTCCACCTCCTCCTCGTCCTCCACTATCACCGGCACCTTCGTCGGCTCCACTGCCCCCGACCGACAGGGTCGCCCCTGCGCCGCGATTCTTCTTCACTTTGACAATAATACTCTAGAAGTATCGTGCGAACGGATACTCCCCACCCCCCCTGCCAAACCGGCACACTTGCGTTTACCGCGCTTACCGCGCGTTTCTATTTGTCTTTTATGTAATTTTTTTCTTGCTTTTTTTCCCCTCTCGATGGTATTATTTATGTTCGAGCACGGTGAATTTATTCTAAAAAAAAAAAATGCCAATATCAACGGTTTGATGTTGTCGGCCCGAGCGCCGATGTCCTTATCCTCTACTCTCCGGCGCTCCGTCACTCACTCGGCCTCACTGAGAGTCGCGCGGGCAGACGGACGCACACTCGCGCGCGCGCGCGCGCGCGCGCTCTCTCTCTCGAGATCTCACTTTACACCTTCTTCCACCTCGTCCCGCGAAACCATAACTACACCGTACACGGCGCGGCGGGTCCCCGGCGCGACCCTGTCGAAACGGTGCCGCGTGCACAGTGAGACAACTGCGAGAGAGACCGAGAGATATCGAAGATACGGCGAGAGCGAGAGTCGAGGTTACGATTGTTCGGAACGAGATACAGATGTATGCGGTTTCTTTCCTTTTTTTTTTTTTTTTTTTCAAGAGGACAACCGCGCGACACCTGCCCGACTCCCCTCTTACGTTCCTCTTATTTATTCTTTCGACTTATTCCGTCCGTTCCGCTAGTCCCGTCTCGACGGCGGATTGATTCGTCACGCGAACGACGAGTACGGCTCGTCGACGACGGGGCGATGGAGGCTATCGAGAGCGCCGTGTTTCGCGTAGCGTTACAGCGATATAGTAAGAAGCTTAGAGAAAGAGGCGAGAGGGTTCCCTCGACAGAGGAGCTCGCCGGCCCCGATCGTTAGCCCCCGAGCGTCGAGGTGTGTTTAGCTATTAAACCAGCGACCGAGAAGCTTACTCGCCTCGCGAGTCAACCGACTGTACTAATATCCAAGCGGCCTCGTCGAGAACGAGATGAGAAGCTAGACGAAAATTCCCCTCTTCCGATTTCGGATCCTCTTATTTTACTCCTGTGGGTATATAGATATATATATATTATGTATATATATATATGTATGTATATATATATATGTATATAGCAGTGAGTATCTTCCGCGAATTTCACTCTCACTTGACTCCTTCGTGAAAAACACACCTGCTGTCACCGCTGTGCCCGAAATATTTGACTCGTTTCGCTCGTTTGACTTTAAAGAAAATTCCTCTTACGTTTCTTCGTTACCGTATCGTGTAGTTTATTGTTTCCGGGCGCGATGTTTTTTTTCTCTCTTTAGTTTAATTCCTTCTTTTTTGTTAAATTTTATTTATATATTAAATTTATTTTTACGCCACTCGCAGAAAAAAAAAAAGAAAGACACCGGCCGATTTTACGTATTGAGCTATACGAAGTGTTGTAACCCGTGTGTGTGCTATATATATCAGTCTCTATCACCCGGAGCTTAAGCTACCCGCGGCGGCGGCAGGTAGCTCTCTTCCAGGGAAAATTATCGCGGGGCAAAAAAGGGAGAACGAGAGACGAGGGCGGGAGCGCGCGCGCACACACACACACACACACACTCGTATTTTTTCTTGTGTTTTCTTTTTTTGTTGCTTCTTTTCCTTCTGTCTTTCTTTTCGCCTCTGTGCGAAAGCTCGTGTAACACCCGAAGGTTTCGTTTGGTACACGAAAAAAAAAAAAAACAAAAACAAAAAAACAACAACTCTATGCACTCCCGATGCCCGCTAACGGCAGCCGATGGGAGAATCGTTTCGTCTCGTTGAAGTTGAAACGACGACGACGACGGCGGCGACGACGACGACGACGACGAAGAGAGACACGGACGACGTACACACGGCGCGTGCACGGCCCGAGGTACGGCCTCGGTTCTCACTGCCTGTACCGTGTTACCTCCTCCTTCTCCTCCCCCTCCTCCTCCTCCTCTCTTTATGCCTCGCTCTTGCCGTCTCACTCGCGCTTTTGTGTCCCTCTCGCTCGCGCCTCATCCACCGGTACAGTGTCGAAGGCACCAGCGGCAGCGGCGAGCGCTAGCACTCCGTAGCGCGGAGAGCACCGCCTCTGACGAACACGGGGGAACGATCACACGAAGGCGCGCGGCGGGGAACGTTAAAATAGATCGGTCTCGCTCGTAGTCCTCTCTCTGCCGTTCCGAATCAAGCGAGTCGAGGAGCGGTTGACAGACGGACAGGCGCGCGCGCGCGCTATCGCACACGGGACGCGAACGATTCAGCGAAGACGATTCACCAGGCTGCGAGTTAAGAGATTCACGATTTTTTTTTATGATTTTTTTTCCTTTTTTCTTTCAAATTTCTCTCTTGGTCTGTTACTTTTGTCTCGCCACGACTATCCCTCGCTTAGTCGTTCACCCGACGAACAGTACAGTTCAGTACCCGTGCGTACTGGCCGGGTCCTGCGCTCTCGGCCACGATGACACGTATATATTCTCCCTTCTTTTATTCTCCCGTGGCCGGTGTTCCTCCTGGATAACACGGAGAGAATTTCCACCACCCCCGGCGGCCACTATGGCTCTATGTTTCTTTCTCTCTCGAGCCAGTCTTCCCGAACGCCCGAGGGGTCGCTCGATTCTCCCGCTGCACACACACAGACACACACACACACACACACACACACAGACACGCACACAAACTCACGCTCTTACTCCGCTACTGTGTAGCTCTCGGTCAAAGCGTTTTTCCTCTCACGCTATCGCTCTATAGCGTTTTTTTTATGTTTTCTTTCTTCAAACTAAAGCTAACGGCCAAGAGATTTTTCACCGTTGCTCGATAATTTTTTTTCGGTAGTCAGTCCCAGTCCCCGTTCCCCCCCGCGTACCGTTCAAGCAACTCCTCCACCTGCTCGTCGACGTCTACGGCCAGGCCGACACTGCACACCCGCGGACCCCCACCCTCCCCCCCCGCGCCGCGCGCGCGTACGCTCTCGTTCACACGAGTCCACCGTACTCTCTCTCTCGCTTGTTCACTCTCTGTCTCGCCCTCGTCCTCCGCACGAGCTCTCGAAGCTCCTCACTCAAGAAACCCCGAGGTAACTCGCGACCGAAACGTCCGAGACGAGGTGCTCCCTGTAGCCAACATGTCGTCTGCTAGATCCACTAGCGCGACGGCACCATCGTTCGTGCTACCGTCGACATACTCGTAACACGACAATGCGGAGCCCCCTTTTTTTTCTCACAAATGTTTTCTGTACAAGTCCTCGAGACACTGTCACGGGATATCGAGTTTACACCTGCGATTAGAAAACAAAGCGACCAACCGGCTTTTTCGACCAATGCGACGTTCGTCCGATTTATGCGGGACGTTTCTACTCGACGGCGCGACGGAGCTCGCTTTCCGGGCGACTTACCATTGGTCGCGGATGGGAAAAGTAATCGACATCGCCTAGACGAATTCTCGAGTTCATTTTTCTGATACACGTGGATTCGTCACTCGCCGATCGTTCACTTGGCTGTGAATGCATTAATATGAGTTTTCGGGAGAATTATCGTGGACACTAAATTTTCAATGATTTTGTGTAATTTGCTTTAATCCTTACCAATGCGAATGAGATGCATAGCCGTAGAGAAGAAAAAAAAAATGGGAGTCAGATTTTACGTTTGCAAGGCGGGTTCTTCGCACTCAGCGGACGGCACTGAAAACGTCGACCAATCAGAGCGGAGAATCGATCGGCTCTTTTCGGCGGCGAAGACTGAAGGCTACAGGTGCCACCGATGATTTTCCGGACAGCTTGGAAGATTCGTCACTCGATAAAGGGATACAAAAAAAAATTACTGTGGCAGCCGGAGTTTCGAAGTTTCGAATAAAAAAACAAACAAACAAACTCGCCGTAAGCCCTGAAATATTTTCGTAGATTTTTTTAACTGTTTATTCTACTCTATGAATCGTCAGTTTATTTATACAAAAAAACAACACAATGCTTTATCGTCGCGCCCAATATAAAATATAATTCGTAAATATAACTCGTCGTAACGACGCTAATACGCAGTACTGAAAACGCTTTTCAACTTTAAACTACACGCTCTGACTCGAATAAAAATTATTAGGTACAATCACAGTATACCTAGAAACAGAGATAGAAATATAAATAAATTTTTTGTAATTTTCTTTTCCTTTTTCACATTGCCGAAAATTGCAGATCTCACGGAGACATGCAATCGTTCCGTAGCACTGAAACGCGCGACGGAATTAACGTGACGGACGAATGTTTAAAAAAATATATACGTATATATATATATATATATATATGTACATATACGGACCGTGAGTCAAAGGCACGGTCTGTGCTCTGACTCTTTCTCTCCCTACGCCCAAAATTTCTTTAAATTTCGTCGTTCAGCGATACGATAATTCAACGAATTAAGAAGGCTTCAAGCCCCATTGGAGTTCTCTTCATTTCTTCACTCTCAATATCCGTTGATCTATTCCTTCGCGAACGCTCACCGGTAAGTCTATACAAGAGGAACGCTGTAAAACTTTTTTGTCCATCGTTCAGATTTGTTTTTTTTTTTGCAGGCTGTTGCGATTTTTCCCGCGAAACTTTGGCATCTTTCCAAGATAACCGATTCGCGCTTTTGAACCGAACGACAATTCGTGGACACGTTTAGTTTGTTTTTTTTCGTTTTTTTGTCTTTGTCTTTCATTTTCCATGAGATTCGATTATCTCCATATTTTTTTTTTTAGTGTTCCGTACGCGGAGTCCGGTGACTCTAGAGTTTCGTCATTCCCTTCGATTGATCGACCATCTTCGGCTCCTCCGCTAGGAGAGCGTTCAGATCGACGTCTTGCAGGTTCGGAGCGTGTTGATTCGAGCCTAGAACGACAGAACAGTAGCGCCTGAGTTATCCTAATTAATTAGGAAAAATAAAAAAAAATCATCGGTCGGTAACTTACCGGCGTGTGCGAGAAACAAGTCTTTCAGGAATCCAAGCTCTTTCGTCAGCATCTTGATCTTCTCCTCCAGCAATTCGTTCTCAGTTTTCAATTGGTTAACCCGCTCGAGCGTCTGCTGCGTTCGCATCTTGCTCTTGACTCTCGATCGTTTTACCGCCTGTAATTACAGAGGCAACGTTGATGTTTGTACAGCTCGATATAAATAGGTTAATTTTTTTTTGGCGATGTAACATAAATCAAGCGCAAACCTGATTATTTCTATCGCGACGTCTCCTGTAATCCTCGTCGTCGTCCTCCTCGGAGACAACTTTTTTCTTCCTGTTTCCCGAGGAGTTTTCTTTATTCCTTGGCGCCATCTGGAACACAGGCAAATCGGTCACGCGACTTTTCGAGATAAACAAGCGCCGATCGATTAACGACCGCAGGAGGAGGGGGGGGGGGGGGGGTAGAGGAGAAAAAGATCGTTGCGTTTTTTTGCGGAGTGTACATCATGATCGTTATCAATCTTCGTAGAAGATTGTCACCGTTAATGTGTAATTCGCAGTACTCGGTACGAGTGAGCCATGCAGAATTTCTATCACTATAGAATCTTGGCGTGCATTGTTTCAGCGAGAGTTCACGCGATAATCACAGGGCTTGCGACTGGAGATTCGCAACACGAGTATTCGCGCGATGCCGATCGTTTGTATTTACCCGATAAGGCCTTGAAACTGTAAGGAAATTGGCCATGACATTTTCGCGGCGGTATTAATGACGCGGTAAGGTTTGCTTTGCAGGTAATAATTCGCGTCCGAACGTGCACGTCGGGTAAGTTGTTCTCTCGTCGATTATAAAATCTAATATGCAGAGATAGCGATGAAGTAGAAAGAAAAAAAAAAAAAAATTCGTGGAAGTCTATCAGTCGATCGATTAACCGCTACGGTAAAATTCGAAAGCGTCAGCTGAACCGACGTGGAATGTGACTCACTATGTGTTTTTTTTTTTGGCGCTTATCTATTGCACCGTAGCATTCGGGGACAGGAGCGAATCGCTCGATGCTTTATTACCTCATCGATTCGAACAATGCATTTATACTCTACGAGAGAGTGATTAGAGAGAATTTCCGTAACTGCAGCGTGTCATTCGAGATCGCTGCGTCGCAATCGTGTACTCGTGAACGAAGTCCACCTGCGCGCCAATCTCTCTCAGGGTCAATGTTTTCGGAACTCGTAATAAAGTGAAGCCTGAACATACGCACGACTGTCCAAACGACACTGGCCATGCTCCAAAAAAGTCCAATGAAATCTGTTCGACGGAGAGTGTGTAACACGTCAGCGCACTTCACTCACTTACCTCTGATCGGTGCTGTTCGGACTTGGCGATTAAAATAAAGATTTATGTATCGGCGATGTTTGACGTATGACAGTTTTATACGAACAGTACGGAGCGCAGTCTTGCCATGTGCGCGCACCACGGTGCTCTGCTCGCTGGATAGGTCAGAGATGACGCAACTTCGAGCAACTCTTGAGGCTCAACACACCAGAGAGAAGTAGGGAGATGCGCTTGGTTTTTACGTGGTTCGACACGAGCGCGGCGCTGCAACGTGCCGGCGAACCCGAGAAACTATGATTTTGTTACCATCGCGCCTCTGTCGGTGTCAACGGATTCCGTAACAATCCCGCGCGAAATTCAAATCCTCAGATTTGTCGTGCGTCTCCTCATCAGGAAGATTCAATCGGGTCAAGGGACAGCGACAGATCAGAGATAAGATATCGTGCGTAGAGAAATTCGTCGTTCTATTAATTTTTCTTTCCCACGATAAACGAGTGCACGTAGATCATCTATCCGTTTACAACATATGTTACGATCGATAGACTTTTGTGAACAATCGCGGTATACATTATACATTACATAAGTAACACTTGGTGGGTCTCGCTCGATTGCGAGCCGCTATAGTTATTCTCGTCGTCCTTTCTCTCTTTACATTATTATTATTATTTTTTTACACGATACGGTGCACATGTCTGATCGAATGTCTTCAACCTTGAAATGATAATAATAATAGCAACAATGGTAATGATAATTGAGACAAAAATCCATAAGCGAGTCCTTACAATGATAATTAAGATTCGCTGTAAAAAAAATTTGTATGAAATTTAACGTACCGGACCGAAAGTTTTTATGCAAAAACTGGTATATTAAATTTCGTGTACCATTGTGATGAAAAATTAGTGTTCAGTGCATTGAAAACATTGGGAATACTTTATTTTAAATAATTTACTTTAATGTTAATGAAACAGTATATTAATTTGTCATCATAATTGCATATTAAATTTAATGTATCAGTTTTTGCATAAAAACTTCCAGTCCGGTATGATTACAATTTTTTTTTTTACAGTGAATTGTAAAAGATCGCATTACAATTGCGAGCTCACTCGCTGTCGGAACCACTGTCGCTGCTGCCGCTGCCGCTTCCGCTACCGCTGCCACTGCCCGATCTCGATCTCGAGCGTGACTTTGACTTCGATCGAGATCTCGATCGCGATGGGGAGCGTGATCGCGATTTCGCCGGAGAGCCGGAACGCGACCGAGAGCCCGATTTCGACGAGGCTCTCGACTGCGGCGTGCCCGAACGAGATCCCGATTTGCTCCGACGATCCGGTGACTGAGACTTCGAGCGAGAGCGCGAGCGAGATTTTCTAGGCGAGCGAGAGCCCGACTTCGACGACGATCGGGACTTTGTTGGAGATCGAGATGTCGAGCGGGATCTTGACTTCGAGCGCGAACGCGACTTCGAGCGAGATTTTTTGCTCGACGCTCGTGAGGAGGCGCGCGAGGACGCACGTGAACCATCCTCGTTCTCCGAACCAGCTGAAAGACAAAATCGAAGTTTCAGTCGCAATGAAAATTTTTGAGAATCGCCTTTGAAAAATCATTGTTCCGAACCTTTGTCGTCGTTCTTTTCCGTCTCCGCCTGATTTTCCTCCTCCTCCTCTTCGTCGTCGTCGTCGTCGTCCTCCTCCTCCTCCTCGTCGTCCTCGTTCGGCGGCTCGAGCTGCTTCTCCCGATAGCGCTGCATCCTAAATTCGTTGGCGTTGAGCGGCCTGTGACGAACAATCAGTCGCGTGTTGTTCGGCTGCTGACCGGCCTTCTGGCGACGCTTGCTGAGACGCACGCGCGTCTCCAGTTCGTTGTAGTAAACTCCGTCTTCTCGCATAACGAGGAAGTAATTCTCCTCGTATCCCTTCGACGCTTTGCTCTTGACGTTCCAGTTGTACTCGCGAGCCATTTTGTAATCGTATTCCTCCTCGTCGGCGTAGTCGATGCCGGCGGTGAAGTCCCTTCGTCGCTTGTCCATCGTTTCGTCCAACGGCAAAAAGTAAGCAACGAATTGTTCACCGCTCTCGTCCATAACACCCCTGAAAATATAATACGGTTACGGGAAATTTCTCGAAATTAATTCAAAGGCACAACGAAACAACGTTGGCGTCGGAGTGATAATCACCGAATCATCGCCTGCGACATTTCTTCGATCTGAGCCGGTACGGAACGACCGGAAGGCGCCGGATCCGAGTCGAATATGACTTGGGCGCACGGATATTTCCACAGCTGGAAAATGCAACGTAAATTTTATATTTATAACAAAGATACGACGATAATCGATAGTTGTTGAAAAGTCACGCGACAAGTTACCTTGAAATCGGGGTAAACAGGGAAGACCTCCACAGGCACAACATTGGGCTTGCTGTAATGTTTTTCTATAGGTATTTTGTTATCATCAAACGTCTTCTCAATGGCCTTAATCTGACTCTCGCGATCCATGTACAATGTTTCTTCCTGGGGAAAAAAAAAAAATCATTTTTATTAGAACCAAATAATAAATATTGTAGTAACGGACAAAAAAAAATTTGATTCACCTTGAAGTTCTTCTTGATACTGTAGCCAACTTTGGCCTCAACCTTGTCCATCGTTTGAGGCTGAAACCTAGTCTGTTCTGTGGATATGTACTCGGTACGTCTGAGCCAGGATACGCTGCGGGCATGATGCCTCGAGCGTTTTGAGTCCTGCGCCGTTGGAACATCCTCCTCGAGTAGTTTTTCGTCTGCCGGATCCAATTGGACGTTCAGATCGCCGGCGTAGGTGTCTCTGTTGATAAGATCAATTTCCACTCCCAAATCATGTTCGGTGAGGACGTCGTACTTGTAATTGCGCTCGAGGGACGTAGGATTGTATTGAATGAACCTGCATGAAAGATTTTTTTGATATTCACAGTTAAGAATTTTCGACAACACGAATTGCCGCGCGGCAAAAAAATCTTACCTGGTCGACTCGAACGGATAGGTTATGAATTTCGGATCGAATGGAATATCGGGCAGCGTGTTGCAGTACTTGACGCGACATATGAGTTCCGGTCTGAAATAATACGATAGAGTTTGAGGACCAAAGCGATATTTGTCTATCTGCCAATGAGCGAAGCGAGAGGTTAGCGCGGCTGACAAACCTCCTCTCGGCGGGCCTCGTAGTTTGCTTGTCCCGGTCGGCGTTACCGCCGTTCGCCTGGATCGTCGGTGCCATTTTCTTCGCGCACTCTGGTCAATCGCGTCAACCGATCGTCGAACTTCTGACTAACATTATTGTTTTCTTTTTGTTTTTCGTTTAAAACGAGTTTGAGGGAAAACCGACACAGCGGGTGAGAAAAGCATCCACGACGCTTTCACCAACACTGATGCACAACTGCGCGCACCCAAGACACTTTTCGCGTGTGTGCTCTCCTTTCTCGTGGCCTTGCGCAGTGTCCGCACTCAAGTGCACCCAGCCTAACCCCGATTGAAGTATACAAAATGGAAGAAAGGTTACGGGACGTTGTAACGGAGTACCACTGCACCCTCACCGGTAAATATACGACACGATGTTGTTGTTTACTCTTCGAATTCAGATGTTACCTCAACAATAGGTTATGCGTTGTTTCAGAATCCATACTGCAATCGATTGTAGATGATTTCTTACTCAATAACGAGCTGTCGCGGTTGGCGTCGACGCTGTGCAAAATACTCGTCGACCGCTGTAACGATTGCTATGCTTTGTACAAGGTATGGAAATACACACTCTAAGAAAAGTTAGTTTGGAAATTAATGAATGGTACTTATCGGAAGTTTTTTTTTTTTTTGCATAAACTGTTGTTGAAATTTCAAACACTTGTGCGTTGCAATTTTACTGTAAAATTTTTATGACAATTTTTGTAAACTTCGGGCAAAACATTTGTAATTCTAATATCTTGTATTTTTATTTTATAAAAAAAAGTACCTTAATGTTCAAGTAATGTAAGTAATGTGAGCAAATTTGCACGTTGCAAATTTACTGCACATTAAATTTACTATGTATTTTCACAGAGCATCGTTGAAAACATTAGATAGTAGTAAAAAAAAAAATCAATCTAACAGCATGTTTTTTTTGTTTTTGTTCTTTTTCATTACAGACTACAGTAGTAATGAAATATTTATGTGACCAACATCCGGAAGGCTTCTCCATGTTGTTCGACGAGCGAAGGTCTATTTTGGAATCTTTGAGAACATACAGTAGCACAGACAATTATGGTAAGGATCAAGGAGCCAATGTGAGACTTAATGTTGAACAGCTGCTGGATTTTGTGGCATCGGGAAAGAAATCTGGAGATACTGTAAGCATTAGACAGGATGGTAATTTTACAGGAATATTGCAGAGCTCAGTAGTATTTGAAGTCTCCGGTACTTTTTTTTTTCTCCGTTTTGGAATATGACGGTTAACGGCTTTCCATTCTTGTTTCTGCAGATGCAGGCAGAAACCGGAAGTACCAAAATTGTATGTTCAGCAAAGAAGAGTTTAGACGCGGCAGCAGATCAGTTGCAACAAACACTGCGTTCCATCGGCGGTGTAAACAGCGAGAGCGTCTTGCACAGGCTCAGATCTGACATCGCGGGATTCAACAGGCACCTGCCAGGACCTGTTACACTCGAAAAGTATGCGGGATTGGATGGAACGCCGGAAATCGACGGCGTTGTGTACGGCAAGCTCGTGGAGTCAGTCGCCGATACTTTCGACGACAATTGGCCGATGACCGAAAACAATCTCGATCCTCTCGTCGAGCGGCTGATCGTCGTCGACGGCGCGTCCTTTCTCATGTTTCACGAGAGTCTGATCGTACTGACGGATGCCCTGAAGAAATCGACCAATGGCAGAGTGACGAATTCGATCGTTGTTCTGATAGAAAAATTGATGAAGAGCGACGCTCTGTTTTCGGCTATAACGGACGTTTCCAAGCCGGAGGAAGCGGGGCCGATGAGACGAGAGGAAACGGAAAACAAGTGGCAAAGTACCCTTCAAATCGTCGTATCGCTGCCCAACAGAATAGCGAATAAGCTCGGGGGCAAAGTCGCCGACAGCTTTTTGCCCGACACGTACGCGGAAATAATCAGTGTGCATATCGGAAGGGCGATGTGGTTTATCAACTCCGCTCGGCAAAAGCTTGGTGACGCACCTGGGCTAAATATGCTCTCGACGCTGATCAGCAAAGCCGTAATCGTTCTCGGCGTTCACAGGTTCGAGAATTTGGTCGACATAATGGTGAACTGGTGCTCGAAAAATCCTGAAGACATTAGGATTTTTATAAACAACATTTTGAGGAACATAGACCGACCAGCTATACAACCGATCGCCGTATCGTTTTTAAAACGAAGCGGAAAAAATATTAGAGTCGACGACGTGTTCTGCGATCTGCTGACGAATCCTCAATGGAAACACGTGCTTACGGTGAAGATACCGCTGATGTCTTACCACAATGATGAGAATCTCATGAGAAACTTGATTGCCTATTTATCGAAATTCTCCGACGAACGTATTCTAACCGATCTTTTGATACGACTGTTGGACATTTGGGGAGACAGAAGCGCTTTGAATCACACTTCGTTGGAGCAACACGAGTACGTGACAAAATTGATTATAATGTCTGTGCGGGAGCTGAAAGGGATTTTGAAAACTGACGATAAAAATACCGCGAGAAGATTACTCTTCGCCGGCACGTCGGCGCATCTCGAATCGACTCAAGCGGAAGTACGAGGGATCGGTATGATCACCGGTGAGATCTTAGTAGAACTGCTGAAGGATTCTGATGACGCACCGAGGCTGAAGTACGAGTACGACGGGATGCCCGAGCTAGCTAGAGAAATTGTTGAAAATTTGCGCAATCTTGGAAGTCTCGAGAAACGACCCGAGGACTCGATCGAGGAAGATCGATGTTCGACGGCTTCCCAAGTATTTCCCGATGTAGGTCAAAGGAAACTCTACGAGTTGGCAATAAAGTGTGGAATCGTAACGGATACAATACACGAACCAGCAGATTCAGTGGCGATCGATCGTAAAGCCGCAGGCGTGAAAACGAACGTATCAAAGGCCAATATCGAACAGAAGTCAGCCGACAAAGTCCAGTCGCAGAACGACGATGAAGATTTGGATAGCGACGACGATCTCTTGCCTTACGACATGTCCAACGACACGCCTATATCCGAGAAGCTTCGACCCCTATACCTGAGAGACTTTAAGGAAAATTTGATAAACGCTCAATCGAACAGCGATCCGAACATCTTTACGGAATCGATGAGAGCCTCGGAAGAATTGATTCTGTCGCAATTACCGAACGATGATGCGTCTTTCGGCATCGAATTGCTCGAGATCCTCGTGTCACTCAGAGAAAACAGTTACGTCGAGAATTTCGAATTGTTAAAGCTTAACGCTTGCGTCGCCGTCGTCGTCGTTTATCCGAAGGAAGCTGCGACCTATTTGTGCAAAAAATTTCACACGAAAATGAGCGAGTATTCTATCAACGACAGATTGTTCATGCTCGATGTATTGAGCGAATCGGCTCGCAAGTTATCGAAGATTGAAATTAAGCCGATCGTCGACGGTAAGAAGGAAACCGTACGGAAGGAACGCAAGAGGCCGGTTGCCAAACGGATATCGCTGACGATAGATTCGAGTAACAGCAGAAAGCATGAGACTCTGTATGACGACGATTTCGAAGTATCGCCAGCCAGTAACGAGAGCCGGATCGACTGGGAGGAAATCGTGAGCAGAAGGATAGAATCGAACACAAGAAGATTCGCCCATCCATCGAGATCTCCGGTTACGACTATGAACAGATTCAACGACGTCGCGGCGTCGTTCTTCTATCCGCTCCTGTACGGCTTTCGTCAGAGAGGAACGTGCATGCACGACACCCCAAAATCATTCGAGGATCAGGAGAACATTCTTCTTGTACATTATCTCAAAGCACTGTCGACGATAATGATGGCGGCCGAGAATTGCGTCATCGTGCCGAAAATGGCAAAGGAGATATTGGACCTGGCCTGGTCTCTGAGATACCACGATCAGGCTAAGGTGCGACTGCGCGTTATCGAAAATACAGCGTCGGTGATAATCACGCTGCCCAAAGAAGGTCTCACCGCCGAGATAATGGAATTGATATACGAATTCAGAGCGTGGCTCGCTGACGTGTCGGAAGACGGAATCAGGGGCGATCCTGACGCGAACTGCAGAAGTCTCGGCAAGAATGTCGTGGCTCTGATAGATTCCATCTTTCATTCGACCTTGAATCAGCTGTAGTTCGTTGATCGCTCATTGTACATTAAATTTTACGAAATACAATTCGTTAATTCAATATAGATTTACCCGTAAACTTGCCCGATGGTTTATGTTATGGTTGTTAGGTAGTGAACACTTGAAAAGTGAGTTTTTCGGATCGGCAGTAACGTATTTCGATAGATGAGTTATGACGAAATCTAGATATTAAGATCAATTGGAATAGCCTTCAGCCCACGTGCCCCGTACCCAGTTGATAACAAAAACTGTACTGAATGCCGTTTTGCGATCGCACACCGTCGAAAACAAGGAAATTGTCTTTCACTGCGTCCGCCGATTTCTCAGGAAAAGACAATTTTAAACCGGCATTCAGTACAGTTTTTGTTACCTACGGCGGTATTTCTTATCACCTTAAGAGATGCGGTAGCGCCTCGAAATCAAGTATATTTGCCGTTGGTAAAACAACACGACGCGTCACGCTAAGATTCATTTACTCGAAGGAACGCGCTTTGAGCACTCCGCGAGAAACAATATTCTGATTATCTTTCAAAAGATTGCGTTGTCTTTGCGATTAATATTCTAAATATTGCTTTGCGATTATCTTTCCACTTGAGATCTACCCTCACTGTAAAAAAAATTTTTTTTTACTGCAAAAAAAATTTTTTTTTACTGTAAAAATTTTTTTTTTTTTCAGAAGCTTTTTACATAAACTGTTTCTGACGGTTCAAATACATTTGCCTTGCAATTTTACAGAAAAATTCTAACTTTTCATGAAAATTTGTGTAAACTTCGGGCAACAGATTTGAAATTTTAATGTCTGGTATATTTATTTTACAAAATAGGGACATTAATGTTGAATTAATGTAAGTAATGTAAGCAAACTTCAAGTTCCAGTACATTAAATTTACAAATTATGTTTACAGGGTATCTACTTATCTACACTGTAAAAAAAAATCGTATGGAATTTAATGTACCGGATTGGAAGTTTTTATGCAAAAACTGGTATATTAAAGTTCACGCACAATAGTGATGAAAATTCAATGTTTAGTGTATTAAGAACATTGGGAATACTTTATTTTTAATAATTTTTCTTAATTTTAATGAACTAGTTTTCGCATAAAGACTTCCAGTTCGGTACATTAAATTTACAATTTTTTTTTTTACAGTGTACTAGCGATTATCTTTCTAAGTACTGCAAAAGTCACCTGTCCAGTCTGATTAATCAGTTTCACTTGTCGAACATATATTTCAGCTCAATACACCATTGACTTTAATACACGAGCTCGGAAATAATAACGACTGAACAAGTTACTATTATAATCTGATTCCTGAAATCTTATGTCTTGAATTCATGATTTTTATTATAACAAATAAGAATGAACTTTCATGAAGTGTAAAAAACTTCATGTACTTGGCCCTACATAATACAGAGTTTTCAATTTATATGACTTTTTGCAAAGATAACGATAGCTCACGTAAATATACTCGTCCCAAATTTTTGTACTCCATTCACGGTGTTTTTGTGAAATTAATTTATACTTATACTGTAAATATTGTATTCATGTCAGTTGATCTTCAATCGGCAACTATGAAAAATTATTATGACAGAGGTATTATTCTACCTATAAGAAATTCCACGATGAATCCAATATTCAAAAATATATATTTTTTCTTTATCTATGTAATATTACTAATGTTCGACGTGACTTGCTGTCTATTAAAAATAATCGATAACGACCTTCTGCCGGAAGGTAGATAAGAAAATGTCGTTTGGATAAACCGAGTTTGCGATGCGTATAGAATCTGTCGCAATAGGATAACGGTCTATTTTCGTCCCCGATTCGAATGCGATTCGCATCGTCATTCAGCTAAGCAATAAATTGAACTCGCCGACCTGCCTTTCTAAGGAAATTATGAATTTACTCG